>JACYFF010031952.1:91454285-91516446 GCA_017589665.1 Selenicereus undatus | reverse complement strand
TAGGTTGAAGTGGGTTGAAGTTGGTATTTTTTTTTCAAGTGGGTTGAAGTAGGTTGAAATGGGTTGAAGTAGGTTGAAGTAGGTTGAAGTAGGTTGAAGTGGGTAAAAGTGGATTGACCCACGAAAAGAATAGGCCCTTAGTCGGGTTTTCACCCAATGTTTCGAGTCGAGTGAGTCGGATATTTATCAGGTTCAGGTGAAATTGTCAGACCTAAACCAACGAAAGCCACATGCTTGAATCTTAAACATAACAATTACCACAAATGATAAAGATACCAAACATAAATTGCCCCTAGTTTGGGGGGAGGGGATTCTCCATATATTTACTAGTGGACAAGGTATCTATTCTTGGAGATGCTGCTAAGTACCAAAAACAGCTTGAACAACAGGTCAAATTGCTAGAGGAGCAGACAACTAAACGAATCGTGGAGTTAGTGGTGATTGAAAAGAGGACGCAAGATTCAAACATCGATGATGAAAACTCTTCCACGGATAATGAGGACTTCAATGACTCGAACCCGTTGTTAGAAATTAAAGCAAGAGCTTCAAACAAGAATCTATAGATAAGAAGACTTACAGAGCGACAACAGTAGTGGAATCTACTGGTGCTAATCATACGAGGTGGTGGAGTTATAGACGTGAGGCGTTGAGGTAGGAGAGGAGAGAGGAGAGATGTAATAGTCCGACCCTAAATTATACTTATTAATTTTATTTCATTAATCCATGGGATTAATATCATTTCATTTACATCATTTCTTTTACTATTCCAATAGACATTCCAAATAGGCCCTTACCTTGCAATTCGGGATTTTGTTTTAGTCGAATTTGAAAATTGAGTTAGGCCTTGATATTTATGAATTTAATGTTTAAAATTCTTTTTCATGGCACCACAACCATTTAATGTTGAAAAAAAAATTTAAAAAAAAATATCGCAAACGCACTCGGTTTTAGTTCTTTATCTAAACCCAAGCTCGTTTAAGGCCGATTTCGACGCAACAAGACTTCACCTTTATTTGTTTAGCTAAACCCTCTTAATTAAGCCTTAATCAAGCTTGACAATTTTGACTTTTGTACTTTTATTTGCAGCCAAGTAAATGCAGTATAAATTGTAAAAATTTTCATTTTATTTTCATTTTACACCAAATTTTCAAGAGACTTTCTCTCTCTTTCCTCTGCTCCTTCTCTCTCTACTCGGCACAGCAGCAGCACACCACCTCCTAGCCACCTTTCAACCATCAAAAACCCTCAAAACATCCCCCACTCATCACCCCCAAACGCCTCTTTCACTTCCATAGGCATCAAGAATCATATCTACCTCTTTTTCAAGCTCAAAGTGAGTGTTATTTTCACCCCTATGCTGATTTTTGTTTTTGATTCTTGATCTTGTTGGTTTTTGTTTCTTATTTTGGTTGTTTTAGTGATGGATTATTTTGTTTTTATGGTATTAAGAATCATCTTGTTGATGGATTATGGTGGAGTTGAAATTGGATGAGGCTAGGGTTAGGGTTTCATCTTGGTCATGCAAGCTTCTTGTTCAAGTGATGTTTATTGCTTGTTTTATCCTTGTCTTTGCTTATCTCTTGATATATTGAAGTTTGTTATGTTGTTTATGGTGTTTTGGAAAAGTTGGGAGTGAGTTCAAAGTGACCCAAAGCTAGGGTTTGTCCAAAATGCAAGATTTGGACCAATTAATGTTAAATTTGAGGTGTGCGTGTTTATGTGACTAGAAAAGGAGTTTTATTTGATATGAATATGAAGAGAAATTATGTATGGTGTTTTTGTATGAGGTTGGGATGTACCAAAGTGTGTTTATATACTCTTAAGAAAGATTTTAAGTTGAGGTTTGGTGTAAAAAGTGAAGGAACAAACTAAAGCAGTGCTACTGAAATTTTCAGAAAAACAAGACAAACTTTGGAACAAAACTGGTAATAATTGGCCAGGCCAAAAATTCTGATTTTTGGTGGGTAGATAGGTCTGGATGTTAGCTTTAAAATGGATTTTTAATCGCATTAATACGAGGTCTGTGGAGGAAGTTATGGCCATTTTACTGAACCTAGGCAGAATGGATTTTCCAGCACTGAAACCTGACATGTTGGTGTTTTAACCCAATTTTATGGAACCTGTCATCGGAATCAGGTTTCGTGTCCTAAATGAAAGTTTTAGGGGACTTCCTAGGCTATTTATATTGGGGTCTTACGTCTCATTTTGAGGTCGGGAGTATAAGTTGTGGATTATTCATTCCATACCCTCGTCATAAGCCCTTACCCCCCCTAAACTCGCTACCGTGTCTTAACTCAACATTTCTATGCTTTATTTAACTTCAGCATTTTAGTTTAATCTATTAACTGGTTTGTACAAATTCTTTATAAGCTTAATCTATTAACTGGTTTGTACAAGCCTTTTCTTTTTTCTTAAAGGTATCCATTGTGCTAATTTTATGCAAAGGTATTCATTATGAAAATAAGTTCATTTCTAACCTCATATGCCTATAATGATTTTTGAACAGAATCAAGGCCTAAGCTCTCATTCTCTCCATTTTAGTGCATCTATTTACTCTGTGATCTAGCTTTTAAAAACCTCAGGTACGTTCATTGACTGTATCTTTAGAAAACAACATGTATTTATCGAAATTGTAATGTTTTGGTAAGTTCATCAATGATTCAATTGAATGAGTGATTTATCACATAATTAGTGACCCCATCAGTTATTAGTTACAGGGCATTGCCCTCCAATTACCCGCGCGACTTCAGGTCAGGTCTTTCGGTCGGCTTGGTAGGTGTACACCTATACAGTGATCGTAACAGTTACTAAGGGGTGTACTAACAGATAATAATTGGCAATTTAGCTTTGTATACATCTCATTCTCTGTTTTAAAATCATAGTGAATTGCAAAGCGGGCCCTCACAATTTCTTTTTCAGTGAATCTTTATCAGTACATGGATGCATGTACTGAGTTTTGGGTCACTGTTCGAAATGTTTTTATGTTTTATTTTAGGAAGGTGTTCTGTAAACCGCTCTCAGGTGGGCAGGGAGGCTGAAGGTGATAAATAAGTCAGGATCATCCATGTGATTGACGGATAGAAGTGCTAAGATACTTTCATACCTTATTGTGGTGCATTTTGGTGTTCCAGCTGTATATCTGAACTGCAACATGTGTTTTGGTGTTACAACTGTATAATTGAACTGAGTTATGTATGTTAATGTAACCTTGATGTAACCCTGGGAAGTTAGAATCGTTCTTGTATGTAATTAAATGGTTTGAATGGACGTGGTTGCCCTTTGACGATAAACTTGGATTTTATGGCTAAATTTTCATATTCAAGCGAAGCTTTGTCCTTGCTGACGGCGGTAATGCCCATTCATGGATTTCTAGGTGTTAAGATTAGGTAGGTAAATGCAGTTATGATTCATGTATCATTGGGGCGTTACAAGAGAGGCGGTGGAGCACTGAGCGATGCACTGGGGGAAGGTTCATATCTTATTCATCTGAAGATTAAGCGGCTGTTTAAATTAGGGTTACACACACACACACAAACACACATTAAGCAGGTGACAAGTCGGGTGGACTATCACCTGAATCCGACCATCCATCACCCAGTTATCCTTCACCTGTTTAATTCACTCATTTAGTCGGGTTTTCACCCGATTTTTAGGGGTGGGTGATTTGGATATCCATCAGGTTCGGGTGAAGTTGTTAGGCCTAAACCAATAGAAACCACATGCCTGAATCTTAAACATAACAATTATCACAAATGATAAAGATAACCAAACACAAATTGTCTCTAGTTTAGGGAGGGGGGAGGGGATTCTGCATATATTTACTGGTGGATAAGGCATCCATTCCTAGAGATCCTGCTAGAAACATAAAACAGCTTGAAGAGCAGGTCAAATTGCTACAGGAGCAGACAACTGAACGAATTGGGGAGTTAGTGGTGAGTGAAAAGATGATGAAAGATTCAAATATCGACGATGAAAACTCTTCCATGGATAATGAGGATTTCACTGACTCGAACTCATTGTTAGAAATTGAAGCAAGAGCCTTAAATAAGAATGTGTAGATAAGATAACTTACCGAGCGATAGCAACGATGGAATCTGCTGGCGCTGACCCCATGAGGCGATGGAGTTGTGGACGTGGGGCGGTGAGGGAGGAGTAGAGAGAGGCAGCTATGCACTGGGGGAGATTCAGTTCTAATTCATCTGAAGATTAAGCAGCTGTTAAAATTAGGGTTGCGCACACGCGTGCACTCACGCACATGCACACCCACACGCACATATATTAAGCAGGTGAGGGGTCGGGTGCACCATCTCCCGAATCCGGACCTGATCCATCACCCGGTTATCCATCACCTATTTATTCGGGTTTTCACCCAATTTTTTGAGTCGAACAAATCGGGTATCCATTAGGTTCAGGTGAAATTGTCAAGCCTATTAATGTCATTTTTGTCAAGTTCACTTCGTCCGAGAAGTTTGTCAGACTTTTAGTGAACATCTTTATAAAAATCTAACAAATTAAGGATCACTAACACATAATGATTCACAAGACAACAAAAAACCAAAAATTTGTTGACAAATCATATAACATCACATGTGAAATAAATCAACTTTTGTTCCAGTCATGGGATGCCATGTGTTGCTTTGTATTTTGCGGACCCATTAAACAAAGTTTAAATGAAATTAACTAGTATTTCATACATATGCAATGGATGGGAAATCTCAAGAGTTTTTAATTGTAGTAATTATCATGAGTTTTTATTAAACATTTTGGTAATGTTAAAAAGTCTTGATGAACTTGTGAAAATTTTGGGTTTTGATTTTTTTTGGGATACAATTTGATTTTGTGTTTCTTTTTTTTTTTGTTCGTTTAGGTAGTGATCTATTTGAATTGTAACTGCATAAACGAAGTAAAGTAGAAATTTTTTTCATATTTGGAGTTGAGAATTTGGTGCTATTGGAAGTCTTTAGATACTCATAGATGTTTTTGGGTTTTGAATTTCTTTTGTGGGAACAATTTGGTTTTGTACTTTTGATCGTTCATTCAGCGATTTGTTTGGATTTTAACTTCATTAATATAAAGTATAAATTATGGTGAAATTTGGAGTTGCGTTTTCTATAGAATTAGGTGGATTGTGATTTTGCATTAGCAGGGGGGTTGGATCCAATCTTAATAATTCGTGAGGTACTACTTACATGCTTTAACTTGGCTGACTTTTTATAGTTAATGCATTTTAGACATTAATTTCTTTAGAGGTGCACTTTAATTAGATTATTGCTAGGTTTCAAGCACTTACTGTTGTAGGTCTAGAAAGCTTTCATATATTGACAACACTACTAAATAACAGTGAAAAGGTTATTCTTTCCATCGGAAAGTTCTTTTTCAGAAGAATGTTTCGACGAATAGAATCTGTCGAAATAAAGCCCGTCGGGAAGGCGTTTCGACAAACTGACGCATTCTATCGGACGCCTTCCGATGGATATACGCTCTCTATCGAAGCCTTTTTTCGACGGAACACGAATGGAAAACCCATTGAAATTTTGATGAAATGATCCGTCGGAAAAACAAATGCCACCAAAATTTTAAAATTCCATAGGATTCCGTTGGAATCCATAGGAATTTCAGTCGGAATCCATCGGACTTCATTCGAGATTCTGTCGAAATCTGTCTGAAATTCGGTCCAAATCTAGAGGAATCATCAGAATTTTTTTGGGCATACATCTTTCAAAACTAAATTACCCAATTGTATAATCATTCTGCAATGTACCTACATCAACAAATCCTGAAACTATCGTATTTACAACAACCTCCACACATTGTAAATTACATACAACCACCACAAATGCACAAGTTCAACACAATCACCCCAAACTTTAAGTTCAAATTCACAAGAAAACGACAACCACAAAATTTAACAAAATATAGCAATCCAACAACATAACAAGTCTAATAGCATATATGCAGGGTTAATATTGTGATTACAAATTTGTACAGTTATTATATATATGACACCAGGCTCCCAAGGTTCGTTAAGCTATTCCATTACTTCATTCTCACATAGTATCAGAGCCTATTGCTCCCAATTTCTTCAAACCCCAGTCAGTTATCTCCATTTTCTTCTTCCTCAAGTTTTCCCTGAAACCCTAACCCTAAAACTTGGACGCCATGGTTGCTGACATCAGCTCCTCTGCAGTTGTGACTTCTACCTCTTTAGCGGTTTCTGAGATGTTGTCGTCGACGTCAATATGCGCTCCCTTAGCATCAATGCTCCTAGCCGAGTCCAATGGTGTCTCAATTGCCAGCCACAGAGCTTTCTCCTCCTGCAACTTCACTTTCCCTCGCCACCGCCACCTCTGCTACCATCCACCATGCCCACCGTACCTTCCTTCTTCACCGTACCCACCCTCGGCCTCTCTTGGCCCCATGCCAAGCTGGATATGCTCTTCGCTTCCATGGCTGAGTCTTGGCCATCAGAGGCTCAAACGGTGGCCTTTCTTCATTCGGGTTATATTGACCCGACATTCTTAGCCTTTAGGTCAGTAAGACTGACCACGCCCACTGCCTATGACAGGTCTTGGTTGCCCAAGTCTCCATTGCTGGTTCAAGGAGGCAGTCTACCTCCGTTTCCACTCTCTTTATGGATGGTCAACATCACCACTTATGTCACCACGGTGCTTGCCTCTGCCGATGACTACTTGTCTTGGGAAACTCAGTTCACTTCATCATCATGCATGAACATTAAGGCATGCTCAATGGCACCATTATTCAGCCTACATCCATGATCTTGATTGCTCTCGATGTTCACCAACCAAATCCCACTTAGGCCATGTTCTTTTCAGTGACAAATGAGGGGTGTGGGATGGGTGATTGTGGGAAAGGGGGGAAGGAGTGGGTAAGTGCGGTTTTTTTTTTTTAAGTGTGGGACAAAGTGGGTGAGTGTGGGTGAAAGTTGAATATAGTTGAATGAAGTTGAACTATTAGTTATTAATATTTTTTTGTTTTATAATGTAATAATTTTATTGTGATAGTAATTAATGATAATGAAATTTTTTTGTTTTTGTTTATTCTGTTTTGTTTTTTTATTTTGTTTATTTTTTATTTTTGTGTTTTTGTATTTGTAATTTTTATTTTTATTTTTATTTTTTTTAATTTTTTAATTTTTAATTTTTAATTTTTAATTTTCAATTTTTAATTTTTAATTTTTAATTCTTTAATTTTTTAATTTTTTAATTTTTAATTTTCAATTTTCAATTTTTAATTTTTAAATTTTTTAAATTTTTTAAATTTTAATTTTAAATTTTAAATTTTTTCTTTTTTTTAATTTTAATTTTAATTTTAATTTTCTTAAATTTTTTTAATTTTTTTAGTTTTAATTTTTTAATTTTTTAATTTTTAATTTTTAATCTTTTGTATAAATTTTTTTATTTTTTATTTTTTTGGAATTTTTTGTTGGTTGTTTTTCTAGAATAAAAAAAAATAAATACAAAAAAATATTAAAATTAAAATTTTTTTATTAAAAAAAATAAATACGAAAAAATTTTAAATTTAAAATAAAAAAATTAAAAAATTAACAATTTAAAAATTTAAAATTTAAAAATTGAAAATTAAAAATAAATACAAAAAAAATTAAAAAAATATAATTAAAAAATTTAAAAAATTAAAAATTAAAAAATAAAAAATAGAATTAAAAAAATTTAAAAAATTAAAAAATTAAAAAATTAAAAAATTTAAAATTAATGAAAAAGAAAAAAATAAAATTGTTCCATAACATCCGAAAAATTAAAACTGTTCATAATTGCTATCAGATTATTCATACACACAATTACGTAAATTATAAAAATTTTTCAAATATAAGAAATGGTTGTTTTATGTAGGTGTGGGAAGGAGTGGGTGAATGTGGGAAGGAGTGGGAAGAGGGGGGAAGAAGTGGGTGGGTGTGGGGTAGGTGAATTTCCTAACGAAAAGAACAGGGCCTTATTCCCATTGGCTTTAGGTTTATCAACTTATTCGTGCCTGGATTTTCGCCACTAGTTCTAAACACATATTATGTGAGATACGTAATTGTAATAGCCCGATCCTAAATCATGTTGATTTAATTAATTAAGTCATGCAATTCATTTTTCACATTCATTTATCTCATTTAATTATCCCGGTTGCGAGAATTCATTTTGGGCCGTACTTTGCAATTCGAGTTTCATTTACCGGACAATTTCAGAAAAGTTGATAGCAGGGCTCGATAATTATGGTTTAATAGATTAAATCATTTTTCATAACATGTCAAAACTTTAAGTTCGAGCAACGAAAAATTTATCGCACTCGGTTTCATTTTCTTTTCAAACTCGAACTCATTTAGGGCCAATTTTGGCCCAACAAGCTCCTAATCCATTTGTTTAGCTAATTACCATCATTAACCCCTAATTATAATTAGCAAAGATATTATTTGGGGGGGGGGTTAAATTTCAGCCAAGTGTTTTACTTCATTTTGAACCAAGTTTCAAGGCTTCTTCTTCTCTACATCTTCTTTCTCTCTCTAGCCATGCCCCTCTCCTTGGTTGCTCTTCCCCCATCCTGCCGCCACTATTCTGGTGGTTTCCGGCCATCAGCCGCCACCAAGACAGCCACCATGTACCACCATCAGATCAGCCCCAACCATCATCCACAACTCCTCAAGCATTCAAGCACCACTTGGACTCTTTTCTTTCAAGCATCAAGTGAGTAAGTTTGTGTTGGTTTTGATTATTGATTATGTTGGATTTGTTTATGAATCATGTTATTTTGATAAAAACAAGATTTATTTTAAAGTTTTAATGGTTGGCTCATCTTGAGAGCAAGTAAAGATTGAAATTGTGCATGAACAAGCAAGCTTAAGTTAAAGTAATGAATTTGGATTATTTTGTATTTGATTTGGTAATCTTTATCTTCATAAATGATTAGGGTAATGTTGGTGAGGTTTTGGATGAGTAAATAGTGATTTTATTGGGGGTTTACGTGAAGAAAAGCTTGCAAATATGTGCTGATTGAGCTGTAATCATACCTGAAACAGGGGCTACTTCGGGATTAAACTGGTACTGTATTGCACATTGAAAAATTATGATTTTTGGTGGATTGATAGCTTAATGAGTTAGATTTCAATGGACTTTGGAATTACTTAATTTCAAGCTGTGTGGACAAAGTTATGACGAATTTACTGAAGACTGCGTTGAATACATCGAAACTGGGAGCGTATGTGCACAGGGGACTTCATGGGAAAACTGGTATTGATTGGGTCATTGAAAAATTGTGATTCTTGGTGTGTAGATATACCAATGAATTATATTTAAAATTCATTTTGAATGACCTTAATCCGAGGTCTATGGAAAAAGTTATGGTCGTTTTGCTAGGACTGTGCAGATAGAACTGAAATTGTGCACGTCTGTGTTCTACCCTAATTTTAGGAACCTTACTATGTGAATCATGCTTTGTGTCCTAAATAAAAGTTTTAGTGGACATTATGAGCTTTTCATATCCGGGTTTTATATCTCAATTGGAGTTCGGGAGTTAAAGGTATGGATTTTCTAAAGTAGACCATCAAAAGGTGTTATGTGAAGAAAGAAATCAGTGCTTAACGGATCAAACAGAGGTTATTTGAGCCTTTATGAACCTCACAACACCCCTCATGGCATTGAACCTTCTATTATACATTTCAGAATCTTCCATTATCCATTTCAGAAACATCAAAAACCAATATTTCGTTTATTTCAATGGAAATCTTTTCATTTTCAGTGGAAATCTTTTCGTTTATTCCAATGTGACCTATTCTGTTTCAATTTGTTATATTTCAAGTTCAATAACCCTAACTGATTTATTTTTCAGATCATCTTGGTTTAACTTGCCTTATATTGAATCATTGGAATTGTAGAATCCTTTTAATTAATCAATTTCCATTAAAGTTATAAATTATGTCAGTGAACATGGTTTACTAACTACATTTATCTATAATTATATTTCTTAAACAGAAATGGGGCCTAGTCTATCATTTTCCATTGTGCATACGTATTACCAAGTGAAATTGCATTTTAAAGACTTCAGGTACATCCATTGCATATATCTTTAGAAATCAGAGTGTATTTATTAACGTTATTTGGTAAGTACATCAATGGATCAGTTGATACAGTGATTTATCACTTAATGAGTGGCCCCATCAGTTATCATCTATAGGGCATTCGCCCTTTAGTTACCTGTGCGGCTTCAGGCCAAGTCCCCCGATCGGCTTGACATGTGTACACCTATCCTTAGATCGTAACAGTATCAAGGGGTTCAATATAAGATAATAACTACCAATGCAGTTTTACATTCATCTCATTCACTGTTTTAACTTAAAATGAATTGCAAAGTGGGCTCAACTAGTGTTTCAATGATCATTTAACAATACAAGAATGCATGTACTGAGCTTCGGCTCACAGTTCGAAATGTTTTCACATTTTGTTTTAGATAAATGTTCAGAGAATCGTCTTCATGATAGTAAACTAGCGGAAGAGAATAAGTTGAGCAAGGGAATCTGGATGGATCAACACTGACACAGTGTATGCATATTTTTAGAGCTGTATATTGAAATCTTCAGTGGATGGAGATGCATATTACATGGTGAATTGTTTTTGCTGTGGTGTAAAAACCTTATATTGGTTAACAGTTGATTATATATGGATTGATCAGGTGTGTATGTGTATGATTGAAGCTATGCTTAACTGTGTTATTTATAACACTCATGTTTCAAGCCTTGTCATTTTGGACGGCGGTAATGCTCCTATCATTGGGCTGTCTAGATTATAATTAAGGGACTTATTAAGGAAAATACAAGCAGTGAAACATGTTTAATTTGGGGGCGTTACAGTAATATTCCACATGCTTTACCAATCTAGCATCATTTTATCATCCCATTTCAATACTGCTAGTTTGGCTAAAGCCTTAGATCTCAAATGTATGCTCACTAATGTGTTCAAAGGCATAGATCCGTCAAAGGAGGATTATTTACATCACATTAAGACCATTGCAGACTCCTTAACTGTTATTTAGAGTATGGTGTCTGACCTTGAGCTGATTTAGTAAACCACATTTGGCTTGCCTCCTGACTATCAAAGTCTTATTACTACTTATTCCATGTTGCCTAGTAGCCATACTTTTGATGATTTACGGTCCAAACTCATCTTCTACAACCAACGAATGAACTTTCAATCTTCTTGCGAGTCTCCAGTGCATTAGGCCTTAGTCAGTATTGTTAGTACTAGTAGTAACAGCCAGGGGGGTGGACCTCGTATTCAGACGAACAATAACAATAATGGTCGAGGCAAAGATAATGGCAGGCGACGACACTGGAACAACAATAAGGGCGGAGGTCGCAACAACAAAGGCAACCGCAATGCTACCACTACTAGCAATACCCGATGGAATGATTCTACATCCAAGAGTAGGGGTGGCAAGGGGGCAAGTTTAGCCATACCCTTACCCATATCCATTTTCAAAATTAATACCCATACCCATACCCATACCCATATCTATCGGGTATTTTAAAACCATATCCATACCCCAACCCGCTGGGTATAGCGGGTATGCGGATTTTATTCGAGTACATATAAAAAAAAGGAATTAAACCCATTTTATATCCATATTCAACATCAAATAGTCAATATGTCACATGAACGTCAAGCTTCCAACAAAATATCATATCTACCAAATACAACTAAAAGTTTCCAAATTCAAGCAAAAAATCAACGCTCAATAGTTATAGTTTCTAACAAAATGTCCCATTGAAGTCTTGAATATAATACAACTCAAAGAAACTAGTAAAATATCCAAGTCCAAGCAACAAGCTAGAACTTTGAATAAATGGGTACAAGTTTTATACGAGGAGGATATGGGGCGGGTGCAGGGCAGGTATTGATAAAATGGGTATGAGGCATGTATGAGGCGGGTGGGAGCTATACCTATACCCATACCTGTTTTAGCAACACCCACCCATACCCACTTTTTTCTCATTTTCAATACCCATACCCATACCCATGGGGGCGGATTTTACGGGTTTTAAGCGGGTACAAGTTTTTTGTTGGCCTTATCCAAAAGCATGCCTACTGGTATTGTATCTGGTAATTTGTATGTTTCATCGTTATATACTTATCGTGCTTCTACTTTGGTTACTTGCCCTTTGTCTGTAGGTACTAACTAGTCAAAAGGGATATTAGGGTCCCATTCCAGTCCTATTTGCCAAATTTTTCAGGCCCCATGTCACTCTGCTGATGCCTATCCAAACCACTATTAACCTGCTAACAACCAATGCTTCCTGCAGATGCCACATTCAATTCTGTCAAAGCATCCGAAGAACTTTGGGACCCTGACTCTGTTGCTATCTCTTACATGACTCCTGATAATGGTAAGCTACTTGATAAAATTATTTACTCTGGCTCCTGTCTTATTAAAATTGGGAATGGAACGTTGTTGCCCATCAAGCATGTTGGCCATAGTACTATTTCAACTCTTGTGAAGCCATTGCACCTCCGTAGTATTCTTCATGTCCCTCAGTTCCGTCATAACCTACTGTCCACTAGGAAACTTTACCGTGACAACAACTGTAGTGTGGTTCTTGGCTCTGACTTTGTTCATTTCAAGGACAACACCACAGGTGAAGTCCTTTTACAGGCTCCTAGTGTTGGCAATGTCTAGCCAGTCAATCTACCTGTTGGCAACCCTATGGTTCATGCTAAACTGGTGATTAGTACTTTAGGAGACCACTGACATCGTCGACTAGGACATTGCAAAGCTCGTGTTCTTACTATTTTAAAGAAAAACGATCTTCTGATTGTTTTGTCTTCCTATCATGATAATTACACGACTTGTTTTCTAGCCATATAACACCCCCAAAGCATATATTACGTTGTTTGTGTTCTTTTAACTATTCCTTAGTTAGAACTAATGATTCCTAAGATTGGGATGATACCGCCGTCCCAAAAGACAAGACTCTAAGCATATAAATTAGATAATACAAACTAAGCATAAGGTATTGGCATACACATTTATACATTAACAAAACCATATACAAACAATTGTTAACCATGGTAAGGTTTTCATAGAACAAAAGAACAATTCTCTAAGGTTTACAACCCTATAACTCAAGTTCTCAAGATACAGTTCCCAAAATGAAATGAATTAACATCACTACTGACCCTTCCAGAATCCCTTGCTCACTTTTTGTCTTCTGCTGATTTGCCAGTATGAGGGCGATTCACTGAGCATTTGCCTAAAATAAAACATAATAAATATTTCAAAAAGTGAGTCGAAGCTCGGTACATGCATCCCTATATTTTTAAATGATCACCGAAGTTTTGGGTTGGGCGCCCGCTTTACAATTCATATTAATTTGAAAAACTAAGAACGAGATAAGCTTAAAACTGAGTTGTTAGTTATTATATGGTAGTGAGCCCCTGATAACTATGACGATCTATACATAAGTGTGCACCTGCCAAGCCAGTCAAGAGACCTGGCTTGAGACCGTGCGAGTAACTAGAGGGCGAATACCCTATAAATGATGACTATCGGGGGTCATTAATTAGGTGACAAATCATTGAGTAAACTGATTCATTGATATACTTACCAGGATATCATAACTTTGACAAATACAGGCAATTGACATACCTAGAGTTTTTAGAATGCAATGTCACTTAATACTAGCTATGCACAATGGGAAACGATAGACTAGGCCTAAGCTCTGCTTCAAAAATGCAATTATTTGTAACTTTAATAAAAACTTACGAATTAAATGGCACTCAAAACTCCAATAAAGCAATTAAGGTAGGTTACACTAAAATAATTTCAAAACTAAATAAATTAAGGTAATTTAATTCGACGTAAATTTATGTGAGAGTAAAATAGACCAAAATAAATAATCCAGGTTAAAATGGAAATGTTTTGACAATTATGAATGGAAGATTGGTTTTTGATATTTCTGAGATGGATAATAAGGGTTTAAGGTCAAGAGGGGTGCAGTTAGGTTTGGGAAAGCTTACATTACCTTAGCTTGGTCGGATAGACACCGTTCTTGAGTCATTACTCTCCCCACTTCTTAGATTTCATTCACATGTCCATTTAACTTTGTTTTTCAACCCAACTGAGTTTCTAAGAACAATCAAAGTTGTTGAACTCACTAAACTTTGTATCTTCTTTGTAATATCCATAATTATTTAGAAACTTTTAACTAAGTTCCCAAAATTTATGGTTTTCTTCTTTTCTATCATAAATCAAGCTAAATGCCCCTTTATGGTCCCTTAACCTTTGTTTTCTTCTTATCATTACTTTATTTTAGCCAAACACTCAAAAATTACTTCATGATCAGCCTTACACATTTTTCAATACTTTTCTTCACATTATCACTTAAAGTGCTCCCATAAACTTACTTGCATTATTAATCCAACAACCTCTTTTGGTCACTTATGGGATTTTTCATAATCCACTTGGCAAAATTCACACCACATCATTTTTCAAGCCCCTAACATATCCACCCTCCAAATTTTATATAATTCAATCCAAACAAACATACTTGATTAAAAAATCAACCTTACTCATGTATGATCATGAAATCCTACGTTATGCCCAATTCAAATTTACATCAAAACCACCATAAATGGATTTAATATGATCACCCACAACCTTATATTCATTTTTCATACCAAAGGACATAACAATTAGATAAACAAACTCAAATTCATACTTTCTTGATTCAAACTCACGTGATCAATTTTAACCTCAACTACTCATGATATCCAACATCTCCAAACACAATAAAAATCGCATGCTAGCATTATTCTAGTCATATGAACACAAATCATAACTAAAACAATCACAAAAACCAAAAGTAAATTAAGATAGAGTTATAGTTTCACCTCTTTTAAGAGCTTAGGAGAAAAGGGAGAAAGGTTGTTTGGGTATTGGCGGGGCTGTCGTGGCTAGTAGGGGGCTAGGGGTGGCGGCTGGTGGTCATTTAGTAGCTGACTGGTGGATGTGGGGCGGTGGATGGTGGCTGTTGCTATGCTATTGTGGGAAAGGGACAGGAAAATGGAGAGCCTCCTTTTTTTTGGTGCTGAATTTTGATGGTTATCCAAAGGGGCAGGAAAATGGAGAGCCTCCTTTTTTTTTGGTGGTTATCCAAAGGGGCAGGAAAATGGAGAGCCTCCTTTTTTTGTGGTGCTGAATTTTGATGGTTATCTTGATTGAGTGTTGGCTTAAGTGTGGCTGAAATTACTAAGTTAGAATCTGGCTTTTTACTAATCAAAATTGGGTGCAAATCATAGCAATTAGTGAAATTAATGAGCAAGCAAAGAATTGGGCCTATTCTTTTGGGCCCAACTAACTAATTTGGGCTTGAAAAATCATTCAAAGTGATAATAAAAATTTTGCATAGCTCGGGATTAAATTTTCTCAACACTACAAATATAATTATCACTTAACCATACTTACCAAGGCCTACTCTAGAATTTGAACGATAAATTAAACTCGAATTGCAAAGTGAGGCCCAAAAAGAAAAGTTTTTCAACTGGGATGATTTAATGTGATCAATGAATGCGGAAAACTAATAACATAATTTAATTAAATAAATGAACATGATTTAGGGTCGGGCTATTACGGCCTTCCCTCATTAAAGAGTTTCGTCCTTGAAAGTTATGGTTCTTATTAAAAAGTAAGATTACCTAAAATAACTATGGATACTTGGATTTCATTTCTTCCTCCATTTCCCAAATGGCTTCTGAAGAGTATGATTTGCCTAATGTACCTTGACTAGGGGTATTTGCTTGTTATGTAGCTGTTTAATCCTCCGATCTAGTATCTGGACTGGGCACTACTTTTCATACACTAAATTGTTAGTGACTTCAATGGCTCGGTTACAATGGCATGATCAGGATCCGAAATATAATTCTTGAGTTGTGAAATATGAGATATGTTATGTATGTGTTTGAGTTCTATAGGTAGGTCTAGTCGGTAGGATATAGAATTCAACTTTTCAATGACTTCATATGGTCTTATATATCTTGGACTCAACTTTCCTCGAACTCCAAACCTCCATAGACCCTTGGCTGATGAAACTTTCAGAAAGACCTTATCACCTACCGAAAATTCCAACGACCTTCTTCTTTTGTTAGCATAGCTTTTTTGTCGGCTCTGGGCAGTTCGAATATGCTCCCGAATCTTTCTTATTATTTCAGTAGTTTATTGGATCAGTTCTAGTCCTAAGGTTAATGCTTCATCTAAGTCGCTCCAGTGCAAAGGGGTTCTGCATTTCCTTCCATATAGAGCTTCAAATGGGGCCATGTTAATGGTGGATTAATAACTATTGTTATACGAAAATTCCACCAAAGGTAAGTCATCCTCCCATTTACCTTGAAATTCTAATACACAAGCTCTTAACATATCTTCTAGAATCTGATTTAACATATCTTCTAGAATCTAATTTACTCTTTCAGTTTGTCCATCTATCTCAAGATGATAAGACGTGCTCTTTTTGAAGTGCTCGCTAAAAACCGGCTTGAAATATCTGATCTCTATCTGACACTATGTCTGTTGGGATTCCATGCAATTGAACTATCTCCTTAACATATAGTTGGGCCAAATTTTCAGCATCCCACATATTCGAATTGGCAGAAAATGGGCAGATTTAGTGAGGCGATAAATTATTATGCAAAAGACATTCT
Organism: Selenicereus undatus; assembly: GCA_017589665.1. Lineage (NCBI taxonomy): Eukaryota > Viridiplantae > Streptophyta > Magnoliopsida > Caryophyllales > Cactaceae > Selenicereus > Selenicereus undatus. The sequence goes on along the minus strand of JACYFF010031952.1, from coordinate 91,499,743 downwards.
TCTTTGAAGCAGAAAGAGATAATCCCATGACAAATCCATTAAAATTGAGTCCCGCTCCCAAGTGGGAATTTCTAAAGGTCGCAGTTCACCTATGGAACGTTGATGCTAATCTTTAACCTTCTAGCAAATCAGACACTTACCATATAATATGTGATCTCTCTCTTCATATTATTCCACTAAAAGTATTGCCTTAGCTCTCTATACATCTTGGTTACTCCCGAATGTACTGAGTAGCGAGTGTTATGAGCTTCCTCTAAGATCTGCTTTCTTATCCCCACATTTTTGGGCACACACAGGTGATTCTGAACTCAAGGTTCCATCTTCATGTATAACAAACCTAGACGACTTCCCTTTTTCAAGATTTTACTTTATTCTTTGAAGTTCATGGTCATTCTCTTGGTTCACTCAAATCTCCTCTATTATAGAGGTTTTAAGGTAAGTGCTGATAGTTGAACACTTGCTTGACCATTTGACACTAATTGTACACTCAAGTCCTTAAGCTCTCTTAAGAGATTCAACTGAGTAATTACTGCAGTGTTCAAACTATGTTGTGCCTTACTACTTAGGGCATCTTCCATTTTCTTGGGTGATATTGGATCCACATATCATAATCCTTAAGCAGTTCTAGCCAATGCCTTTGTCTCAAATTCAGCTCCTTCTGAGTGAGGATATACTTCAGACTTTAATGATCAATATAGATCTTACAGAGTACCCTATATAGGTAATGTCTCCAAATCTTTAGTGCAGAAACCACAGTAGCTAGTTCTAGATCGTGGGTGGGGTAATTTTCTTCATAAGGCTTGAGCTGTCGAGAAGCATGAGCTACCACTTTATCTTCTTGCATCAGAACGCACCTCAACCCATTTTTCGCTGCATCACTATAAATAGTGTATTCCTTACTTTCTACGGGTACTGTTAGGATTAAGGTGGTGGTCAATCATTGCCTTAATTCCTTAAGTGCCCTTTCACACTTCTCTGTATGCTCAAACTTAATAGCTTTCTTCAACAAATGGGTCAGGGAAGAAGTTGTCTTCCAGAAATGCTTCACAAACCTTCGGTAATAGCCATCTAAGCCTAAGAAACTTTTATATTAGTGGCATTGGTTGGCCTTGGCCACTATGTAATTGCTTTCCCCTTCTGGGGTCAACCTTAGTCCCTTCCTTTGAAACTACATGTCCCAAGAAAACCACTTCTTCTAGCCAGATCTCATACTTCTTCAATTTGCCATATAATTTGTGTTCCCTTAAGGTCTGCAACACTATCCTTAAGTGAGCGGTGTGTTCATCTCAGTTCTTAGAGTATATCACGATGTCATCTATAAATACCATCACAAACTTGTCCAAATAAGGTTTGAAAACTCTATTCACAAGATCCACAAAAGCTGTGGGGGCATTGACCAGGCCAAAGGCATCCCTGTGAATTCATGATGATCATACATGGTTCTAAACGCAGTTTTGGAGATGTCTTCAGGTTTAATCCTAAGCTGATGGTATCCAGACCTTAAATCACTCTTAGAAAAGACTCTTGTTCCTTACAGTTGATCAAATAAATCATCTATTTGGGACAAAGGATATTTATTTTTGATGGTGATATTGTTTAATTCTCTGTGATCAATACATAACCTTAAAGTCCCATCCTTCTTCTTCACAAATAAAACTGGATCACCTCGTGTGACATACTTGGTGTAATAAATCCCTTCTATAATAGCTCATCTAGCTGAATTTTTAGTTCTCTGAGCTCTGTTGGGGCCATACGATAAGGGGCTTTGGAAATGGGTTGAGCACCAAGGACTAGTTTGATCTGAAAATTGGTTTCTCTTTAAGGGGGCAGTCTTGGTAATTCTTCGGGAAAAACATCTCTAAACTCACACACCATAAGGATATCTTCTATTTTTTCGTCCTTTTCTTGAGTGCTGATGGCATAACACCAATAGCCGATATATACTTGATGCAATAACTTACTTGCTTTCATAGCAGAAATTAAAAGACAAGGTTTTCCCTCCCTTTGCACATAAAAACATACTTCTCATCCTTTCTCATTACTCAAGCTAACCTTAAGGTCTTTACAATCAATCTTAGCCCCATAAGCATGCAACCAGTTCATTCCCAGAATAATAACAAAGTCTGACAAATCAAACTAGATCAAATCTCTAGGAAATATGGTTCCACCAATAGTAATAGAGACATGTTTATAAAGGATAGGGCACTCAATTATAGAGTCGTTGGATAACTTGATTCTATAATTGGTTTCTACGTTCACATTTTTAAGGTTAAATTGTAAAGCAGTAAGGTTGGATATAAATGAATGAGTGGCACCCGAATCAAATAGTACGCAAAATGGTTTCAAATTTAAAAAGAGAGCACCAGTGACTACCGTACCAGAGGTGGTAGCGCCCTTCTTCCTCATCACACACACCCTTTCTACAGCTGCAGCCCTCAGAGGCGGGGGCCCTTGGCGAGGTAGAGCCAAGGTTTCACCGCGATGTTCCGGGCTGCCACACATATGCATTTGTTAGTTCCTACTCTATATTCAGGAGTGGTGTGGTTAGTTCTTCTGCATTTCCTATAGGGCTCCGCTAGACCTGTGGGACAACTCTTGGAAGGAGAGGGAGTAGACTTCTTCTGATTTACATCCTCGCTCGGGGTTCTCTACTCAGTCCATTTCCTCTTTTGATTGATTATGTTCAAGGCCCTTAACTCAGTTTTCACTTGTTCCACTTCAGCGATTCGCTCATATAGCTCTTGATAGGTACATATTGGTTAGCCGGCTAGTTGGTTACGAATGTATAAGGCCAATCCCTTTTCAAACTTCCTCTTCTTCATCATTTTTGATGCTAGAAGCTTGGGTACAAAGTGGGACAGTTCCGTAAACTTACTAGCATACTGTATTATAGTCATGCTACCACTCATCCCTAGTTTCATAAATTCTCTTTCCTTCTGCTGTTGAATCGTAACTGGGTAAAATTAGGCTCTCAGTTCTTCAAGAAATTTATTCTAAGTGAATCTAAGCTTTGACAGTCTATTCTTCACAGTGCTCCATCAAATATCAGCTTCACCAGTTATATAAAATGTCTCAAGTTCACTTTCTTCTCTTCTGGAACCTCTACTGTTGTAAAAATATTCTCCATGCCCTTAATCCCCTCTTCTAGCTCTACTTGGTCGTACTTTCCATCATAGGTTTTAGGGTTGCATTGGGCTACCATATCCGCTACTTTGTCATCCTAAGGAGAGATTACTGGGGGTACTGAGGGAATTCATTTCATCAACTCAAACACCATGGTTTGCCAGTAGTTAGGGTTATCAAGATTCTGAGGCATCACAGGGGTAGCTTGGGACCCTCCACTAGGGTTAATAGGGATATTACACAAGGCATGGTCACTTGACCCTTGACCGTGGTCCATAGCATCTCCTATGGGGGCCTCCACATTATTGTGAATAGACTCAGACATTCTAATTATATAATAAACCAGGTAGTTCAGTCACTTAACTTCAGCTAGCATAGGAACAAACACAGACATATAAAAAAAGTTAGAAAACGTAGTTCATAACTTCATCATAACATAAACTTTAAACCATACTTTCATTACAATATGAACATGACTGCTTTTGTAGGTATATATGCATGGTTTGCTAAAAGAATACTACATTTGGCTGCTTAACTAATAGGGTTGTTCATCAGTAGAGGGTCATACCGGACTGGACCGATCCAGCTGGACCGAAGATCGATTAGTGTGAAGGTTGTGGACCGAGGGTCGGACCCAACTGGATTAAGATTGGATCGACTTTGGACCGAGTCTCCAAAGCCCAAATTTAAATAATTAAATGAATACTGGGAGTTTTGCCCTTCCGAGACCAACAAATCATCCAATTTGCCAAGTCAAGTCTGCTTCCAATCAATCTCTCCAACCTCGTTCTAAAAATTACAAACTTTACTCATTCCAAACCCAGAAACTAGCTTGCCTACTACCTAGAAGTCAAAACAATGTCCTGCAAGAAAATGCTTATCTCTCAGGCAGGTCTCTCTGTACTTAGATGTTGAGTGATTTGAGCAAGTTTCATGGGTTTTCAAGTAGTGTAGAAGGAATTTAGTCAACAACAAGGTCAAATTAATACAACTTGACAAGAGTTCTAATATGGGCAATGCCTCAAAGTGATGTAGCATACTCTTTACAGCCACAAATCAGAGTATTGAAGAAGTAAAAGTAGATTAAAATTGATATGTGTGACCAAGAGGGTTTATGTTTATACCCAAATGGCTAAAATTGGAAGCAATTGTGCTTGTGCGACTGCGAGAGTGGCAATTAGCGGCTACCCGACTGGCAGAGAAGAGTACCAGAAGGCGAATGTATAGATGCTAGGGACGACTTTGGGTCCAGCAAGAAAGGACTCACGGTCCATCAGCTGGCAATGAGGGGCACCTGAGACTTGGGAGGTTGAGTGAGTGAATCGTGAGTTCATGACTACTTGACTTGAGAGTAGAGAGAGAGGCTGAGAGTGAAAAAGCGCCAGTTCAGACAAAAAAAGAAAAGAAAAGTAAAGCCCAGCCCAATGACCAAACTTTGAAAACCTTAACAGGCTTCGATCCACCGGTCCACTTGGTCCTGACAGCGACCGGACCAAAGACCGATTTAAAACCTAGGACCGTAGACTGTATCGAATACACACGGTCTTGTCCGGTTCGACCGGTCTTCGGGTCAGTCTTGGTTTGGATAGAATAATGAGTAGCCCTATTAACTAAGGTCAGCCCCTGCGACTGCACCATGTTCAAAACATTACCTAGCCCCAACAAACTAAGTTTATAACATGCCAAAAAAAAAGGCGGAACTAGTCAACACAATAGGAAAGATTTGTCTAACTATATACAATTTCATGAACTGCACAAAATTTATCTATCGAACCAGTTGTACTATATACTTGTGGGGCTCAAAATGTAACCTCACTAATAAGTCAGCATCTAGACCAACCTGATGATCCCCAGATGGATTGTAGTCTGGGCCAAACTCGTCCCCAGGATCTTCGCCTGAGTTAATTGGTATCTGACGCTCACAGCTCTGTTCCCTCGATGTCGATGCTCCCCCAGCTCCGGATCCTCCTCAGGGTCCTCATCCGGATCCTCCTCAGGGTTCTCCTCTGGGTACTTCTCCATGGGGTTATCATCAGAGCTAAGCTCCACTAGCTCTAGGGTGTAAAGGAGATCCACAACCATGTGAACCTCCCCTGAAACATCATATAGAGGGATCCCCTCTCCAAAACCTGCTGACACTGGGCTGTCGGGCGACTGAGGAGCGCTCGGTGCAGCGGGTGGTGGTGGTTCCTAAGTAGGTACAGGTGGGGGAGGTATGAAGAATAAAGGGAATATGTACTGCACAGTCGCCATAATGATCTCCCTCTGTTGAAACTCATTTCTAAGTAACAACTCAGTGAAAACAGTAGGCCAAACCCCTGAAGTTGGAATCTAGGTCCGTGCTACCCTGGGCCTCCAGTCATCATAAAATCATGGTAGCGGCTCCTAAACTCGACCCAAGGAGCAATTGTGGGTAAGGACCACAATAATATACGTGTACGGACCATAGGGCGATCAAAGTAGGGATCCTGCATGTAGGGCACCAGCTAGCATGTAGTAAAGAGATATGAGTAGCCAGAAAAGTACTCAACATCATATTGACAGCATATGGATCTATCTAATAAAGAAAAAAAAGGAGGAACATGTAAGGGACAAACAAACATTTTTATTATCACAAATTTCTAACAATACAATAATAACCCTCACTAATCAACCTTCTTACCCTACTATCTCTACTCTCTATACTCTATAACCCATCAAGAAAAATCAAAAATTGGCTCTGATGTTAAATTTGTAACACCCCCATTGCATACATTACATTGTTTGTATTCTTTTAACTATTCAGTAGTTAGAACCGATGATTCTGAAGGTTGGGGCGTTACCGCCGTCCCAAAGGACAAGGCTCTAAGCATATAAATTGGATAGTACAGACTAAGCATAGGGTATGAGGACACACATTCATACACTAACAAATCTATATAGAAACAACTGCTGGCCACGGTAAGGTTTTCACAATACAAAAGAACAATTCTCCTTAAGGTTTACAACCCCATAACTAACGTTCTCAAGATACAGTCCCCAAAATGAAATGAACTAACATCTCTACTGATCCATCTAAATTCCCTTGCTCACTTATTGTCTTCAGCTGATTTGCTATCATGAGGGCAATTCACTTAGCGTTTTCCTAAACAAAACATGACAAACATTTCGAAAAGTGAGCCAAAACTCAATACATGCATACCTATATTGTTAAACAATCACTGAAGTTTTGGGTTTGGCGCCTGTTGGACGTGAAATTTTGATAATTTAAATTCATCAAAATTAAGTTCATAAAATTTAATATGAGCCTAACAAAGGGGGTTCAAAATTTTTGGTGTAAAATTAAAACAAAAAGGTTCTAAGAATTAGGTTATATGTAAATCTAATTACAAAAATTACAAAGTCTTCCAAAAGAAAAAAGGTAATCACCATAACCTTTTTTTAATGTCAGCCAAAAAGCTTATGGCATGTGTTGTTTTTCTCTTTTCTTTTCTTTTTTTATAAAAAGGTGGGTAGATTGATAATGTTAAGGATTTATATGGGTTCACGGAGTCCAAGTATTAAGGAAGAGGTTTTCTTGGTTGAAAAAATGAGGAGACTAGTCGAGGTAGTTTTACGAGATGTTGCTAGTGACCAACAATGTGGAAAGATAGTTAGTCATCCAACCAAAGTCAAAGAAAAGAAGTTAAATTATTAAAGTGTCAACTTCAGTAAATCAGTCATGTTCCCAACTACGTACATTTCTTACAACGTGGAGGTTCAAGGATGGGATTAACTATTGATCATCTTTATTATAAGAAGGCAGTCAAGACCAAAAGAAAGAAGAGGAAAGGAGGAGAAGGTGATAAGGCTACAATATTAATTAGTTATCATAATTAGGAAGAGATATTATTTTATCATGATCTTCTAGTACTTGTGTTTTAGGCAAACTTTGTTTCTTGGTTTCCAAGTCAGCAAACACTAGGGTTAATTTGCTCATGTATAAAACATATGCCCGTATTAACGTGAAGGAGAGAGATCAATGAAATAATTCAGCAATTACCAAACCCACGACCAAAGTCTTTACCCTTGTTCACTTTTTTGCTCAATTTTTCCTTCAACTAAATTTTACATGGTATCAAAGCCATGAGTGGGGGAAAAGGGTTTGTAATTGAAAATCATTCACCTTATTATCTTCACCCATCAGAAGGTCCTGGAGTCACAATTACTTCAGTGATCTTCAATGGGAAAAATTATGAACTATGGCAGAAGGCTGTGAGAACAGCTTTAAAATCCAAAAATAAGTTAGGTTTCATAGATGGAACCTTAACTAAGCCAACGCCACAAAAAGCCGAGGACTTGAGTGAGTTGAACGCATGGGAGATGGTCAACTCTATGATTTGTTCGTGGATCATTAATGTTCTCGATCCAAAATTGCATACTAGTGTCACTTACACTGAAACAGCTTACGAGATGTGGGAAAATCTGCGTAAGCATTATGCCATAGCCAACACCCCTAAAATCCATCAACTCAAGACTGACCTTGCAGCATGTAAACAAGGCAGTCTAGAGGTCGTGGATTTTTATTCAAAATTAATGGGGATGTGGAGTGAACTAGAGAATTATGCTAAAATTCCACAATGCACATGTGGTAAGTGCGAGTGTAAAATTGGGAGTAGAATTACAAAGGCAGCACAAGACGAGAAGACCCACCAGTTTTTGATGGGATTAAACGATGAAGCATTCTCAACTATTCGTGGTCAAATTTTGGCACTTGACCCATTGCCCAATCTCGATGTAATATTCAATATGGTCATGCAAGAAGAAAATCACAGAAGAGTCATGATGGGCAGAGATAATCGATCAGAAAGTATGGTGGCTTTTGCGGCAAGAGAACACATGAATGAAAGACCTACATGTCGGCACTGTGGTCGGTATGGACAAGATGAGGCGAACTGTTATGAAATTATTGGTTATCCACCAAATTGGGGCAGCCGTGGCCGAGGGCGGGGCAACAGAGGTGGTGGCCGAGCAAATCGAGGAGGCAGAAACGGTGGACGTGGGCGCAGGCGTGAGACTGCTCACTCAGTTCAGGCCCGGACGGAAAGCCTAGCAGCAACACCTGGTGGCATAGGAGAACTCGGCAATCATGGCCCAGGTGCAATCTTCGGTCCAGGAGCAGCCTTCGGCCCAGCAACTTCCTTCGGTTCAGCCAACTCAGCAGTTCACGGCCCAGCTGGCAATCATGGCCCAACAGTAGCTGCAGCCATTCCGGGTCTGACCAAGGATCAAATACAGAAATTACTCAGCTTGATAGAAAGCCCAAAACCCGGTTGTGAGAAAATTTTAGGTAACATGCCTTGGATGTTTGATAGTGGAGCGTCATGTCACTTGACGGGAGACTTGAATCTAATTAAAGAAATCACAAAAATCGACTCGATTGCTATAGGATTGCTAAACGGGACGCGCACTCTAGCAAGCCAGGAGGGGTCCGCGGTGTTGGGAGAACGGCTTAAACTCAATAAAGTTTCATATGTTCCTTCCCTTAAGTGCAATCTTGTATCCATTGCAAAATTATGTAAGGAACTAAATTGTAGTGTGACCTTTTATGATGATTTTTGTGTCTTGCAGGACCGTACTTTGAGGACTTCGATTGGTGTGGGTAAGCAAAATGGAGGAGTCTACTTCTTCTAAGAGGGATCAGTGGAAGCAAGGCAAGTGAATGCAGTTAGTTCCGTCGACTTATGGCACAAAAGACTTGGGCACCCTTCATATGAAGTTCTATCCTACTTATCTAGTACTTTGTCAGTAAATTTTGAGAAAATTAAAGACGATGTATGTGAAACTTGCTACCGTGCAAAGCAAACTCGGAATTCCTTTGAGTTTTAGTCAAGCATAGAGGAATTTTCAACTTATTCATTGTGATATTTGGGGACCGTACCGGGAATCCTAAACTAACGGGGCCCATTATTTTCTCACTATCGTGGATGATGCGAGTCGGGCTACTTGGGCCTATTTAATGGTTGATAAGGGGGAGACGGGCCATTTTTTGAGAGAATTCATAACCATGGTCAAAACCCAGTTTGAAACCAATGTCAAAATTGTGCGTAGTGAGAATGGGTCGGAATTCACATCTAAACCAATGCAACGCTTTTACCATGACCATGGCATTCTACGCCAAAGTAGCTGTGTCAAAACCCCACAACAAAATGGTCGAGTCGAGCGCAAGCATCGGCATGTCCTAAATGTCGCAAGAGCTCTTCTTTTCCAAGCCAATTTGCCTATAAAGTTTTGGGGTGAGTGTGTGCTAGCAGCTGTGCATCTCATTAATCGCACACCAAGTAAGGTTTTGCAGGGAAAAACCCCCTTTGAGGTCCTCTACAACACAAAACCTTCTTATGCCCATATTAAAATTTTTGGGACTTTATGCTTTGCACAGAATACAAGAGTCAAGGACAAGTTTACACCAAGGGGGAGAAAGTGCGTTTTTTTGGGGTATCCTTTTGGGAAAAAGGGCTGGAAAGTATTTGATCTTGACACCGAAGATTTTTTTGTGTCTTGAGACGTTATATTCCATAAAACCATTTTTCCCTATGCCCTGAGCTCCACATCCGCTCCTCCCTCCTACACATCTCCTCCTACCCGTCTGCTTCCGTGTGATGTTGCTGCCTTTGATGAAAGCCCAGTACGGAAGCCCACAGTGCCCCCCACTTCTGGTGAAATGGGGAGTAACGGGCCTAGCCATGCAACAACCGAGTCCGATTCACCCAGTCCTCGGCCTGCAGCGTCACAGGCCAATCCTGAAGTCTCGGCCCAATCCACGCCAAGCCCTGTCAGCCCCCCAACGTCCCTGCGGCGAATGGGTCGGCCCACTGTGAAGCCTGCCAAATACAATGACTACTTATGCTACACCGCGCGGTCCGCTGATCCCTCTCTCCACGACTCCTCCTCCTCTGCTGTCCCACATTCAAAAGGATCCTCAGGTACGCGATATCCTTTAGCACATTATGTCACATCTACTAAATTCTCACCTTCCTATCAACAAGTTTTAGCTGCTCTAACAAGGGTTGTTGAGCCCACTTGTTTTCCTGAAGCTGTCAAAGATCCCCAGTGGCGTCAAGCCATGGCCGAGGAGATTGAGGCTTTAGAAAATAATGATACATGGTCCCTTGAAGATCTCCCGGTCGGTAAAAAGCCCATAAGTTACAAATGGGTGTATCGCGTCAAGTATAATGCCGATGGGAGCATTCAGCGCTACAAGGCATGCTTGGTTATTCGGGGCGACCACCAGGTTGAAGGGTTTGACTTCAATGAAACTTTTGCTCCCGTTGCCAAAATGACTAGTGTACGGATCTTCCTTTCTGTGGCCGTCGCCAAAGGATGGGAACTTCACCAGCTCGATGTTAACAACGCTTTCCTCCATGGCGATTTGGATGAAGAAGTTTACATGCGTTTGCCTCCTGGTTTTCGCTCCAATGATCCTACCAAAGTTTGTCGTTTGAAGAAGTCTTTATATGGCCTGCGCCAAGCTCCACGACAGTGGTTCGCCAAGTTATCCAGCAAGCTCAGTGAGTATGGGTTTGTTCGTACCTATGTTGACTACTCCCTATTTATTTATCGCCAGCAGGATGTTTTCATGGGGTTACTGGTTTATGTGGATGACATCATTCTCGCCTCCAATAATGCTGCTGCTTCTCAAAAGTTCAAAGCCTATCTTCATGCTTGTTTCAGTATTAAAGACTTACGGCCTTCAAAATATTTTCTTGGTATTGAAGTGGCTCGAGGGCCCAAAGGCATGTTCCTCTGTCAGCGCAAATACGCCCTTGACATCATTGAAGAATGTGGGCTTCTAGGAGCTAAACCTGCCGATTTTCCCATCGAGGAAAATCACAAATTGGCCTTAGCTTGTGGTCAGGAGCTTCATGACTCCACCCATTACAGAAGATTGGTGGGGCGTCTCATTTATCTCACCATCACTCGACCTGAGTTAACTTATGCCATCCATGTACTATCTCAGTTCATGCAGTCACCCCGAGAAGCCCACATGGACGCTGCCCCGGCGGGTCGTGCGCTATCTTAAAGGTACTGCTGGTGATGGTCTTTTTCTTCTTGCTACCAATAATTTGCAGGTCTACAGCTACTGCGACTCTGATTGGGGTGCCTGTCCTCTTTCGCGTCGGTCTCTCACTGGTTATTTCGTTACTCTTGGCGGCTCCCCTATCTCTTGGCAGACTAAGAAGCAAGCCACCGTATCTCGCTCTTCCGCCGAAGCTGAGTATCGTGCCATGGCCGTTGCCACTAGTGAGCTCGTTTGGGTTCGTACTTTTCTAAATGCCCTTGGAATTTTTCATCACCAGCCCATGAAGCTTTTTTGTGACAGCCAAGCTACCTTACATATCGCCAAAAATCCTGTCTTCAATGAGCGGACCAAGCACATTGAGATCGATTGCCACTTCGTCCGCGAAAAACTTGTGTCTGGTCTACTCATTTTTGGGCATGTCCCGTCCCAACACCAACCTGCTAATATTCTAACCAAGGCTCTTGGCAAGCGACATTTCTAGTATTTGAAGGGCAAGTTGGGCATGATCAACCTCCATGCTCCAACTTGAGGGGGAGTGATAAGGCTACAATATTAATTAGTTATCATAATTAGGAAGAGATATTATTTTATCATGATCTTCTAGTACTTGTGTTTTAGGCAAACTTTGTTTCTTGGTTTCCAAGTTAGCAAACACTAGGGTTAATTTGCTCATGTATAAAACATATGCCCCTATTAATGTGAAGGAGAGAGATCAATGAAATAATTCAGCAATTACCAAACCCACGGCCAAAGTCTTTTCCCTTGTTCACTTTTTTGCTCAATTTTTCCTTCAACTAAATTTTACAGAAGGCAAGCAGAATTCGAATATTTGCTTAAAAAAAACAAAGAAAAAGAGAAGAACTAGTGTACAAAAAGAAAAAAAATCAAAACACAAAACAAACAGAAAACGGAGCAGCCAAAAAACATTTAGCCAAGAAGAACAAGTGAAATTACAATTGATCTAAAAGTTCAAAGGTGATTAAATGTTGTAATCAAATTGATTTCGTTTTTTTTTGGGGGGGGGGGGGAACTGTAGCCTTCTATTTAACTATGGTGGAGTTAAGCCAATTTTCAACCAAAGGGTCGAGAAGAGGATGCTGATGCAACAAGTCCAAGTCCAAATTCAAAAGTTGTCGACCTCTCAACCTAGAATTGTATCCTTCTGGATCCCAATTCCTGCCGAATCATGAAGTTTCTAGATCCTATCAGATCCCAGTTCCTGATGGAACCATAAGCCAAGGGATTTTTATTTATTTATTTGTTTTTTGGATCCTAGGTTTCATTGAACTCCAAATATAAAAATGCGGATTGAGAGAGTCTCATTTGCATGCTATTTTCCTGACCCAATTTTCTATCTTGAAATACAAAAAAAAGAAGGCAAAAAAGAGAGTCCTCTATTTCATAAAATAAAATAAAGACCTTATGGTTACGTGAATGGAACCAATAATAGAGGACTTTTCAGATTTGGTGATTTCATCAATTAGTTTGATCGAAAGTGGGAAAGCAAATGGAAATTTCATTGACAAGATTTCCTTTTGGGTCTCATTCATGCCTGTTAAGGTTTCAAATGGGGGTAAAGAACAGGATCTTTTTCATTAAAAAAAAATGTAAGTGACATCACAAAAGAGAGAATCAGAATTTATAGATTGGGAAATTGAAACCTAGTAACCAAAGGTCAATTATTGGAAATAGAATTTTATTTTGTAGATATTGTGATCCTTATAGGATAAGATTTACCCATATAATTCGTGAATTGTATTTCTACTGAAATTCAAGCAAATGAAATAATGAGCCGAAACCGAAATGTTGGTGTGTGACAGTAAAGCAAAAGTTGGGTGCTCAAATTTGATGATGATGATTTTGTCATCTTGTGGTCCAATCCAACAAATTGGATTCAAGCAATTCAGATGGGGGCATTGGTCACGTCCTGGCCAAAAAGAATCATCAAAGGAAAGAATTTTTTTTCTTTTTAAAAAAAAAATAAACAAATGAAACCACAAGGTCAATCAAGATTGTTTGTTAAGAGTCCTAAACGTAAGGTTGCTTAACCCCAGGTATGTGTTCAACCTGATATTATGCCATTTTTAGCCCTTCTATTACTTAATAATTGCTCGAAATAAATTGTTAATTAAAATCTTAATATGTTTTTGTTTGTTTTGTAGGAATATGGGAGAGTTGGAAAAATTGAACAAGATGCCCAAAGTTGCTTGCCAAAAGAGGAGATGTTGGATCGAAAGAAAAAAAAATAAAAAGAAACAAAACACCAAGCCAGATCCATGACCAGCCAGGCATATCGGCCCAGATCGCGGCCCGTTCATTTTTTTTTTCTCTTCTCCCTTTCCCCTTTTCTTTTCTTTCCCTTAGGCCTGGTCCATTCACACGCACAACAACCCAAGCTAGGCCCTACTCTGTTCTCTCCCCCAGTGCCCTAGACCCAGTCCAATCCCCCTCCCTATCTCTTTCACTTAGAATCCACGTGCCTTGCACGTGATGACAGCAACCGAGCCCCCCCTTTCCCATTCTATTCTTCTTCTTCCTTCGTGCCCAGAGGAGCCCGAGAACAAGGTAGTTCCCCCCCCTCAACACTTCGTCTCCTTCTTTATCATAGCCATGACGTTTTGCTTTCCTCTCTCTCTCCTCATTCAATCATAACAGCCGTTTCTCTCTCTCTTCCTTCATCATCCATCATCATCGTCATCACCAAACCGTTAGTTACAGGCATTGGTTGAAGGATAGCCAAGGGGGCTTGAATGAGGCATTTTTATGGGTGGTCGAAGCAGATTAGCGAGAGCAGAGTAGATTAGGGGCAGTGGAAATTAGGTTTTCAATAGCATTTGCTTTTTGTCAATTTCGTTTTCAGTGTTATGATTTCAATTTCCTCAATTATTGTAATTTGTTTTGGGTCCTTAAACTTCAGCGAAATTCCTAGTTCCAGTTTCAAATTTCTCCAATTGAAGTCTAGTTACTCAGTTTACTTTCCGCTACTTTGTTTGATGTGCTTTCATTTGCTCTGCTATGAAGAGTTCCATTGTTTTCCCTATGCTTCATTTTCCCTTGCTTTGAATTCACAAGTTAATGAAACAGTTACAGCTAAGTGTTGATGAGTTCAAGTTATTTGCAATTCGCCGAAACTTATTTGCAGTTCAGTTCTTGTTATTTTGGCTAGAGTATAGTTAATAATTACAAAATTAAATTTTTTTTATTTAATTTATTAATTTGAGGAATAATTTGACTTTGGAGTTGGTTAATTAGCATTTATTTTTAAATTAGTTTAGAATTTTTGGCAACCTAATTTCACAACCATCCATGAGGACGATACCCGCAATTGTTATGGTGATAAACTGTGCGCTTGTGGAAATTAACAGTATGTTATTAATTGGGATAAGTTACAACAAGTTAAAACAGGTGGGGCTTAAAAAATCATAAGTCGATGCAAATAATTTTTTATGTATTTACTTGGACAAAGTTTGCCAAAAAAATAAAATAAAATAAAATGTGCTTTAAGTCAAGTATCCACTAGAACTATGGTAACATAAGACGCTCGATATAAAATTTTCTAATGCAGTCTAAATCGAAGTCCTCAAACAGGCTCAAACCGACACTCCCCCTCTTAAAAAAATGAGCTAATTTTTTCAAGTTGATTGCACTTTGCCTGCTCAAACGACGAAAAATCAAATCTTAAGAAATAGAAACTGAGTCCCCTCAAATCTCCAAGTCCACAAAATGGACCAAAAACCCCTATTCATATTCCCCCGCTGTCATAAAAGATCAAATTACAACTCTGTAATCATTGGTTACACGTTACGTAACCAAAACAAATAAAAAACCAAGCTTCACAAAAGGATGAACCTTTATCAAATTATAAGTATGACAAAGTGGACTAGACCTGAGCCAAATATATAACCAAGCTCACCAAATTTCCCCTCCATGATGCAAGCCTGAAAAAATAATTTTTGAATTGAGAACTATGTCGATTTGATCCCACTAAGGGTACATAGGAAACCCATTAATAAATTTTGGGTGCAATCGCAAGTTAAACAAAATTAATGTACCAACCATACTAAAGGCTAAGTCGGTAAATAAAAATCGTGAAATGGCTAAGAGTATAACTTAGCCATGAGCTAAAAAAAAAATCCAAATATCAAACTTAATCAAAATTATGGTCATTTGGCTGATGTTGAATACGAAATTTTAATAAATTTAAATTGGTCAAAATTAAGGTTTGTACGGTTTAATAAAAAAAAAGAAAAGAAATAAAATTTTTGAGAGT
Source organism: Selenicereus undatus (assembly GCA_017589665.1). NCBI lineage: Eukaryota > Viridiplantae > Streptophyta > Magnoliopsida > Caryophyllales > Cactaceae > Selenicereus > Selenicereus undatus. The sequence goes on along the minus strand of JACYFF010031952.1, from coordinate 91,484,312 downwards.
AAGATTAAAACAAGGGCTCTAAATATTGGACTCCCTTGTAAATTCAATCACCATAATTCCCCCCATCCAATTTGATTATATAAATGGTCATACATGGATCATATTATTGGTCCCTTTCTTGTTCTCATCAACTCCAAAGCAAGCAAAAAAAAAAGAAAAAAAAAGATGGTAACGTGGGGTTTGGAACTTCACTAGGTTTTGTCTTTTTTTTTTATTTAAAAAAAGGATAGTGGGGGATTTTTTTTTTAAAGGAAAGACGGTCAAAATAACTGACATAAGTGGTTGCCTTTTTCTTGCTTTGCGGTGGGAATGGCCGAGGAGATATTAAGAAGTGGGCCTCCATGTTCCCTTAACCTCCACACATTACTGAGATGTGGAGATAGCATGGGGGAGGGCTTAATTGCATATGATTTCTTTCATTATAAAAGGAGGAAAGCAGAGCCAGAACGGGGGATAAAAACACTAAAACAAAAACAAAGGCAAAGTTTTTTGAGAGTGACAAAGTACAGGAACGAAGACGAAGAAGGCAACTCCAGAAAGTGAAGCCATCCTACTCAAATCATACAAGAGTTCAAGTTAAAATTCACAGGTAAGAAGAGGGTAAAACCAAGCTCAAAACTACGTTCTCATCATTTCGTCCTCACCTCCCCCACTCTGTTTCAATGTCTGCCATTGTTAATCACGAAGAGCAAGCCACCATGTTGCCCAGGAAGAAGGAGATGATACTGAGCTCTAATCAAAATTATGAATTTTGCCTGATTTTGATTCCTACTGGAATCACAAAATTATGGATCCTATCGGATCCAGATTCCTCCCGGAATCACAAAATGATGGATCTTGTCAGATCGCGATTCTTGCCGGAATCACAAAATTATGAATCCTGTTGGATCTTATAATTTCTGCCGGAACCATAGGCTCTGTTAAAAAGGGGGGTCACACTAACAAGAGGGTGTGTTCATCTGTTGATGAAATAAAAAGAGACGATCTTCTGTTAGATAAGACAAAGCCTATGTCATGAAAATTCAATATTAAGAAAGCAAAAAAAAAATTATCATTTGATGATAGTGATGATTAGTGCCTCTCCCTATTTCGTGCATGACTGATGAAGATGATGGCAAGTTAGAAATTTAATTTTTAACCGGTAATGAATACTCAAAAAAAAAAAAAGAATGATGAAAACTGCACTAGTGGTCAAACTCTACTCATATTAAAATGAATAATGGGTATATGTGGCCATGTCGTTTCCTAAAGCAGAGATTGAAGAACAAAAAAAAAAAAGCAAGTGCAGATCTTAAAAAAAAAAAAGATAAAGAGGGAGAAGCAAGTTGATTGTCTTCTACAATTTCCAGTTTAAAGTTCAAAGGTCGAATCGATATTAAATCGGACGTTCAGGAACACAGCGCATCGACAACTAATCGAGTACCGAGTCCAAAATCAAATCAAGTTGAGCACTTCTCAACCAAAATCAGATCCTTCGGGATCTCGGGTCTTGCAAGACCCATCAATTCGAGGATCCTGCCTGCCGGACGCATAAAGCTATGGATTCTGTCTAATCCCGTATCATGCCAGACCCTTAAACGAGGTAGAAACAGGGGATAAAAGTTGCCTTATTGTGACACCATGTCATGTAAAATGAAAAAAAAAGGCAGTAAAACTGGAGATGGGAACCAATAACAGAGGATCAAGGAGCGAAATCTTCAACAAAAAAAAGAGAGATCTAAAAGTGCTAACCTGCTAACAACCCCTATGCATAAGACTCTGTTTTGAGAAGACATTCCTTTGCTTTGGGGGGAAAAAAAAGCTACGTTTCTTTTAACCAATTGGAATAAAAAACAGAGATATTAGTGGGAACATAAATTGAAAGTCTTAAGTCTTATGTTATTGACTTACAGCTTCAAGATTTTTGTAGAGCAACTAATTTGTCGGGAATAACGACACCGGAAGCCTACCATAAGGGTGTTAGAAAAATCAAATTGGCATCATAAAGTTAATGGTGATGAGGAGTGGGTAATGTTGACTGCAATCAATGGTGAGATAGATTGCACTAAAAATAAAAACATCAGATGTTAGGCTACAATGAATTGCGAGAAGTTGGGTTTACAAAATGTAAGCGGAAACAAATAATATTTAAGCATTTGCTTAAACCAAATTTTCCATGAGAAAACTAAAATATTTCCATTGGAACTACGATGACTTGATTCCACTAAGGATACGTAGGAAGCTTGATATAAAATTTTTCGAGTTCAGTCGAAGTTAAAATTCTCAAATGGGTCCAAACTGATAACCCCTCTTCCCAAAAAGTTAATTTGGTTCAATTCGATTGCACCTTAACCGCTCAAACGCCAAAAAATCAAGTCTTCCTTTACAGAAACCGACCCCCTTAAATTTTCAACTCCACGAAATTGACCATAAAGTCTCGTTTGTTTTCCCCCCTCTTTCATAAAAGACCAAATTAAAACTCTGTAACTCTTGGTTACATATTACGAAACCAAAACAAATTAAAAGGGGAGTTTTCCAAAAAGTCGAAGCCTTGTTCAAAAAAATAAGTATGACAAAATGGACCGTACCCAAGCCAAACATACAACGAAGCTTACTAAATTTTGCCCTTTCCAATACGTAAGCCTAAATAAAATTCGGCCTGAGAACTACGTCGATTTGATCCCATTAATGGTACGTAGGTAACACATAAACAAATTTCGGGTGCAATCGGAAGTCAAAAAAAAAATATACGGACCGATTCCGAGAAGGGTTAAATCGGCCGATAAAAAAAATTGTGGCAAATTGGCTAATACATTCAACTTAGCTATCGAAGCCAAAAAATCAAATGACAAAATTAAATCAAATTTGTGGCTATATAAATGAAAGCCAAAACTAAAATTAAATTAAATTACAGTTATTAACATAACCAAAAAATAAAATACAAATTAAACTAAATTATAAAGAACTACGACTAGTTTGATCATCTATAAAAGAGGTACGCAGGCAGCCTCCGACAAAAAAATGAGTGCAACCCAAATTCCAAATCTGATAAAATTACCCGATCCCTAACCTGCACATGAAGAATGTGTATGTATAGTACCCTTCCTAGAAGGTGCCTATACAGCCAGTATCTGATGCAACTAAGTTTTGGATACGGGAGATTCGACATTAAAAATACGCTAATTGTCGATTCAAATTACATAAAGTCTTATTAACGCAAAATAAAACAAAGAAAGAAAAGGTAAAACAAAACGAGTCGGAATCAAAAGGTGGTCTTCCGAGAGGGGGACGTAATTAAGGAGGTTTATCCTCTTGAATAGGATCGTACTCAAAATAATCCGATGTATATATTTTTGTACGTCGGAAATTTGTGTTGTGTATATTATTTATTTTTATTAAATTTTTGCTCAACATAATTTTTGGCACACCTGGTGGGACCCTGCTTTCCTTTTCATCGCTAATTTGTTTATGTTTTACTTATATTTATTATTTTCTTTCTTTCCATTGTTTTTGTTTTGTGTGATGTTTGCAGAAAAATGGCACCAAGTCACCATCAATTTCAATGAACTTCCAGTCACCTTTGTGATCGAACGGGGGATATTCCAGGCAATGAAGAATGTGCAGGTAGTCTTCACTGTTGGGTCACGATCCATCCTTGCTTAGTTTCCATCGTCAAACTCAATGAAACTTTTACGGGGCCTTCAAAGGGCAAGCAAGCCAACCCCTAGCAATGACAGACTGCTAACCAAGAAAGCGGTCAAGAACCAGAAGCGCAACAAGTGTAGAAGTGACAAGCGCCGCGCTAAGTCTGGCGCACCCAAGCTAGCTCCGTCACCAGTCCTAGAGCTAGCCAAAACGACTTTGAGGAGGGCTTCTCAACAAAGGTCTTCTGTTGAAGCATACCCGTCAATGGTTATGTCGCGCAACCTAATGCCAGTTCCCCACTATAGTCCTATCCCATCTGAGAGGGGGCCCTAAGTATGGAGACATCAGCAAGCTGAGCTGCAACCCTACCAAGGCAGGCTCGGGTTACTAACATGGCCCCGAGGCATGCTCGGGTTCCTACCTTAGCCCCAAAGCAGGTTTTGCTCCCTACACGCACTGGAAAGGGGGTAAAGCCAAACAAGAAACCCCCAACCTTGAAGAACCCCAATAAGCCATTTCATGTTGAATTTTGATGGTTATCTTGAGTAAGTGTTGGCTTAAGTATGGCTGAAATTTCCAAGTCAAAAAGTGGTTTTTTGCTAATCAAAGTTTGGTGTAAAGCATAACAATTAGTGAAATTAATGAGCAAGCAAAGACTTGGGCCAATTCTTTTGGGCCCAACTAACTAATTTGGGCTTGAATAATCATTCAAAGTACTAACAAAAAATTTGCATAGCTCGAGATTAAATTTTCTCGACACTGTGAAAAACAATTATCACTTAATCATACTTACCGAGGCCTGCTATTATTTCACCCAGAATTTTAATGATAAATGAAACTTGAATTACAAAGTGTAAAATAAAATTTTTTCCAACTAAGGTGATTCAATGTGATAAATAAATGTAGAAAATTTAATAACATGATTTAATTGAATAAATTAATATGATTTAGGTTCGGGCTACTACAAGTCTTCCCTCTTTAAAGGGTTTTGTCCTCGAAACTTATGGTTCTTGTTAAAAAGCAAGGTTGCCTTAAATAAATGTGGGTACTTGACTTTAATTTCTTTCTCCGTTTCCCAAGTGGTTTTTGAAGAGGTATGATTTGCCCAAAGTACTTTGACTAGGGGTATTTGCTTGTTGCATAGCTGTTTAATCCTACGATCTAGTATCTGGACTGGACGATCTTCATACAGTAGATCCTTACTGACTTCAATGGGCTCAGTTACAATGCATGATCAAGATCCAGAATCTACTCATGTATTGTGAGATATGAAACACGTTATCTACGTTTTCGAGTTCTACAGGCAGGTCCAGTTGATAAGCTACATGATTTGACTTTTCAATGACTTCATATGGTCTAGTATATCTTGGAATCAACTTGTCTCGCACTCCAAACCTCCATATACCTTGGTTGGTGACACTTTTAGAAAGACCTTATCACCTAGTTGAAATTCCAGAGGGCCTCTCTTTTGTCAGCATAGCTTTTCTGTTAAGCATGGGCAGTCTGAATATGCTTTCGAATCTTTCTTATTGTTTCGGTAGTTTCTTATATCAACTTTGTTTCTAAGGTTAATGCTTCATCGAAGTCACTCTAGTACAAAGGAGTTCTGCACTTTCTTCCATATAGAGCTTCAAATGGGGCCATATTAATGGTGGACTGATAACTATTGTTATACAAAAATTCCACCAAAGGTAAGTCGTCCATCTATTTCCCTTGAAATTCTAACACACATGCTCTTAACATATCTTCTAGAATCTGATTCACACTTTCAGTTTGCCCATCTATCTCAGAATGATAACAACTGCTAAAATTTAATTTAGTTCCAAAGGCTTTTTGAAGTGCTCGCCAAAAAATGGGCTTGAAATATCTCATCTCTATCTAACACTATGTCTGTTGGGATTCCATGCAATCGAACTATCTCCTTAACATATAGTTGGGCCAACTTTTCAACAGCTCACGTATCCTGAATAGGCAGAAAGTGGGCAAACTTAGTGCGTGATAAATTCCCAATGGCATTCTTGTTTGAAGCAGAAAGAGAAATCCCATGACAAAATCCATTGAAATTGAGTCCCACCTCCAAATGGGAATTTTGAAAGGTCGCAGTTCACCTATGGGACGTTGATGCTCATCTTTAACCTTATGACAAATCACACACTCATCCACATAATCTGCGATCTCTTTCTTGATATTATTCCACTAAAGGTAGTGCCTTAGGTCTCTATACATCTTGGTTCCTCTCGGAAGTACTGAGTATCGAGTGTTATGAGCTTCCTCTAAGATTTGGTTCCTTATCCCCACATTTTTGGACACACACAGGCGATTCTAAATCTCAAGTTGTTTCATGAGGCTAGAATACATCGAGTGTATGAGCTTCCTCTAAGATCTGCTTCCTTATCCCCACATTTTTAGGCATACACAAGCGATTCTAAAATCGCAAGTTGTTTCGTGAGGCTAGAATACATCAAGTGGTATCAGAGCCTGGCTACCCTCTTGTGGCCATAGCTTCCTAAGCCTAAACACAACCTCCAGCCAAACACAAACCAACCCACAAAGAACCCCTTCAAATATGTCTTCTAGTCTCACCCCAGAGCAAGTGCTTGAAGGAGCCTTGAAAGAGAAGGTTGAGCTTAAAGCAAGAGTCAAGTATTTACAATCTCAAGTTGGCCAATTTATGCAAGAATGAAGAAGGAACTTGAGGAATTCAAGAAGTTCTAGCAAGCATGGAGGCTCGGATGAATTCAAGGGGGGAGAAAGTAACCCCGTTGGAGACTCAAGTGAAGATGACTATGCAAAGAGGCCTAGAAGACACCGTAGGCCGAAGGAAAAGAGTTACCATGACTTCAAAGACGACATCCCCGAGTTTGAAGGCCAATTAGATCTAGATCTCTTCTTGGACTGGCTTCAAACCGTAGAAAGAGTCTTTGAGCTCAACGACATTTTGGAAGATAAGAAGGTAAAGTTAGTTGCTTTAAAGCTTAGAAAATATGCTTCTATTTGGTGATCGAATGTGATTTTTAAGAGATTCAGAAAGGGAAAAGGAAAGATCAAGACTTGGGATAAAATGAAGGCCAAACTTAAATCTAAGTTCCTACCCTCCCATTACCTCCAAGACAACTTCCTTAAACTCCACCACCTAAAACAAGGCTCCAAGAGTGTATAGAAGTATAGTAGAGACTTTGAACAGCTTCTCTTGAAGTGTGATTTGAACGAGGATGAACCTTAAACGTTGATAAGGTACTTGAGTGGATTATATGAGCAAACTGCTTATGTTGTGGAGCTACACCCGTGTGCCACCTTAGATGAGCTAAACACTCTAGCTCACAAGGTTTAGCAACAAAAGAGAGTGAAAGGCAAAGGAGTAGTCGCCAAGCCTAACCCATTACCTTACTCCTTTCAGAAACCTCCATAACTCACTCCTAAAACAACCCAAACCAAACCCAAGACCTCCATCACCTACTACCCCTCAAACTTCATCCAAACCGCCACCAAAAACCCATGGAGAAATGAAGGTGTTTTAGATGTCAAGGCCTCAGTCACATTGCATTCGAGTGCCCTGACAAGAGGGTGGTTTCTTTGGCCAAGTACCAAGCTTCCTTTGAGGAGCTAAAAAATGAGAAAGAGGGAGAAGCGAAGGAGATTTACTTGAATGAAGCTCTAGAAGAAGTCGAGGAGGGTCCGAATGATGGAGAAATGCTTGTGGTTTGGAGGGCGTTGAGTGGGATAGCTTCCTAGGAAGACCTTGAACAAAGGGAGAGCATCTTTCATACTAGATGCAGTGTAAATGGGATGGTGTGTTCTCTCACCATGGTGAAGAAGCTCAAGCTTATTATGTTCTCCCCTCATCCTAGCCCATACACCATCCAATGGCTCAATCTGCGCAAGGGCATGCATATATCCTCTCAGTGTTTGCTTACTTTGCCCATTGAAAAGAAGTACAAGGATGAGCTTTGGTGTGATTGTGCCTATGGACGCTTGTTGTGTCCTTTTGGGAAGTCCTTGGCTCTTTAATAGGAGAGTCATGCATGATGGCCACTTGAATACCTACATCACCAAAGATCACAAGAAGATTACCCTTACCCTTATCAATCTATCTCACAAACAAACCCCAAGACACCCCAAAGATGGATATCTTTCTCACCACCCTACTTTAATCTCAACTCCATGAGTTTGAAGCCTTCACAGAGTAGATCTTACTAGGCTAAGATTCGACCCAAGCTAAGGAAAACTCTCAGCTTTTACTTACCCCACTCTTACCATTCTTTGAGCATGTGTTCCCAAATGAAATACCCCACGACCTACCTCCTAAAAAGATCCATTCAACACAAAATAGACCTCATTCCCAATTCAACCCTTCCAAACAAAGCGGCCTATAGAATAAGTCCTCAAGAGATACATGAAGTTCAATGGCAAGTTGATGATCTCCTAGCCAAGGGCTTGATCCGAGATAGCCTAAGTCTATGTGCCATCCTGGCCTTGATAATGCCCAAGAAGGATGGTAGCATGTGAATGTGTATCGATGGCAGGGCAATCAACAAGATTATGATCAAATACCACTATCCCATCCCAAGGGTGGAAGATCTTCTTGATGAGCTACATAGAGCCACCACCTTTTCTAAGATTGATCTTAGAAGTGGCTATTACCAAATATGGATCTATGGGGGGGATGAATGGAAGTTGGCTTTCAAAACCAAAAGAGGGCTCTATGAATTGATTGTGATGCCCTTCAATCCGACTAACGCACTGAGCACCTTTATGAGGCTCATGAATCATGTACTTAAGCCTATCATTAGCAAGCAGGTGGTGGTGTAATTTGACGACATTTTGGTGTATAGCAAGAATGAAGAAGAGCGCGCCCATCATACACATCAAGTTCTTAGTATCTTATCATAAGAAAAGCTCAACAGGAACTTGGAGAAGTGTCATTTCTTCTCTTCACAAGTCATCTTCCGAGGATATGTGGTCTTGGCTCAATGCATTCATGTGGATGATAACAAAATCAAGGCCATCTGTGAATGGCCTACTCCTACCTCAATTCAACAAGTTTGAAGTTTTCATGGTTTAGCTTCATTCTATAGGAGGTTTGTCAAGAACTTTGGCTCCATTGAGGTACCCATGATCGAAGTACTTAAGGCTAAGAAGTTTGAGTGGAATGAGCAAGCTCAATCGGCCTTTGAAGAAATCAAGCTCAAATTCACTAGTGCTCGCATTTTAGCCCTTCCAAGCATCTCCAAGGTGTTTGAAGTTGAGTGTGATACCTTCGAAGTAGGGATAGGGGCTGTTTTGTCTCAATAAAAGAGGCTTATTTCCTTCTTTAGTGAAAATCTCAATGATGCCAAGAGGATGTTCTCCACTTATGATAAAGAGTTTTCCACCATAGTGAGAGCTTTGGAGGCATTACTTGGTCGGAGGAGAATTCATATTGCACTTGGATCATGAGGCACTCAAGTGCTTACAAGGCCAATACAGGCTCAACCCAAGGCATGCCAAGTGGGTGGAGTATCTCCAATCCTTTCATTTCATGATCCACCACAAAGCCGGCAAGATGAACAAAGGGATGGATGCATTATCAAGGAGGTATCTTCTACTCTCTACTCTGGACACTAGGGTGCTTGCTTGTGAGTGTGTGAAGGAGATGTATGCTAAAGATGACAATTTCAAGGAAATCCTTGAGAGATGCTCCAACCATGTTCACAATTTATTCCATCTAGAAGATGGTTTCCTATTCAAGGGAACCCAACTTTACATTCTGAAGAATGGGTTTAGAGAACTCTTGATTCAAGAACTCAATGGGGAAGCTTTGGCCGAACACTTTGGTCTAGAGAAGACTCACTCAATGCTCAAGGATCATTACTATTGACTGAAGATGTCGAAAGATGTAGAACACTTTATCAAGAGGTGTTCCACTTGCCAATTTGCCAAGAGTCACCTATGGCCTCAAGGTCTCTACTCTCCCCTTCCCGTACCTCAAGCCTCTTGGGAGGATGTGAGCCTTGACTTCATCACTGGTTTGCCAAGGACTCAAAGCACCAGGACTCCGTTATGGAAGTGGTAGATAGGTTTTAAAAAATGGCTCACTTTGTAGCATGCCACATCACCAATGATGCTTCCGATATTGCAAACTTCTACTTTAAAGATATTGTGAGACTTCAAGGCATTCCTAAGAGTATGGTGTCGGATAGGGACACAACTTCTTAAGTCATTTTTGACTTCCCTTATGGAGGAAGTTGGGTACTCGTCTCAAGTTTAGCAACACTTTCCACCCTCAAACGGATGGATAAACTGAAGTGACTAATAGAACCTTGGGCACCTTGCTTAGAGTTCTAGTCAAGAAGAGCATCAAAAAGTGGGATAAGTTGCTCTCATGTGGAATTCGCCTTCAACCGAGCACCAAGCAAAGCTACCGATCTTTCTCTCTTCCAAATGGTGTATGGATGTAACCCTCGAACTCCATTAGACCTTTTTCCAATTCCAAATCCAACTAAGTTTAGTTGGGAGGCCGAGAAGAGAGTTATGGAGATCCAAGGCCTTCACGCCATGATTAGAGAGAGGATTAAGAAGTCTAATGATCAAACCAAGTATCACGCCAACAAGCACAAGAAGGAGACTCATTTTTAGCTTGGAGACTTGGTTTGGATCCATTTGAGGAAGGAAAGATTCCCCAGTAAGCGTAAGTCCAACCTTATGCGGAGGTCGGATAGATCGTTTGAGATTCTTGAGAAGATAGGTCCAAATGCTTACAAAGTGGACCTCCCTTGCAAGTATAAGGTGTCTGCCATCCTGAACGTGGCTGACCTTAGTCCCTATTATGATGAAACTGATGAACTCCCAAGTTTGAGGTCAAACTTCAATCAACCCGGGGGTTATGATGGGAACCATCCTTTGGAACCTCCTAAAGACCATCCATTAAGCCAAAAAGAATCCTCAAGCACCAAAGAGGCAAAGGAAGTCCATGCATTAGTCAGAAACGTCCTAAATCAATCCCACAACCTACTGCCTAGTTCATTCGAAAAATGGCCCAGATTTGTGTATCATTTGGGGCAAGCTACTGAAGCTGTTGAAGACTACCATGACCACTTTACTTTTTAAGGTGTTATCTTTCAAATAAAACAAGTTTCAAAGCATTTGGACATCAATTGATGGGTCAACCAGCAAGTTCTTTCCAACGCTGCAGTTCCGGGTACAATCCAACGCAAGTTAGAAAGTGGGGGAATTAAGTTGATCAATTTAATTCCGAATTTTATGAAACTTTAAGGCATGCATAAAAATTTATCAAGCAACATGGCCAAAGTTACTCCAAAGCACCCTCTTCAGCTGTTATTATCCAACCGAAAGTACAAGGATAATCCCTTTTACCTGGTTATACACCAACCCTATAGATGTGTCTTGTTCTTGGGACTATCACTTGGGCAACTTGCTAATTTTGAATCACATTTATGTAATAGGATGCTTTGTAAGTTGAAACGTCATTTGATTGAATCATTAGCTCTAAAGGGGTGACCAAGTTGGATTAGGCTAGCTATAACATACTTAGGGAGGCTAGTTTGATCTTTTGACTTCCTTAGTGTACCTTTTGGCCTATGGCTGAGTTTGGGGTTTGAATGGCTATTAGGAAGTCTTTAAAAGCCATCCCCTAAATTATTTTGTGGGTGATGAATTGATGAATGAACATTGAGTTTGAAACTCTCTCTTGAAATCCTAGTGTCATATCTTGATCTTAGCAACTCAAGTGGGTCTCTAGGTCTCTTTATCTCATTTAAGGGGTGTTTCTATAACCTAAATGATCTAAGGAGATTGCCCAAGTGTGAACAAGAGTGGCTCCCTTGGACTATCTCTTGTAAACTCACTTGTTTATCCCTTCATTCTCTTGTGTGATTGAATTTTGTCTGGATATCTACATTATGCTTGTAGCTATCTCTTATGCTTATTTCTTGTTGAAGTTGTTTTGTAAGGCTAGAATACATCATAATGTTAGCTTGGGCTCTAGGCTCTGAAAATTGAATGCATTTTGTACCCTGTGGTGGTAATTTGTCGGTGGCATATTTTGTATATATGGGATTCATAACTATAATTTTATTGCATCCAAGATGTCTAATATTCCATATTTATTCAAAGAGATACGTAAAAACTAAGTGCCTAACAAAAGAGACAAAATTTTTTTAAAAAATTAAATATGTTGTTTAGGCAATCTATTTGTAGACAGTTTTTGCTCGACACCTTCGATAATCATGAAAATCCCAACCTGGATGAATGGATGTATTGAGAAAGTAATTTCATTAATATTTCTTACTACTATGTATTCTGTGGTTCTGCATATGTTGAAATTTTATAATCTTGTCATTCTTTTCCTAAATGTTTGTGTGCTTTTGGACTTTGAAGTTATTAAAATATCAAGAAAATCTTCTACAGAATTAGCTTCAAATTTATGAGTAAAACTAATCTTGATCACTGCATGGACATAATTGGACTCCAACCACAAAAGGAAAATGAAAACATATTATTACTAGAAGAAATAGTAAAAGTAGAAACAAATTGAATTTAACTTATTGTTATTTAAGAAATAGAAATGACTTCAACTCACTTCTCCTAGACAAAGGAAAAAGCAGTTATACGTTTACATGCATTAATCAGTATCATCTTTGTACTAATGACTTTTTCATTCTTCCAATATTTGCTAATTCGACTTATTGTTACTTAAGAAATAGAAATAACTTTAACTCACTGCTCCCAAAAAAAAAAGAAAAAAACAATTATATCCCTAAATTTATCAATCAGTACCATCTTTGCTATAATGACCTTTTCATTCTTCCAATATTTGCAAACAACATTTCACAGATGTGAGTATCAAATTTAGTTTTTAAAAAAAGGAAGAAAGATTACACATATGTGAGTAAATATTGGGAATAATAGAAATAAGAATGTTATCTATTGCATGGAAAAGAGAAAACACATACTTTATTGAATTAAATACTACAAAAAAAATTATAATAATCTTTGAGGGTAAGAGTTAGGAATATCCTTGGATTATTTTCATCTTTTGCTTTGAATTTGTAACTGTTAAAGTTATTGATAATTTTAATACTTAATGACTCGTCAATTGACATTTGACTAAAAGACGTTGTCCACATATTTTATCGGAGTCTTAACTCCCCCCAAAAACCTTTTTTTTTAAATACTTGACTTATGTTTAATGTCGTTTGGCTTATGGGGGTAGGGGGATATCTCTTCAAGCATATTAATATATTTAGATACTGAATGATGACGATTGGAATATCAAACCATTCAATTTATTATGGATGTCTCTATTAATTTATCATAATTAAAATTACAATTTATATTTATTCGTACTTTATTTTAAATTTGCAACTATTAAAATAATTTAATAAAGAAACAATCATTTAATATTGATACTTGAATATGGGTAATAAAATACAGTCATTATTAATTAATTGAAATTTATATTTATTGACATTATTATGCTAAATTTATAATTGTTAAATCAATTGAATAAAGAAAAAATATATAGTATAATATAAATGTAAGACAATTAATATAAGATAACCAATAAACAGCCAATTAATATGAGCCTAGCACTATTACCTTGAGAAAAGGTCAATTTGGGACTGCCAAGAGAAAAATGATAATATATAGTACTAGAAAAGACTCTTCAAAGTAATAGATAGAATTATAGAGGGTTTTGATACCCAATACAACAAATGAAGGGAAGAGGGTGATTACACAGTGGCAAAAGGCTATACATGGTTACTTTCTACTCGGAGTAGAGTCTTGTCGTACCCTCTTATATTGAATAAATTAAATGTCCCTAAGTTTTCTTTTATTACTTAATTGATGTTACATGATATGCTGCAGACACAAGATAGGCTACAACTACTTTATGGAATGAGATTGGCTAACAGATGCCTCCTTTGTTAGAGTGCTACTAAAACTACTGGCCATCTTTTCTTCGCCTATCATTTTACACAAAAGTCTCCACCTAAGCTTTACTACAATTATGTGCCCTCCAATGACTACTCAAACCTGGTTAAACTGGAAGATACAGATCCTCCAAGTCAAGATGCTAGCTAAGTAGAAGTAGAAATTTTATTTAACCATAACTAACCAAAAAATTACAAAGAGGTATTGTCAGTTTTGTGTAAATTATTTTAAGGACCCCTTTTTTTTAAAACTAATTATAACGTTTCTTGGCTCATGAGGTAACTAATAAAATGGACCCTCAAAGTTTATGCAAACTATTTTCAGCACCAATTCTACTACATTAATTCACATATAACACCTATAACTTTTCATATTTGCATATTTGACCCCAATCTTTAAAAAACTTACTTTCAAAAATTTTAATTTTGTGCATGTGTAATTTCTCTCATAAGTACTATTGAAGTCCCTCTTTCATATGGCACCACATCCACGTGACCCAAAGTAATTAAAATAATTAAGATAATTAATAGCTACTTAAGCTCATTAACTGTGTTTAATGCTTGAATCATCAAGTACTTGTCCTGCACCCAATTATTCACATATCGTGCACACTCCAGAATGAACTACTTCAATAGCACTGCAATTCAACTATGTCACTGATTTAGTTTTAAAATTAAAGGCAGAATTAGCCAAAATTAAGGTTGAAGTTAAGGAGATAAAAAACAGTAATTGTGTGTCATCCATCTTTCTGTAATCAACAAGATTAACCATAGTGAAGAATTTGATTTAAGTATTAGTATCCATTTCAACATCAATATCATTTCCAAAATCTTAAAAAAAAGTCAATTTCGGTTGTATGATATAAAAATTCAAAAAGAAGTATGACCAAATTAACTGAAAAATCATCTGAAAAGGCAGAGAAAGAAGAAGATGATGCAGTATAAGCAGTATAATCCTGAGAAATTATAGAATATGTTTGATATTCAACAAAACCCGAAAGAATTAAACAAAGTCGTACACAATAGTTGAAAAATAAGATGTATTATTTGATGATAATGAAGAGATAAAAAATATCCAGTTAAAAGAAGAAATATATCAGTAGATGAACCTAATTAAACTAGAGGATCCTAATGTTACTCGTTTAGAAGACATTAGGAGGAAATTGGATTTAAAAAATAGTTAAATGGTATTTGATGATGAATCTAATAAGATTGGAGAAGAACTCAACATGAATGAAATCAAGTCCAATCTAGTCAACAACATAATCCTGAAATCTGAAGAGTTTGATGAATCATCTAGAAAAAAATACCCATTTCGTTAGACACAGATACGTTCCAACAGGACGTACAACTAACTTTTTCTTTGAGTTCATCAAAGGAAAACCACGTCCTCTGAAGAAATTTCTCTTACCTCAATTAACCGAATGGGATATACCTTAAATATTAATGGAGCCTGTAATAAAGAAGAAATATTTGAGCATTGAAAAAGGAGTATGAATAGTATCCTAAACTTGAATACCACATGGTTTGCTAATAATTTCTTGAATAATATAGAGTATAGTTTTTCTATCACTGTAGCTTACTAGAATGGCTCATTAAATAAGGAAGGTAAAAATGTATTAAGGATTGATGGAAACATCAATTGCTATGTTCAAAAATTTATGTAAGGAAATTAAAATTGAATTTATCTGAGCTAAACTTGATTGTAAAGAAAAAAACTAGAGAATGGCAAAGAAAGATTAATAACATAGAGCTTTGGGCCATGAGGTATTTGAAAACTTAAATTATTGAATTTAATCACTATTATTTTAAAATTGGGCATAATGAAACCAATCTTGGTATGTTTTATGACAAATTGCCATATTCAATAAATTATACAATTAATAAAAAATACATTACATGATTTGAAAAAGCAAATGTTATTGATACCCTTCGTACAAGAATCTCACATTTAGGAAAATGGGTCAATGATCAATGTCTTGATCTTAAAAAAAAAGAATAAAGAAATAATTTCTAGCATGGTGGGATAACCCTCACAAATGGGGAAATGGACATGAGAAGAGAAGAAAAAGAAAATTTTATAAGAAAAAGAGCTTTAACAAGCAAAGGGGAGACAAATACAAAAGAAAGTATTATAACAAACCAAGCCCTTAAAAATAAAGATTTTTTAGAAAAGTTGCTTATTTTCCAGTCAGGAAAAATAACTGTAAGTGTTGGGCAAACAAAGAAGTAAACTATTATGCAAACGAATGCAAAAATAGGAAAATAATAAGCTTATTGAAACTTTGGATAGTCTATATTATTTTGAGTTTAGCAAGCCTTGAAAAACAACAAGGGAATTTTTGAAATTGTATTGGATGATGAATATGAAAAAAATGATTAGTAAAAAACTACTCATACGATGCAAAGTAGTTCAATTAGCTTTGGCGATCTTCAAAAAGAAGAATTTATTGTAGATAATGAGAATGAAGATGTCAAAAGGAGATTGAGTCCTTCCCATAATTCAGAAAGACATGATTTATAAAAAATATCCTTGATTGGAAAAATATTCAAAAAGACATAATTCTGAAAGACATGATTTTTGAAATTATATTGGGTCCCTCCTATAATTTAGAGTAAATACGTATGCGAAATGAGAGAAGGAGATCTAGAAAGAAAAGACTGTGAGGATGACGTAGGAGAAGTTAATCTCAATGATTGGGAAAATTTCCTTAAGTATAACAAAGATAGAAAGTATAGTATATCCATGTTAGAAGTGTCCAAGCGCAAATTACTCTGTTATAGTATTATGGCAAAGATATTGATATTTATATTTTGCTCTGTGACATCAGGCATATCAAATTCAATAATCAAATTATCACATGGATTAACACCAATTCACGTAATGGATCACCAGGATTCAATTGTCGGTCGTCATATCAGATAAGCTTAAAAGATGAATTTATCAAAAACTTCATAATTCCATCCCCATCTATTAAAATGACTAAATTCATTCTTGTTTCTCTAGCAAATGTTTTGGATAAATCACTGCACTTCCACTTGATACCCATTGCGTGCATTTCGCGCCATTGCTAGCCGCTCCACTTCTATTTGTTTAGGTCATCCCTATTAACGACTTGGGAATCGGCATGGGAAGGATCAATTCAATGTTAAAAACAGTTCAGATGGATACGAAAAGGGAAGGTTATCCACTAAGAATATTTTAGAAAATAGTTTATAAATTATATAATACTATAGATCTAAAGACTAAGATAACAATGATAGAGACAGAAAAATTTAAGAGTCCTACTCCAATGCACAAAAATTCAGAGGATAAAATCCAATCCGCATGAGATAAAAATCAATAGGTCTTGGATATCAAACTTTGTCAATCCTACAAAATCAACAAGAAAAATGTAATAAAAACTGATGAGAATGGTTAAATTACTATTAAACCCCAATTATTAAGAACCATGAGTACAATATCAAAATGGGGAGAAGGATCTTCAACTACTAAAAAGAGTTTAAAGAAGACGATACAATTAATATGACCAGTGAAATGAGTAGAATGAGTTTTGAATCCGGAAAACGTAGTGTAGACCAAATTATGGGTCTAGACAGAAAAAATCATTGGGTACAAAACGAGAACTGTTAATAAGCCAATCTATGAGGATAAATTAGTTAAAAATATGACTATGCTGATATACCATGAAGTCATCAACACAAATCCTAATACCATCTATATCCCAATAAATGTATATTTAGAGAGATATAACATATATAAATTGTGTTCATACATTGATAGTGGTTGTTCTGTCTGTTTTGAAACAATATCTTTATTTCCAAAATTTATGTAGGAAAAAGCTAATAATCTTTTACAGGTAAAGATAGTTGACAATAGCATAATGAGCTATAATAAAGCCGTAGAAGTGCTATCCATAGAAATGACAGGAGTTCAATGCATTATACTAGTTTTATGGGCTACTGATCATCCCTCTCATCATATGATTATTAGAAATAATTTTCAGAGGCTATATTCTCCGTGCACACAGACCATAAACCAAATAATATTCACAATAAATGGTTACTCAGTTCCTATTGATAAATTACATAAAACTTAGTCTCATTAGAAGATTGAGTTTATATGCAGCCAGCTTGGTGAAAAGATAATACCTGCACAACGTGAGATAACAATAACAATCTCACTACTAGATTTATCAATTAAAGAGCATATTATAGAACAACAAGAGCAATTATGCAAAGAACTCCACTCTGATAATCCTCTTAAATTTTGGGACAAAGATAAGACATTTCCAAAGATTACTTTGCTAAATCCCAAAACTATTATTTAAGTCGAACAAATGGTGTATGCACACCAGGATATCCAAGAATTTAATAAACAAATCAAAAAAACTTTTGGATAAAGTATTAATCAGATATAGCAAGAGTCCTCACACTAGTCTTGCTTTTATGGTAAGGAATCATACTAAAGAAAAAAAAGGAAAAGTAATAATGATAATCAATTATAAAAGGCTTCATGAAAATACTGTGTTTGATAGTTATTATATTCCTAGCAAAACAGTTCTTTTCAATAGAATCAAGGAGCCTCTTGGTTCTCGAAAATGGATTGTCAAAGCGGAATCTAGCAAATAAAAGAGGATGAAGAAAGCATTCTTTTAACAACTTTTAGTGCCCCTCAAGGACATTACAAACGGATAGCAATGACATTTGGTCTTAAAAAAGCACCTCAAATATTTCAAAAAAGAATGGATAATATCTTCAAAGATCTTAATCATCACTATCTACTTTACGTTGATTATATCCTTGTCTTTTTCAAAACCATAGAACAATACAAAGATGATGTTCTTGCGGCCACCCAAAGATGCATTGATCATAGCATTATCCTTGGTAAAAATAAATGCATGCAGAACAAGAAATCGAGTTCTTAAGTCTAGAAATAAAAGTTAAACAAATTATCCTACAAAAGCATATTCTAGAAAAATTAGAAAATTTCCTTGAAAAAATTAAAGATAGGAAGCAATTAGAAAGATTTTTTGGATGTCTTACATATGCTTTAGATTTCATTAAAAATTTAACTAATTGAGAAAAATATTACAGTAGAAACTCAAGAAAGTTAGACATGGACTCCCACTGATTCAAAGATTCAAAGAAATTTTGCTAATGAAGGAGATAATTTAAATCTTGAGACAGATGCTAGAAGTGAGCACTGGAGTGTAGTACCGAAAATCAATGAATGAGAAAAACTCCGCAAATATTGTAGTGGAAGTTTCAATAAAGCAGGATGCAACCAACCCACGATTGAAAAAGAAAACCCTTGTATTCATAAGGAGAATTGAAAAATTCTTAATCTTTTTAGCCCCAAGATCTTTTCTGCAAAGGAAAAATTGGTTTTGTGAAAAAGAATTTATCAAATATGCAAGCGCAAGGCCGACTCATGCATTGTCAATTATGGCTTATCTAGTTTTTTTCTCCATGGAACACATAGGGATCTAAGAATTCTCTAACAGATAGTTTAGTTCGTGAGCTTGCTAATGATGATCATCAAAGCAGAACTCCTACCAGATAAAAAGGAAATCCAAAACAAATAGTCATTATTGCCAGAACGGGTTTCTCATTCTAATAGAATCCTTGTGGATATTTTGGAATTCCATACAAACGGTATATCACGCTTTGTCTGCTATCTTCTATCTACCCAATAGTATAGAGGTTCAATCTTTTTATAGTTACAAATGAATTACCTAAGGTGTCCGTATAATATTCAAGAAAATATAAGTTCCCATGTTCAAGAAAAATGGTTCAACGACTGTTATGTAGCCTGGATTGATTACTATCACAATTATTCATATAGTATTTGGGAGTTATGGAATACTACGATTTTCTTCCCTGATAGATCTGGAATTGTTGGTGCTAGATTTTCAACAAATTCAATATCTCTAGATGACCCCATCATGAAAGTTCAGGAATATGGAATGATAGATTACCTCATAGAAATCCCAGATTTGAAGTAACCATTCTCATCAAGACTAACTAAATTTCAATAATGCATGTTTAAAAGGATCAATTGGATTCTCACATCTCTTGATGGTCCAACACAAATCTCATACACTAGAAACCTATATGTCAAAGTACATTACGCAGTAATTGAGTATGAAAATGAAAAAGCCAAATCAGCCCATTACTTGATTTAGATGATCCCAAAATCAACGACAAGAATGATTTCTAGAACGACAAAAAGTAGTTAGTAATCCTGCTTTAGCAAGGGCCATTGGGCTTTATACTATTTATCATCAAATGTGGGGATTGATTGAACAAAGAGAATATTAATGTCTTTGATTATCTCTTTGATGCTAAAGTTGGAAGGTTCTTATTAGAAAAGGAAAATATCTACATGAATTATTTAGAAAATGAGATCCACAACATCTTCAATACGATGAAGATTTTGATGATTATCTTGATAATGATGGACTAGAAGACATTATTGGAGATGAAGGCATGCAAAATCTCAATATAGATGACTAGTTGCTCTGAAAAGTTGTTGCACCATTATGTGTTGTCTTGTCAAAGGTTAAGTCATTACAACAATGCAGTGTACTATAACCATGTGAAAGCATTTGTATCAGTGGGCATACTGTAGCCATTAGGGTATCATGTGTAGTGTATCTCATCTATAAAAAGAGATGTCGAGTACTAAGAAGGGACACAATCATTTGAGCATACTTGAACAAAAGATAAGTCAAGATTCTCAATTTCTCTATGAGTAAGCATCTTTGATGATCTGAGTAGCTTAAGTCCCTCTTTAATCTTTCCATTATAGTATTTCCACTTTCAAACTTTCAATAAAATAAGTTTTCCAATGGGAAACATTATTCAATCAAATCTTATGTCTTAAATATTATGATTTCTTTACTAAAGTCTCATTATCCTTAAAAATATGAAAAACTTGATTAGTGACTCGATCCGAGCTAGGAAATGAAACAGATCTGTAATGTGCTTAATTTAAGGAATGTGTGATCAAGATTTGTAATATCTGCGAACTGGAAGCTGGATGAATGCTAGGGTCTAACACCGACTAAGTTCAGGTAATGGTCAAAATTCTCTAATTAAGTTTTAATTATTTTGCTAAATATGGTGGGCCTCTAATCACAAAAATTATAATATTTATGATATAAATAGTAGATAATGATAACTAGTACTATTAAAGTGATTACAAGAAGTTAAATAATTTTAAACAAATATATTTCTTGAAAAAGCCCAAAAATAGCAAAATTACTAAAAGTGTCACAATTGGGCCAAAGCTGATAATTTTCAAAAGTTTCGGGCCAAAATAATAAGAAAAAAGACCTAAGAATCTATTGTCCAAAACCATAGGGTACCCCAAAATTAATTTCAAAAAGACAAGGGCCTAAAAACAGTTGTCCAAAAAGTAAAGGTACCTAAAAAGCGTACCCACTTATATACCATCTATGGGGAGAAAGGAACACAAGACTGCATCAGGAGAAGAAGTCTTGGAATCAACCATTAACAAAGTCATGATAGACTGTCTACAATACACCCCTTAGGTTATGGCCATTTTCTGAACCCTACGTGAACGCGGAATGCTTGTACATTGGGCTGCCCTTTATCAAAGATATAATGGCAAGATTATAGGTTATTGTTTAAGATCTAATCTTATTTGGGCTTTTTCCATGTAGTCCATTAAGGTATGCCTAGGGCTCGATGTAGATAGGTGTTTTGGTGCAATGGGAACCCCCCGGTTACAAAAAAATCTCCTTTTTAGATATTTGGAATTATAATTTACATTTTTTTTTTTCTTCTTGAAGATTAAATTCTATGTCCCTTATTTGTCCTGTCTGTTTGATAATTTGGTTGATAGAAGGAATTGGGATTTTTTAAAAAAAATTATGGGTTTGTACATTTCTTTTTAAATGTGCTAACAACTCTAAAAATTGAAACCTTGATCCATTTTACCAGATAAATCTATAAAACCATCACTTTGAGAAAGTCAATTTGATGCATCCCTCGAAATTCCAGAGCAAAAGCCAATTGAGTCTTCGAGAGCCCCAGGCCAAATCCTATAGACCATCAGTGTTAGGGTTGTTCATCGGTCCAAGACCGGATTAGACCGGACCGGACCGCTTGGGCCGAAGACCAATTAAGAAACAACTTGAAGATCGAGGACCAGACCGGTCCAATGTCGGTCCGGACAGGGGAGAGCCCGGACTGAACCGCTTTGGACCGAGTTCCAAATTGAAATATGGACCTGCCAAAAAATAAAAAATGGGGTGTTGCTGGGCCGATTGCAGTCTTCCAAGGCTTCAAGCTAGCAATCTTCCAATACTTCACTTGCATTATCCAATTGATGGCCAGTATCTCCATCATTATATCCCCTCATCCATGAGCGTTTTCAAACCAAGAAATACATGGGAAAGGTTCGAAAATAAAAAAAAACAGATGTCCATAAGGAATTGAGTTTATCACTCATAAGATTACAAGGATCATATTGCTCACTTTCAGATCAAATAAGAGTAACCCCAGTGTTGGATGATTGGATCGAACTAGCAAACGATAGGTAATTTTAAATTCCTATTCAATTCAAAATTGGCTTGAAATTAACTAATTAAGCGTGCAATTTCAAACAATAACATGATGATTGCACAGAAAAGCTAAGATCAAAACCCAATTTAGATGTATTTCTGGCGACTATCAACAAAGCAAAGTCCTGGGATTTCTAACATTTACGTCATTTACTATACAGCCGGCAACGAGAGAGACAGACGGAGGAGGGAGCGGGTGAGCGACGGCCGGATGGCGACTGTGAGTATGCGAGAGAGATTGAGCGGAGGAGGGGTTGATGGCAGGTGGGTGAGGACGACGACGAGTCGGCGACTGCGTGAAAGACTGAGAAACAGAGGAGTCGACTCCTCGACGGCACTCAGCAGGTGAGAGAGACGAGAGATCGACGGCGAGGGCATGGCTGATAGGATGAGCGCTGCACGTCGAGGGAGAGGGGAGGCAGAGTGTGAAAGTTTGAGAGACGAACAGAGCGGACTGTGCGAGTGTAGGCTTATAGCTTAAGACAACTAAAAACCCTAATTTCAATCGGTCCACCGGCCCACCTGGTCCAGACTGGGACCGAATCAAAGACTGATCTAATTCAAATATAAGATCGTAGATTGGACCGAATATACACAGTCCGGTCCGGTCCGATCTAGGTCGGTCTTTGAGTCGGTTCCGGTCTGAACCGAATAATGAACTGCCCTAATCACGGTCAATTAGGGTGTTTTTGCTTTGTTAGATGCAATTTACCATTGGTATCATAAAATGCTATGTAAAATTGCTCATTGAAGGATCTTTATCTTCATGCTTTTTATTTGTGCATTTTCAAAATGATACCATTAAATAAGCTCTTCGTTCTAATTTGTGACCATATTTTCCTTATTTGTCTTTGACTATTAGGTGCTACAATAAAAAAGATACTTTTAGGATTTATTTTTCCGTTTATGTTTTGAAATTAAAGTGTATAATATTTTTACATTATGTTTAAAATATAAAATAGTTTTACCATCTAAAGGAATGTGGCGTCTGTGGTACATTGAAATTATCGTGCTTTAGTAGCATTTAAAATTAAAATTTTCATTAAAGAGAAATGACTCTCTAAATATCCTTGACTTTTTTAAAAAAAAAAGTAGGCAACGTTGCTAATTTATATTTTAAATTTTTAATCCCCTCATAATCTATTTAAGTGAGCCCACGCCAAATGTCTTAATCGCGGTGTATTGTAAGCAATGTCAACAAGTGGTTTCTAATTATTATGCGCCCCCTCTGTACCACCGAGGATAAGGATTTGAATTCAGAACCATTGGATTACCTTTGGCTTCTCTTTATACTTGGTCACAGCATCTCCTCACATTCAAGTAATTCCACAGAATTTTTGCAAAATATAACATTCAAACAATTTTTTTTGTTTTTTTGGCAGCCGCGGGGGAGGGGGGGGGGGGTAGGGGACAAATATTCAATAGATGAAGAACAAACAAGGTCAGAGTCTTAATTGAGTCTATCTTTTTGAAAAGACTGCAGGAAAATAAATCTACATTAATTTCACATAGATTTTTGCAAAACATAACATTCAAACTTTTCTTTTCTTTTTTTTTGGCAGAGGGGGCCAAGGGGATGGATATTCAATAGATGAAGTACAAAAAAGGTCAGAGTCTTAATTGAGTATCTTTTTTAAAAGACTACAGGGAAAAAAGACTACAGTACACAAAACAAAGTATTCAAGGCAACATAAACCAGTCAGAACAAAAAGAACAAAAATACCTAAAAACAACTAGTGTAACAGTCTTATATAAAAGACCACGTAACATAAGACAAAGTGATCAAGGCAATGTAAGATGACCAGAAAAAAGAAATCACTAGAAACATGTGACTGCCTTATATAAAAAGACCATAGGACATAAGACAGTAATCAAGACGACCTGGCTAGAGAAAAGGAGCAAGTACGGACTTGTGTGGATATCTTATGTGACTATCTTATTTTTTTTAAAAAAAAAAAACTGGTGTGAATATCTTATGTGAGATTGGCGCACCACAAGTTTCCTCATCTACTATTCTACTTTTCAAATAAGTTTGCCCAACTCTTGCAGGAGAATGGAATACGAGAAGGAGCAAGTAGGAACTGAATGTCTGATGCACCACACTCAAGTAATGAACCATTAGAAAATCAAGTCAAAACCAAACTGAATAAGCATACAACCATAGAATTGCTGTTACAATGGAATCTGGGATTTTAAGGCTTTATAAAAACTACAATTCACTGGAGAACTCCCTAACAGTTAAGTATAACAATTGATGGGCCTAGATTCAAAGAAGAGAAAACTCCCTAACCTAACACAACTAATGATCCTTATCAGGAAAAACTGTGATTCAATCATGTAATAAATGGACAATTCACAATTACATAAGGAAAAAGAATCAACAAAAAACAGACAGGTATTTACAACCATGCATCTCGCACTCAACGGAACATTGACGACCTTAAACTTTTTAGCCATGATCACTGCCTCTTTTTCTTAGAAGATCGATGCAAGTGCCATGACCATAGTAGCAAAAAGATCATGAGGGCTACCCCAACTGATGTCCAAAAGACAACTAACCATACAGGCATTGGGCTTGGGTATAATCCTGGCAGACAAGAAGGGTAAAGTCGGTTTCAGAGCAAAGTGGAAAAACTAATCAGGCATCAAATTTCTCATTAGGTTATCAAGGAATCATAAGCATAGTGGGATAAAAAAACACACCATGTCCAAACTTGATGCAAATGAGGAGTTCAACAATGCAGATGGCCAAGGAAAGCCAACAAAATGCGCCCACCTTCTTTATGAGTTTCCTGCAGGAAGGGATGAGGGGAACAATGACAAGAATCATTCTGATCATGCAATGGGTTCAAAGAAAAACTCTGCAGTGACAAACTGAAATTGTTTCATACCCCAAATGGGCTAGAAAGAGCCGAGTGTATTTACCTATCTTGCAAATAAGAATTGTATTCCCGAATAGTTGGAATGGCAATGAGCCACCACAAAATTAACCTATAAATAATTATTGGATTGCGAGGAGGAATCCAAAGGCAGAACTTCAGAAAAAATGTGTTCAACTCCACTGTCAAAAACACAATACAAAGACTGAGAACTTGTATGAAACGCCATGGGCCAAGAAGGGGGTGCCACTCATCTTTGTCCCAGCGTGCAGGGGTAAATTGTCCCAACGTACGTTTAACCTGCAGAAATATTGAAGAACATGGTTTATAAACTGCCAGTCTGGCACTTCACTGTAACAAATATCCAAATATCGCATCAAGTGAGAACCACATGAGAACTAAAGAAATTCTTGGCCTGGAGCTGATCACAGAAGAATGAAATAGAGGTTGCTTATAGTAAGACCTATCCAAAGCAATAGGGCAAGTTTGCTTGCGCTTGTAAGCTGGCTGCGACCTTTTTTGTATGCGCAGATGCATCTTCTTCCTTTATTGACTTTTTTTTTTCCTGTTCTTAGGGCATGTTCTGTACGTTGGGAAATTTGGGTTGGGAAATTAGTGAAGTTGGTTGAAATTGGTAGAAATAGATTGAAGTTGGTAATTTTTTATTGAAGTAGGTTGAAATATGTTGAAGTGAGTTGAAGTTGGAAGAAGTTGACATTTTTTTTATATAATGGGTTGAAAGTGGTTGAAGTGGGATTTTTTTTGTTGTTGAAGTGGGTTGAAGTTGGTTGAAATTAGCAAATTGGGATTTATCAACGAAAAGAACAGGCCCTTAATATTTCATATGTTTGTTTCTAATGGTAGGCAGTACTGCTCAGCATCACTCAGGGATGGCCTTAACCAATTGGGGCAATCTTTAAGATATTGCAATTATTCATGTTAGACTCATCATTATACCTTCCCATAAATGTCACTCACATGGGTAGAAGACTTTAGTACTTTCAAACTAGGGCCACAACCTAATAAACAAGGATCTAACATAGTTATGTCCAAGTCTGACAATTGAGCTGAATAGGTTGAAAAGGGGCCATGAAGTTGAAAAACTTGCACTTATCATTGTTAAAGGATGGAAGTGCTCAAAAGCCAGCAATCTTAGTTGACAGCGTTCATACAGTTCTATTATCTGGGTCTCTCTCATTATTGATAGAATCTTCCATGTCTGCTGACCCTTGTCTCAGCTCATTCCCAGGATTAGTTTGCCTAACTTTTTTTTTGTCTAGATAAGAAAAAGGCAAAATATTCATACAAGTAGAGACTGTGCCACTTATCCTCTAAATTAGTTCGCCAACTATTGGCAAATTGGATGCTGCCATTAGGAGGCAAAAAAATTCATTCAAGATAGAAAACAATTGCATATAACTTCATTGGCTAGTCGTATGCACTCCCCCCCCCCCCCAACCCAAAAAAAAAAGAAAAAGAAAACGAATCAGGACACTAACAAGCAACCAAAATACTACTTGTGCATCTATATTTTGCGGAAACAAATATGTAAATCATGACCAATCACCAAAGCCTAGAACCCGTAAAAAGCGGGACATACTACGTGTTGTACCATTGTCGTTGTTGTTGGCCATTGACAACGCTAAAAAAAAGAGGACACCTTCAGCATTCTTAATTGCTCCCGGACATCAACTAATTATCTCTAGGGAATGGTTAAAAAGGGACCTAGATCATTGGTCATTTGAAGTTCAAACACTACCTCCTCAACCATACTAGCCAAGCAATAGAATGATCAAACTTATCCATGGGCTTGGCTAAGAAACTTTGAGACCAGCTTTCAAGCCGAAGTGATTAGCTTCCTATTTTTCTGATTTCTCTAATCACCAAACACAAGATGAACACAACAACGAATGAAAGAAAGCAGAAGTAAAATCCATTGCAACTCAAGCCCAATTGCCTAGTTCATCTACTATGCAAGCTCAAAGGCGGAAAAACTCCATGTTCAACCAATAATCAAGATGAGCAATGAATACTAGTTTGAGCAGAAGACTTTTGCAAGTTTGTCTCCTCTCAGCTCATCTACTTACTTAGCCTACATGCTCTTCTATTTAAAAAAATCTGTCTTTAAACACACTTTTCAACGTCTTCTCTGTAGTTAGACTTTTCTTCTTAATAATATGCAAACATATCTTGATAACTTACCAGAATTCCTCTAACTAAGGTCTTACTCATTAGTTTATGGCTTTTATCTCCTCATCCGTTGTCATTGGGCTTTGTCCCTTTGGCATCCATCTCTTTACTTGATGCGTGTTAGTTGGGTGCAACCTTCATCAGTCAAAGATGTGGTGTTGGCTTGGAGAAGAATGAAGAATAGTTGGGTTTCTTGTGTTTGGAAGATGATTCCTTTTGCCATTTGGTGGCATCCTTGGAAGGACAGGAATCGTTGGATTTTTCAGGACAGAGCCTTGTCCTAGCAAAATTTCTTGTGTTTGGAAGATGATTCCTTTTGCCATTTAGTGGCATCCTTGGAAGGACAGGAATCGTTGGATTTTTCAGGACAGAGCCTTGTCCTAGCAAAATTTCAAGCTCTACTTTTTGAGACAGTTGTATAGTTGGAGTCTTGTGCTTAATGGTGGGAGAAACCTGAGTTCTTTGGATTTTATAGATAAAATTATGTATGAGAACTTGAGGGCATAATGATTTTTGTAATTGCCCCTTTTCTACATGGGTAGCACCCCTTGGTGTTTGTCTAATGAAATTTTTTGATTACTCATCCAAAAAAAAAAAAAAATCCTCTTCACTAATTTCTTACATACTATGCAATATTATGGCATCATCATTGTTTTGTGCAACAGTCAAACATCAAGCAATGTGGTTCAAGTAACTAGAGCTTAATTTTAACACATAGAAGAATACCAAAAACTATCTCCAATTTTTTAATATGAATGCCTACAATGTGTATCTATAATGCATGCAATCGCATAGCTGATTAACCACGCACCAAAACCAGCCCACCAGGGACACCTGGTTTAAAGAGGTTCCTCTCTAGCCCCTCCTCTCCCAAGACCTACCCTACAGGGGTGCTGTCATGAGTAATTAGCCCCTCAAGGTGTGACCTTAGCTACAATTAGAGGTAGGCTGGGGCCACTCCAGGGTGGGGGTTGACTAGTTGCTTCAAACAGCATAGAGTCACTTAGATGACAAAATTTTGTCTTTTATCTATAGATACGACAGAGTGAAGCAGTAAACAACTTATTCAATGCACAAACTTTATGCTGAAAGAAAGACACCTACACATACCTTGCCTATGATATTTGGTTGGCGGCTTATTCCCCCACTCATACGTTTTGCCATCAAAGGATCTAACAACTTATTCAATGAACAAACTTTATGACAAAAGAAAGACACCCACTCATACCTTGCCTATGATATTTGGTTGGCGGCTTATTCCTACCCACTGATATGTTTTGCCATCGAAGTATCTAACAGTGCGCATTCCAGCCCAAATACCTGAAACAGAATTAAAAGCAGACCAATCAAGACATGCTACGAACAAAATCAAATATAAGGATAACAGTTAAGAAGTGATCAAACTGAGCCCTGATTTAGCAGAATAAATCACCAAATATTGCAAACACCAAAGTTGCCATGGGCAAGAAGGAATGAATCAAATACTCAGACATAGTACATGTTGTACAATGTACACAGATCAGGAGGGGACTCTTAAATACTCAGCTTTAAAGATCAGGACTCAATTCATACTGCCTACAAGGCTTTTCTATTGAAGCACATAAGCACATATCTATAACTTATAAACGCCCAAGAAGTCAAATTACCATTCATCACCATTCATAGACTATTCATTTGCCCTAAACAACAAAAAAGAAAAGAGAAACAATCAAATAAACTACAATTGTAGTCTAAGTTAGTTTGACCAAAAAGTTTATAGGGAAGTTTAATTGGGTTGCATTTTCTGGGGTTGGCATTATTGTGAAATTAGAATTCCTGTTTGGGCTCACCCTTTATAAGGCATTAACAAAACTATTTTTCTGCAGAGGAGAAGGAAAAAAGAGGTCAAGAAGAGATTCCTCAATGAGTTTTGATATACAATTAGCCCAAATATCAACATCGGCATGATTGATTTACACATTTCAAATACATACTGATTGTAAACTACAACAAAGTTTACAACAAATGGCCAAGTAAATTCAACAAGTTTACTATTCATTCGAAAGTCATTACACTTCTATGAATTGATTTAAGAGGAGTAATATTGGTACGTTCATGCACAATACACTGATTAATCAAATTAACCACGCTGTATCAAATATAAGTGAACCTATTATCTAAGTGCCTGTTCATTATTAAATTAGCCCTTCTGAGAGATTTTCAAAAACTGAATACACGTACACAAAATTCTCTAGCCTTTAAGTCCTGCAACAGTCAAATAATTTAACTCATGCTTTTTGATGAATCAAGTATAATTTAGCATCGTGAGTCAAACACATGGTTCTCAAAAACTAAATTATAATTCAGCATCATAATCACCAAAAGGATTATAGAAATCAATTGATATTTTATATTTTTATTGTGTACACATTTATCCTTTTCTAAATGCATAGCTTCTTTAAATGTTAACATTCACTCATTAACATTGCCTACAACTTAATTATCCAAGAACGTTTACGAACACAATGACATAACAAAAACTTACACACACACACTCACTCACTCTTATATGTATATATGTAAGTGCATATATGTACATGGACGTGTGTGTGTGTGCGCGCATGTATATACATATACAGATACATATACATACATATATGTATACATATAGGTACATGTATAGGCGTGTGTGTGTGCGCGTGTACACATACACACGCATATATACATATATACGAATATATATACACATACAATGTGTGTGCGTGCGCGTGTATATATATATACAGATACATATACATACATATATGTATACATATACGTACATGTATA
>JACYFF010031952.1:91424394-91449285 GCA_017589665.1 Selenicereus undatus | reverse complement strand
ATATATATATATATATATATATATATATATATATATATGTAGACACACACACACACACACACACATGTATATAGATATATACACACACACGCACACGTATGTCTATAGATATATATACATATATACAATAACAACAACTCCCAGTTTGAGTCCCGCTTTCGCGGGGTTTGTGGAGATCCAGATGTAGGCAACCTTACCTCGACCGGCAATCCTGTCTCTAGAGAGGCTGATTCCAAGAGACCCATAAAAACTAGATTTTCTGAAAGCGTAATATAGAAGAAGGATTTTGTGAAAACATTTTATGGGGAAAAACTAAGGATATGTCGCAAGGAATGAATTAAGAAATACGAAAAAAGCCAAAAAAATCAGGTGGCAGTAACTATGTAACCATAAGTGCAACAGGTCAAACAGAGGAAAATATTGTACCTTAACAAAGAGAGGTAGGCAAATAATGTCTCCTCCCAGATGCATAAACTACCTGCATGCAAACATCACAACAAAAAACCACAACCGAACCCACTCTACTGCAGCCGAGTGGCCAACTATAAGGCTAATTCTCTGTGATCTAAGATCTTAATCCTATCCCGCTATAATTTCCTGTCCTGAGTCATGTCCTTCATCAACCCTACAACTTTCAAATCATCTCTAATCACCTCGTCCAAACTCTTCTTTGGACGTCCCTTTCCTCTTTTACCCCTTGGGATGTTAATACTCTCACATCTCCTCATTGGAGCGTCCTCACTCCTTCTTTTCTCATAGCCAAAGCACTTGAGTCTTATTTCTCTCAACTTATCTTCGATGGGGATCACTTTAACTAAGTCTCTAATCACCCCATTACTAATTCTGTTCATTCTCATATAACCACATATCCATTTAATCATCCTCATCTCTGCTACCATTAACCTTTGAACCTAAGTCTTCTTTAAAGGCCAACACTCCGATCCATATAACACAGCAGGTCTAACTATCATACGATAAACTTTGCCTTTTAATCCTGAAGGCATTCTCTTATCGCACAACACACCTGAAGCATGCTTCCATTTTTGCCAACCTACTTTTATGAGATGGCTAATATCTTCGTTAATGACTCCGTCATGAGGAATGATCGAGCCTAGATATTTAAACTTCTCGACCTTTGGTATTTGCATCCCCTCAATGGTGACTACTCCCCTCGCATCTTCCCTTCCACTGAAACAGCAATGAAGGTATTCAGTCTTCAATCTACTAATTCTAAAGCCTCTAGACTCTAGTGTATGTCTCCATCGCTCCAGTTTACCATTAATTCTCTCCCTAATCTCATCAACAAGAATAATATCATCCGTGAATAACATACACCAGGGTAACTCATCTTGAATCCCTCTTGTAGGTTCATCCATGAGTAGAATGAAAAGAAAAAGGTTTAAAGCGGAACCCGAATGCAGGCCCATACCAACGTAGAAGTTGTTGGTAACCCCTCCTGGCGTCCTAACACTTATCCTGCCTCCCTCATACATATCCTTAATAAGTCGAGTATACACCGGAGACACTCCTTTCTTTTCCAAGCATCCCCATAACACCTCACGCGGGATTCTATCATATGCCTTTTCCAAGCAACCTTTTCACAATCACCCTCTCCCACAACTTCATGATGTGACTCAGCAACTTTATACCCCTATAATTATTACAATCCTTAATATATATACATACATACATATATGTGCACACACACACACACACACACACACACACACACACACACACACACATATGCATACACACACACACACACACACACTCCCAGGCACACATAGCGTCCCAATGAAATAATAGATCAAACTGAAGAAATGAAGAGGTAAACAAATGGCTTAGTACATGAAATAGTTGCCTATAGATGTGTCCTCCTGAGTCTTGCATCACCATGACCTTAAGAATGCAGCATGAAAATCAACTACTTTAGCACCTTATGCCTCAACTTGGCTTTTAAGGCAATGATTTTTTTGGAGAAGAGTAATTAGAAAGTTGTATTAAAAGACAGCAAGGGCCATGTCAGTCACCTATATACAAAAGGAGACAATCACACAATAACATCATGCCCCCAAGTTCTCCACAGTAATTAGATCGGCAAAATCCAAAAAAGGTCAACTTTTATACCGCAGCAGAGAACTTAAATCCAACTGTAAAAAAAGTTCTTGGTGATACAAAGAACTTGAGACTCAAGGTTTTTATGGATTCTTGACTTGCATTTACACATCATAGTCTTTAGTCGTAGAAGAGACAACAAAAATAAGTAGAAACAGTTGAGCTAAGAAAGTTAGTAACCAACAAAAGAGATTTAATTTTACCAGTATATATCTTGTTTTCTTTTTCTTTTTCTAGAGGGAGGGGTGTCCAGAGAACAGATCATCAATCAAGATCACTCCCTCAAGAGACTGAAGCAGGAAGCAAGTATTGGTGTGTAGATGCAAATAAATTGTTGACTGCAAGACTAAAGGATTGAAAACACTCTTTAACATTCCCAAGATGGAAATATTGATGACTTGCTTGAAGCATCAGGAAAGCTTGCCTCCTTCAGGCAAATAAGTTGTCCAAGGAATGAAAGGATTATGTTATGGAAACATTCATGCGCACTTTACAAAAATCCAACCTTAATCACTGTCAACACCACAAGAATTTGAAAACAGGAATTAAATTTTTGCAATCACAAATGGCATTATACCTTGCTTCTTTTGCTAGCTAGTAGTATGGGAGAAGAACAAGGGGCTGCAGGGTCAGGTAATACAACAGCACAAAAATGCATGCTTGTTGAATTGTTATGCTACCAAGCAGATGAGATAATTCAAGAAACTAACCAAACCAATTGCAGATTAGGATGTCGAGAATAATGCTGTCCCACCAGCACTCATTGAAGTTAGGTAACATATGCCGAAAGGTTAGCTGCAAAGCAAAGTGAGAATCAACAACACAACAATGAGAATGAACCATTAAATATCAGATTATGAAAAACAGCAAACTAGAGGTTCAACCTCCATCATTTCAAAACCGATGGATAACACCCAAAGTAGGGGCTGATTGCGTATCATAATTGCTTTGCCCCACCATCCAAGAATATGTGCCACAACAAATTCATCAAAAATTGTCGCCTGTAAGATAACCGAAGCCAGTAAGATATCGGAAGCAATCTCAAAAAATACAAGGTCCCAAAGCAAAGTGGACTAAGAGCGAACTTCAAAAACTCAAATTGTGAAAGAGGATATCATACATAAAGATTCTTAAACCTGTTTCCGGGTTCGTCAGCAACATATATCCGACAGTCTACACCATATGATCTTTCGGGAAGCTCTACAGCAGAAACATGGGAAAATTTAAGTTTGAGGTATTAAATATACTCACTGATTAAAATGCCTCAGGGATTACAAGGGGCTTATATCCATGCAACAAGAAATCTGCCAAAGATACTCCAGAGAAAAATGAGAAACCAGAACAACTTGCCACAAAACCAACAATCTTATATACAATAGTGAACACCAGAACTAAGTTAGCAGGTTTGTAATTCAATGACTTTGCTGCTATTCGTTGCACATAAACACTCCCAGGCCCATCTGATTACCCAAAGGAAGAAAGTTTTTGAAAGTTGACATGAGACCTTGTCCACAGAGGACCGGACAGCATATATTTCCTAAATAAGAAAACTCCTGGGCATCCTGTTGTCCCTCCCTCTCCCTCCTCACCCTATCAGATACAGTTATCAAAAAAGGAAGGATGGAAAGAATCACCAAAAAGGGCAGCATCATCGTAATAATTATCACTATCATCATCACCATCAACAACAACAAAAACAGCAACAATGACTACCATCAGCATTCAGTGTGTGGATCCTGCCACATGTGGGGACTCCACAGATAAAGGCATACTGAGACTTCCCTATTAAGCAATTAAGATGCTACTAAGCAATGAATGCTGCATTGACTGCACATTCAACTCAAATATTCCATCTAACATCTCACTAAAGCTCTTTTAAATGATTTTCTTTATGTTTTGTGTTTCTACCCTAAATCTGAAACACATTTCAACTGATATGTTGTGTTATAAAATACATTATATAAATTGGCAGCTGCACTCTAGCCAGCCTCAAAAGACTTTTCATCTCCTTTTCCCTTTTCTTTTTTTTTTTTGGGTTTGGGGGAGGGGGCGCCGGTGGAGAGCAAGGTTATCTATTAAAATCGGGATTCTGGGTGGGATATGTTTCTTTTTAACAATCTTTCATATAATACCTTCACATAAGAGGGCACGGTTCCCATTGCATCCTCTCAGATGGAGAGGCTAAGGGAAGGAATACAAGGATAGATTATAGTATGTTTGAAACAGAACTAGTTTGAAAGAAATTAAATAAAAACAAAAGGCCATACAAAGAGGATATAATCAATGCACATGCCTTGTGCCATACAGACACTTGAAATTTGTTCTTTCAGGCATAGTACAGCACGTGGACACAATGGCTATCCACTGTCCTCTAATTCAAATGAATATCAACTAGATGAGGACAATACAGCCCATACAGACAGGCACCTGAGTCAGCAAAGCTTTCATATTCATTCAAACCAATTAAGAAAAACTTGTTTTTCGCATCCAAGCTACCAGTCTAGTGAATCTTCAGCTTTGCAGGGGGGTGGGGTGTAGAAACGAGACTAGGTAGCATTAAGAGATTCACATTAAGTGCTCTAGTTCTAGAGATGCACAACTCTTTGTTTGCTTTCTTTTTTCTCATTTTTTAAACTTATTTGGTTGCATTGCAATTTGTTTATAAAGAGAAACCCACCATTACAACCAAAACTTCACTAGAGTAAATATTTTAGCACTAGAGGACTTATACTAGCTATTTTAGCATAGGGGGGTTCACACATGTCATATATGCTTAAAACCTTGCAGCTGAAACCTCATTCAACCGCAGATCAGTGGAACAACGAAGAACAGCCCCCACCAAGGACTTCAGGTTTATTTTTTATCTCCATACATTGCAGAAAACAGACTCTCTTTCCAAATGTCAACAAGAATCACTGGTAAAAGTAAACTACATTGTAGTTACAGCAAACACTTTCGACCGCAAGTTATTAGATAATCTAATTGATTTCCGGTATACTGTACAAGTTAATAGTTATTAAATGGCTTCTGCTTTAGCACATGGCTCAGAATGCATTGCAAACATTAACGAAGGCTGAAAACTAGAAAACCTCCAACTGCAAAATGAAAGCCTTGAAAGGAAAGCAAACAGAAATAAAGCCTACTCACCAATACCAAGTTCTGGATGGAGATATTTCATGAACTGGCGAGCATCATCACGCTTCTGGAGCACATACATCATCACAGGGATGAACTATTCAGATGAATTTGAAACCAGAGCACATGTGATGAAGATTAAAGCAACAAGAGAATGGGGAAGAAGAGGAATGGGCGTCTCATTGTGATTCGCAAATTGATCCTACCCTTGAAAAATACAAAAGCAGCATCACAAGGGATTTGGCATTATTTCATCTCCCTCACCATCCATCATAGTCAATTATCTAAATCAGGGATAAATCCTGAAGACTATAACCAGAGATAATATGCCAAACAAAAGCATGTAAGAATTTAATCGGTTTATAGAACTTGTAAAGAACAAGAACAAAAATGCTGCGTAGGATGATAGACAAAGCACTGCAAGCTCAAGAGACAAGAAAAGATAAAATCCAACTTCCACCCAAGGGATTTGGGTTTGAAATTTGTATCTCACTAGGATGTCACCATGTCTAGATGACTACCTGATTAGCTACCTTAACTTCTCTATGACGGAGTGAGGTAAACGAAAAAAGAACATAAAGAAAATGTAAGGGACGGAAAGCAGCACCAAAGAGAACATAGAGAGAAACCCAATTAGCATGACAAGTTATCACATGTAACAAATTACGTTCATAAAGTTCACCTGGAAAAGCAAAAATGTCAGAGCAACAAGGTAAATAACAGCCATCCCGTGAACCAGGCGCCAAATTCCAGGATGTGGCCGTATGAGTACCCTGCACAAGGAAGTCCAACCATCAACTTTATTTTCTTTAAAAAAACAAAAAAAAAAGCCTCCAACATGTGATACTGTCTGCTAATATTCAATGCACGATAAAAAGAAATTCCCACGAGGTCAAGTCCAAACTCATATCCCAAGAATCCTGCCCAAGCGGGGTGAGGGGGGTCCTGTGAAACAACCTTACCCCTGAATTACAGAACTACAGAGAGGTTGGTCAAGTTAGAACCCGAATTTAAAAATTGATATCTAATGACTACTGTATAGAAAGGAAGCAAAGAACAGCTTAGAGAGGCTAAGCTGATGATGACTAACATTGGGTTTTCAGCTGTCCAGATACAAATAAGTAAATTACAATCTTCAAACAGAAGTCAGATAAAACATTAGGTATATTACAATCAGTGATAGCATAGTTTTCAATTTAAATGGAGTTTACACTGCAGTGTCATTGGCCTTTAGAGCAACATTGACCATTATTTGAAGATCATCTCGTAACAACTTCCAAGAATAGTAATGCAGTTCCCCTACAAACTGGAAAATGCCTGAAATAAGCTTGCAAATAGGTCGTTTTCTCAGACCACAAGATCTGAAAATGTCAATGATATGTTTAGATAAAAAAGGCTTCATTACTTCATTTCAGGTTGCACTAGGATCTATTATCAGCTTGTCCAATGAGTTCATTAGCAAATCCATCAATCAATCATGTAAATTTCAGTTCAGGTTGGGTTAAGATCTGCCCATTACAGTGCTACTAGTCCAAGCAAAGACATAACCATTGGCGATTTTTTGCATCAAATTCAATAAAAAAGCTGCTTTAATGTTCCCATAGGGCACCATTGTTCTTGGTACAGAGTTTCCATTTTGATCAATCGCCAAATAAACACATACTTACAGAAACAAACACAATCAGTCATCTGCACTTGCTTACTGAAGTATACAGAATAGTCATCCATGACAGAGGTGAGCTAGAAACCAGATAACATCAAAAGGAACAGGTATGGCATGCATTTCATATTTCAACAAAGTGAGTTGACAGCAAAGTTTGGACAGAGAAGAAGGCCCACATCAATATAATTTTGTATAGAACTATGAATTCTTAAGATCAGACTATTCCCTGGCAAAAGGTAACTAAGAATGAAGAAAATATGATCGCATACAGCTTTCTCCATCAAGCCATAAATGATAAAGTACACTAAGTATAGTATGTTTTTGGGTAACACAAACACAATGCAAACAGAAGTTAATGAATGATTCCTGGATGATATTTCAGTTACAACAGAACACAAATGTGCAGCGGCAAATGAAAAGCAGTAATTCAAACTCACGTTGAAGGCGCTTGCAACAAGCTGTAAGAAAGAAACACCGCAATCATTGCCCACACACCCCTGTGCAAAGGAAACATATAAGCCCTTCAACTAATCGTCAAAACAAGGCATGAGATAGGAATGAGTACAATAAAGACAACACTGAATCATCCATAGTTCTATATACCTTTTGACTGATGTGACAACATCATCAGAGGCATTGCCCTCAGGATCAAGAGCTCCACTAGCCCAACTGTCAATCCCAACAAAAAGGGAAAGAGAGAAGACATGTCAATTTTGAGAAACCATAGCAAAAAACAGGGAAAACACCACATGTCTTTGGCATGTAACAATATCTAGGTCCTAAAGCATATTAACATGTTAATTTCCTGGAGATGTCCAAAACAAAAACAACCATTAAAATACACAAATTCTCCTCTTAGTTGAGGTCAAAAACCTAGTGAAAACATGGATAAAAAGGCCTTTGATTCCTGACAGACAATTATTCGCACTTGGTTATCATTATCTGATCCAATGGAACTCCAAATCAAAAAGACAAATGGATCGGAATTTAACAAGAAATAGATGGGAACTAACATTAGGAAACAAGCACCAATTAGTAACAATGTTATTGTACGAGGCTTGTAAGCCCAAGCAGTCCAAGGGTCAAGTTCATCCTCAATACATAAGGAGCTTGGATCTCCATTTCCCTGCACAATTTCCTTTTGCCTCAGTTGTCGATGGCCATTTGGCTCCATAATAGCACCAACAAAGAGATCCAGCCCCTCACTATACATAGCAGGAAGCAACAATTAGCAGATGCATCAGCAATAACACCATGGAGAAAGATGGAAAGAGGAGGGAGTGGGGAAGGGTGTCAAAAGTGATAAGTACAGCAAACATTACCCTGTAATGACAAGTTGTCAAGAGGCAACTGCAAGTCTGGAATTACACATATAATGACAAATAACTGCACACGCACAAAGGAATCCAAAAAAGAATGCCTATAACTCTATAAGCATTGCCAAATTTGATACTACAGAATTTTCACATCGAAGAGAAGTGCAACACAGGTCTAAATCCTAATTCCTTGAACCAACAAGTAGGCAAGACTAGTTGATCCCTCAACCCCCCCCCCCCGGGTGCAAGAACATATAAATGACAATAGAAGCTGCGGAGCTGTGACAAACATGAAGAACCCCAATGTGGGATCTGGAGCCAATCTCTTTCAGTGCAAGGATGAGGCTGACCACACGTAGATCGCCGCACATCCTATTTTAGCGACCGGGATCCACACTAATAGTTGTGTTTTTGGTACAAATTTGCTGGAAATCATCCTTGCATAAGTTACCATAACACATTTAGTATAGGAATTTATGCTCCCTCCACAACCAAAGCACTACTTAGAGCACCTGCATTGCTAGGATTGTGAGCCAAAATTTCTGTCCGCGGTCCAGAAAATGACATACAATGGTGATCCTTTTAGCTCGTCCCACGGTCCAGCTCGTGGCCATGATCCGCTCACCACCATTTTTTGTTTTTATTTTTTTTGCCAAGTAAGCTTTAAACTTTGAAAAAGTTTGACCAATGATATATTAGTAGTGGATTCCACAAAGTATTATTTTATTTGGTGATCCAAGTTGGTGATCCATGGGATGTAGAGAAGAAAGAAAAAATTAGCTTGTGGGATGATGTGGAGGGTGTGGACCCCCACTTATGATCCAAACTTTTGGATCACCAATGCGGATGCTCTTACTTGACAGGCAGCTACGATGTGGACCCTTGTCAAAATTTGGAAAAGGCATACCAACAAACTCATTTCATTTTCAAGAAGAATTATTGCATTTCTTAACAGGTTTTGACAACTTGCACATTCATGAATGTTTGCACACACGCTAATGTACATCCCAAAGCACCTAACATTAAGCCAGATTGGGCTGGCAACCAATACGGTTTGAAGATCGCTTAAAAACAAGAAGTGGGCATACCTAGAACATAAAAATAGGTTGAGATGTGGTATGATCGAATTCACGCCAGAATTTCTTTATTTTTCTTTTATCAACTTGCCCAATATCAAACATAAGTACATAACACACTAATCATGAAGAGAAACAAATTCATGATATTTATATCAACATCCCAACTAGAATTCCATCTCACAAATTTCTAAGTTGTGGGTTG
Source organism: Selenicereus undatus (assembly GCA_017589665.1). Taxonomy (NCBI): domain Eukaryota; kingdom Viridiplantae; phylum Streptophyta; class Magnoliopsida; order Caryophyllales; family Cactaceae; genus Selenicereus; species Selenicereus undatus. The sequence goes on along the minus strand of JACYFF010031952.1, from coordinate 91,439,772 downwards.
TTTCCTGTATCACAGGGTCAAATAGAAGCTTGTGGCAAGGAAAGCTAACACAGCGTCATTTAATGGTAAAACAAGCTCAATGAGAAGCAGGAAACAATCCATTGCTTGTTACAACTTGTCCACCCACTTGAATTAGCAACTTATACAGAAATTGTTTACCGACTAAAATCCCAACTTCAAAATACGCCGCCAAGTACTGATATACCAGTTGCATGATCCATTGAAACTTTTTGATAAATAAGAACACAATAGATAGAACAAAAAGTGGGAACCAAAAAAAAAATAAAATCGAGGGTGCCCAAGAAAAAAAGTAGGAGGGAAAAAGTTGAAAAAAACAAACATGAGAACAAATTAAGAAGAGAATGTGAATCTCCAACCTCTGTTAAACCCTAATGCTCGAGAACGAAGACGCATGCAATTTGCAATCATTACTCAGAGAATTAAACCGAAGACAAATAAAAGCAACCCACGACTGGTAATTGATTCCCAATGATTTCCAAAACTTCAAAAAGCAAGAATACCCACCAAACAAGAAATAATGATGAAGAAAGAGCATAAAAAGGTGACAAACAAAAGATTGAACAAAACTTCCCACAAAATTGATTTCAAGAGAAGACGTCAGAGAAGAGAAGTAGAGAAGAGAAGTGCCCACCAAAAAAAATATTTAAAAAAGGAAGATTGATACGAATTCGAAGCTGTTGACAAACTTACGCTCACGGAAAGCTGACAGGCAGAGTCCTGGCCGCACGATTAACAGGAGCAGAAGATCCAGAGCGTGGAATCAGATACAGAGGACAGTAAGTACTAATAATGATTAATGCTACAAAGAATAGAATCGAAAAGTCTGACGGAAAATTCGTTGCAGGGTCCTGAAAATGACGACTAGCTGATTGGTTTGAGGTGGGTTTTTTGGGGGGTTTCTGGTTCTGCCACTATTTTAGGTGGGGTTTTTCTCAAATGGGTCTAGTTTTGCATCACCCAGGAAGCAGAGGAGAAGGAAAGCTGCGGGGAGAGAGAGAGAGAGAGAGGTCTGCTCTGTAACAGCGGCAAAAAGAGAGAGAGAGAGAGAGACAGAGAAAGAGATGTACGATGGTCAAAGGGATAATTGAAGGGGCTGGGGTTGAGGTTCTATGAAAACGAAAAGCGGATCCGTTTTCGGAAATTTAATAATTTATTACGATGTATTTATTGCATTGACGATAATATCCGAAGAATATATGATACAGTTTTTTAAAAATATATTATCTTATAAATACAAAAAGTACTTTTATATATTTTATAATTTGTAATGTGCTTTCATTATTCAAGCATATTATGATTTTAAATTTAAAAGATGATAATATAATTTTTAAATCAAAATAATACACTTAAAAAGTGTCATATAATAAGATATTATCATTTTGCTAATTCTATTTAAGTCTTTTCCTTCTCATTTTTCTCACATTGAGATGTTTTTAGATATTTCGAAACCCTTTGTTATAGTTTGGACATGGTATTTCGTTGTTTTCATTATTGTTAATAATGTAAATTATTTTGTCAGTCGTAATCATTGTTATCATTTGTAATGTTTTTGGTTAATTCATGTCTACTGGAATATAAATTATGTTTTAACTCAACTTAGTCAAAACTGACACTTGATTTTACATGTGTTCATATCTTAACAGGCATATCTAATAATTCAGTACCTATGGGAGCTTTATTTAAAATTGCTTATTTTACAATCGAAAAATGGTTGAACATTCACATCGATTAATATATTTCATTACAACTTATTACTAGGGACCTCTGTTGTATTAGAAATAGTATTATCTTGTCTAAACTTGTGATAATATATATTAAGATAATATGATGTGAAGGTTGATTGAAATAATTTTATAAATAAAATTCAAAGATTATTGTAATTGGAGTGGTTCTTAAGAATTTAACTTAGTAAATTAAAAATTGAGACTCATATGAATATGTTGTATAATACTGTAAATTATTAGTGATGCGTATTATATTGCTTTAAATCATTAAATAAAAAACATATACTATTTTAAGCAAATGGAACAACATGTGAATATATTATTGTTGTAAATATTATCATTATTCACCTTATGTTCATTTTTAGTATTAGTTTAACAATACCAACAACACCACTACCTAGTGTGGATGCCGCATGGGAGATCTAGATATCCCTGCAAGCACTTGTGCCAAGAAGAATGCCAATTCTAAGAGACCCACAAAAAAAAAAGAAATTAGATAGCATTTTCTTGATTGAAATCCTTTGAAAACATATGCGAAAATAGAGGCATGGGATAAATATATCATGCGATGTCAAATAGAAATAAAGATGGATACATACTAAATAAAAAGAGACAAGGTGTTGGCATGGTGATGCCAAGTGAACCAGGAAGCTGCTAGAAATACTATATAAACTTCTATTCTGAGTTATGTCATCTATAAGTCTCAAGTGCTACATGCCTTGTCTAATAACCTCATTCCAATTCTTCTTGGGCTTCCCTCTCTCTCTTTTACAACTCATAATAACAATCATCTCTCGCCTCCACATGGGCACCTCTGTATCTCTCCTGTTGATGGGACCAAACCTTTAGAGTCTTGCTTCTCTCATTTTATCCTCCATGGGCATCACTCTAGCTTCTCTTTGATAACTTCATTCCTAATCCTTCAATATTATATAATATCGTACATCCACTTGATCATCCTCAGTTCTACAACTAGTAACCTTTGAACTTAGATCCTCTTAATTGGCTAATACTCCAAATCGTATAACAATGCTGGTTGAACCATCATACAATAAATCTTTCATTTCAGTTTTACGACCTTCCTATCGCACAACACTCTAGCTGCATGCCTACATTTTTGTCATCTTGCCCTCATACGGAACTAATGTCATCGTCGATCCCTTCATTGCCTTATGTGACGGAACCCAAGTATTTAAACTTCTCAACTTTTGGCATTGTTATATCACAAATGGTGATGTCTTGAACTTGCATACTAAATACTCGGTCATTGTAATCTAAAACCTTTGAACTAGAAAATATCTCTCCACTGTTTTAGCTTATTGTTAATTCCATCTTTAGTTTCATCTACTAAGACAATGTCATCAACAAATAACATATAACATGGTACCTCATCTTAAATGTCTTTCATGAGCTCATCTATAATAACAGTACACACAAAAGAGCTCAAAGTTGATCCTTGATGCAATCCGATGTCAATGCAAAAGTCCTCTGTATCTCTCTTATAGTCTTCACCCATGTCCTCCCTCTCTCATACATATCACTAATGGCTCGAATATGATCAAATAGTATGTTTTTTGTCAAGCAATTCCAAAGTACTTCCCTAGGTACTTTATCATAAATTTTCTCAAGATCGAAAAACATCATGTGCAAATCTATTTTTCTATCCTTAAAGAATTCTATGAGTCTTCTTATAAGATTTATTGCTTCTATAGCTGATCTTCCTTCCACAAAATCAAACCTGTTCTCCGATATCAAGACAACTGTATGGCTAAGTAGCTTGAAATCTCTACAGCTGAAGTTTTGAATATCACCATTGCTTTTACATAATGGAATAATAGTACTAATTCTCCACTCTTCTGGCATCTTTTTTGTCCTAAAAATGACATTAAATAACTTAGGTACCAACAAAGTCATTCATGACTTCCAAAAGAACATTTTCCTCACCGATTAAAGGTTTGCGAAAGTAACTTTGCCGTCTTTCTTTTATCTTAGCTTAATCAACTAGAACCTTATCATCTTCACCTTTGATACATCTTAATTCTCTAAGTTCCCTTGTTTTTCTTTTGCTAGAAGCATCTTTGTCCACATCCTTGGTCTCTAATTTTTGGTAGAGTTGTTCATAAGCTTTATTCTTTACGGGTGTGACTACTTTCTTCGCTGCTTTATTAGCCATCTTATTCTCTTTGTTAGCCACTCTTTTCATTTGTGGACATGCTATCTCTTACAGCGGTATATGCCACCTATTTTTTTTCTTGACTTTCTCCTTAACTTCGTCACTCTACCATCAAGCTCCCTTAGTCTATACTCACATTCCCTCTCGGAACTCCCAAGACTTCTTTAGCTAAGCCCCGAATGTATTGTGACGTTGGTTCGCACATTGTATTTGCATCCCCTTCTTGTTGCCAGGGCCCTTTTGCTCTAATCTTCTCGATCAAATTATTCACATTTTCACTATTTAACTTCCACCATTTAACTATGGGATTACTCATATTACTTCTCTTTGTCTTCGCTCTATTGATTACTACATCCATGACCAATCATCTATGGGGTGTTAGTAAACTATCACTATGTAACACTTTACAATCCTTACAAAAAGATATGTTCGTCAATTTAAGAAGAAAGTACTCAATATGTGTCTTTGTGGTACCGCTTTTAGAAGTTACCAATCTTGTTTCTTTTTTATACGTGAATTAGTGACCATTATTGATACTATTACATCTATCACAATTACCTAATCAATACTTTTATATTAACCCATGTATACCTAAATGTAGTTTATCTAAGTTCCTCTTTGAAAATGGGTACGAGGCTCTTTAATCATGTTGGTCAAAGCTGCGGGGTCTCACAAATGTAATGCAAACGATAGTGAATATTAGTTGAGTTGACTACTCTAGGAACCAAATGTAGCTTGATTCAAGTTCTTCATAAATTGTTCTTTGTGAATGAGATAATAAGTTTAAGTATTGTGAGTAAAGAAAACCTATGCTGTGAAAGTTTATCCATTGTGGATAAACAAATCGACTGTTGCTAATTGATGATTAAAGACCAAAAACCTACCATAAAATGACATCAAGTCCCTAATGACGTTCCAATAAGGGGTTAAAGTAATTACCATAAAAATGTTAGTAGAGATGGAAATAGTGACTGAACATTCACATTCAATGACATAAAATCATAATTAGCGGCAAATGCAGGTCATTAGTATTTAGATAGCAATTGAGCAAGAATGCATAAGAGATCTGCCATAGAAACTAGAAAGCAACGGCAGCAACCAACAGGTGAGTCACAACTTAGTTATTTTTGGCTATCTTAATATTATTTTAGTTCTTTACTAATTCTGTTGTTCAGTAAGATGAGATGACTATCCGACTATCCGCTAATTATTTTTCGTCCTTTTAAGTATTATAGTAAGGACGTCAATTACGAGAAAATATCTTGGTGAGACCTTAAGCCTCTATCTGGACCTTGAAAAATTTGGTGAATTTTTTTTTTTTTTGGGAAAAGTTACTTTTTTTGTGTGTTTGGTTTAGAGAAAATCACAAAGAAAAAAATATATGGAGGAAAGTTAGGTGAAAAAATTGTTAGAAACAAGTAATAAAATTTTCCTCATAAAATTGTGAGTAAAGTTTGAGGAAAATTTTCAACCTTCTACAACCTTACATTGCTTAGATAACATCAATATGATTCAAATAGTTCATCAACATTCAATTTCTCATCCAAATTCTTGTATTTTTTCCCCAATCCAAACAAGAGAAAAAAATGACTCATTTTCTTCCTACTTTTTTTTCCTTCACATTTTTTTTCTTCAACTTTTTTTTCTATCAAATTTTCTAAAGACCAAATGGAGCATAAGTACTTTACATATAACTGACCTATAAGAACCTAAGCTTTTAAAGGACTCTTCAAGTATTTTCCATGCAAAATAAATAACTAAAGAGACTAGTAAAGAAAAAAAAAAGCAAAAAAAAAAGGTAGTGAACCACATGCTGGGGGTCTAAAAAATTTATCCTTTTTTAACCATCTTTTCCTATGAAAAGTGTGCCTTTTTAAAAAAAAAACTTAAACAAAAATAATAAGTCCACTTTTAATTCTTGTTTAACACATTTTCTATCAACATGAATGGGAGATTTTTGGAAGGCCATAGTATCAACATTCGCAAAAAGAAGAAAAAAATTAAAATAGTTGTGGCAATGCCTTCCTTTATTGTTTCTATTTGTAGAGGCTGTAACAAAGGAATTGGAAATAGTCAAATAGCCAAATGCTTTTATTTGTGCGATTAATTTGCAAAACAAATCTAGTGCATCATTTGTCTTTTTAAATATATATTTTCTAATGTAAATATATTTATCTTATTACCACTATTGTGCTACTCATTATATCAGCCATCCTTGCTCTTGCTCATTATATTTATCTTACTGCCTTTTCTTTTGGGAGGATCAAGAAGAGAGAGGGGAAAAAAATGAAGAATAAAATTAAATTTCCAATCTCCTTGATCAACCTCCCCATTTATAAAGTAAAATTCACAATGATTATGCTTCTTTATTTTACTTTAAACTTCTTTACAAATTATCATTTTATTTATTTGTGATTTCTTTTGTCGAAATGGTCATATTGTACAATTGAAGTTGCATTATAAGTTATATGCCCTATAAGCCATAATCATAAAACCATATAGCAATATAATTAATCTTTCTAACTACACTTATAATAGGGCGAAGAGAGAAGTCAGTGGAGGCAAAATGCATCTTCTCCCGAAACTCATCTCTAGTCTTCATATCTACCTATATTTTCGTGCTTACAACATGGGTTGTGAGAGAAAGAGCTTCGGGATTAAAGTCGGGCAAGAATTACAATAGTTGTGCTACTATTGATCGTCGTACGGGTAAGCTCGTTTGTGGACGTCCTTTCTTCTTGCCATTTCTTATCCACCAGTATTCAGTGGTGAAGTTGAGATACTCTATTGTACTTAGGAGCATAATAAACTCATAAGGGGTGCAAGTCCAATATGTCGACGGCTTAAGTCACCTATAAAACCCTAATGCCTCGACTGTTCTACTAATTAATATAAAAGGAGGGTTAGTCTAGAGGAAAATCATCAGAGAGAAATATCGACAGTTCTCTAAAACAGAGTTTCTGCACAAAACTTAGGGCTCTCAGGCTGTGGGATTGTGAAGGTTCCCCGCATTGTGAGTTCCTTCCACGACTAGTGATTCAAGCCAAGGTTCAATCGTCTTTCGTTGCGGGATTGCGGTAAATATGTTTATGCTTAATTCGTCGTATTAATTCCTTCATACTCTAATTTGGCTATTATAGTTTACAAATTTAATTTGCCTTGCTGTTTTGTGTTGATAATGAGTGCCGCTGTTTGTGTCTTTTTTCTTGATGTTATGGATCCTTCTATCGGATTGTGACGCAGGCAATCCCCTTTTAGCTACTACAATTCATACCTGTTTAGAGAAGGAAGATTTGGAAGAAATTGGGTAAACTGTTATGCATATGGAAGAACCTCACGAAATTCCTCCTAGAGTCTACTTTATGAAGGATGCGGGAAATGAGTGTTTTAAGGATGGCGATTTTGCTCAAGCCTCTGGATTATACATGTTAGCCATTGAGCTATTATGTTTTAGTTGTAGTGAATCTGAGACAAATGAAGAAAATATTAAACCTTTGGCCTTGACCTTTAATCTTAATGTAGCTACCATAGAACTAAAACAAAGAAAGTTTGACAAAGCAAGGACTTTGTGCTCTTTAGTTCTTAAGTGTGAACCCTGTAATACCAAAGCTCTATTTAGATGAGCCAAGGCAGCATTTGGGATTGAATGTGCAACATTCAACAAGCTTTGTTGGATTTGCTAGAGGCTAGGCAGATTGACTCAACTAATATATAAATCATAAAGGAACTTCAAAAAGGTGAGAATGCAAAGCTCCTGGATGATGATAGGCAAAGACACTTCAATTGTTAGGAGAATAATAGCAACTAGGCAGGGGGAATGCTATAGTGTGGCTACTGAAACTAGGAGTGTGATGAGAAAGAAAAGAAGTGACTTTGAAGAAGGGGAACATTATACACATGCTAAGGACACACATATGAGTGTAGAAACTTATTGCTAGACATCTATGCCTACTATTTCCAATGACTCAACTTTAAGCATGGTAGCTAGTTGTGAGTAGTAGATGAACATGGGAGAAGTAAGGAAGATGGTACAAGCAGCATATGTAGCATGGTTTTGACAAATGGAGCACAACTTTCGACTCCACATTAACTTCTATGACATGCGCGGAGGGTAGTGGTTGCACCAAACCTAGCACATCTCTAGCCTTTCCTTCAATTGGTGCATGAGAGGCCTCTACCATTGATTTCTGGCCTTCAAAAGCAAGTACAAGAAGAGTTCATTTGAGATCACTTCAATTATCTCAAACAACTTATCGAATGATTGAGCAAGGACATAAGATCTAATGTTTTGACAAACATTCAATGACTACATGGTTATTCGTGTTCGTTATAATGACTCATCCAACCTAACAATGCATAACATGTTGGAGGATGTTCAAAGCAACTCTATGGAACATGCCATCCAATTCTCAGCACAACCTAAAAGCAGACACAAAAGGGGGAGGAAATTTAGTCTGAAGAGAACTCAAAAGCAGCAAAAGAAGACGTGTGCAGAAACATAATGGGACACCTATGGCTGAAAAAAGGTATGGTCCTAAATTAGTTAACTCTAATTGAAGTGATTGGTGTGAGGTAGATTGCAACCAAGGGAAGAGAATAAAGCGTCGGATATGCTATGAGCGTCATCAGATCCATGGCAATGCTATCAAGGAAACTGTAGGTGGGAAGAGAAAATGTGAACCCTTGAGCCCGGATGACAATACATTAATATTCAAGAAGCGGGTACTATGTCTTGGTGAAGATGACGGGGATTGCATTATGGTTTTCTGTAGGGTCACTGTGCTATCTAAATCAATGTTTAAGGGTGCGGGTCCATTTGCAACTTAGTAGTCTATTATAGAGTTACTATGATGCATACTTGACACTTTTATTAATAATATGCATGTGTTACCTTATTGACCCCCCCCCCAAAAAAAACAAAAAATCTTTTCACAATTACTTGTATAATTGTTTTCTTATAGTAGACAATCACCAGCTTCTCATGACATTAATTTTAATTTGCAACATTACTAATTTAATACAAACTGCAACTATTTATAAGTATGAAAAATATGGCAAAAATGTTTCGATTATGCCATCTTTACTCTGCAATGAACTTATCAATTTTTTTAACACTAAAGTAGTGTTTGCTTGGGGGGAAAATGATTTTTCTGGAAAATGGTTTTCTAATTTTCCGTTGTTTGGCATAATAAAGTTTGGAAAACTATTTTTCAAGGAAAATTATTTTTCCCCCAATTGGGGAAAATGATTTTCCTTTTGAGAAGATGGGAAGTTGATTTTCCTCCTTCAACTCTTTGATGATATATCAACTGAATTTAGGTGAAAAATTCAACTTTAACAGTTTAGATCAAAATTTGACTATCCGATGAAAAATATTAAAATAAACTCAAATTTAAATTTTCACCTCAAATTTCTTTCATTTGATTGACATTTATCTCCACTATGACAACTTAATCGACATTTTTTGCCACTAAAATAATTCATTCGACTCGCCAGTAAAACAATTTCAACGGTTTGGATCGAAACTTGATCATCAAATAGAAAATATTAAAACAGGCTGAAATTCTGATTTTGAGCTTGATAATCTTTCATTTACTCAATATTTTTTTCCACAACGACAACTCAATTGATATTTTTCACCCCTTAAACAGTACATTTCACAACTAGAACAATTTCAATAGTTTGGATCAAAACTTTATCATTGAATAAGAAAGAGCAAAATAGGCTAAAATTCAGATTTTGAGCACGACATTCTTTCATTTGGTCAATATTTTTCTCCGCCACTACAATTCAATTGATATTTTTTGCTACTTAAACAATTCAATTGATGTTTTTTGTAACTAAAATAATTTCAATGGTGTAGATCGAAACTTTATTATCTAAGAGGAAGTATTGAAAAAAACTCAAATATAAATTTTAAGCTCGAAATTCCTTCATTTGGTCAATATTTATATCAACTACGACTATTCTATTTAAACAATTCAATGGACATTTTTCTCTTTTTCATGGAAAATGATTTGCCTTGTACCAAACAACGAAAAATGTGATATGAAAATCAATTTTTCTTAGAAAAATATTTTCTACAGAAAATAATTTTTCGAGAAAAATATTTTCCTTCCAACCAAACACTACCTAAATTTCTTGGAAGATATTGATAAGTGGCTCACAAAATAATGTATCATTGGAAAATTTTGTAAACTAAGGGTATGTTTGGTAGGGGGGGAAATCATTTTCCATGAAAAATATTTTCCCAATAAAAATGATTTTCCACTTACTTTTTCAGCTGTTTGATAGAATGAAAAATCATTTTCTTTCTACTTCATTTTTTGCTAGTTGAAAAAATGAACCCCCCGCCCTCACTTCATTTATTTTTACCATCAACCCTTTCCCTGCTCACTGCTCTGACTCAACCCAACCAACAAATTCTGTTTCTCTCTCCTCTTCAAAATCAAACCCAAAACATCAATAAGAAATATAACCGTTAGAAAAAGATAGAGTTAACATTAATGAATCTCAATTTTTTTACTATTCCCAAGAATTACCCAGTTGACTTTGAGTGACATTAAACTCAGATTAAAGAAAATGTCGAACGGGGAGACGATGGTTGTCTCAGATTGCAAAGTTCTTCAAAAGGGCAACAGTAATAAGGTCAGAGAACTCAAGAAATAATTGTATAGAAGGACGATGGAAATCATCGATGAAGATGATGAACATGAAGAAGAGGGGAAGAAAGAGAGACAAAATGAGAGTGAAAATAGAGTGATTCTGGGTACAATTAAAAGAAAATAGAATGAGAGACCAAATTAGGCAATGAAAATCGGACTTGAAAAATCATTTTCCTTACTTTTTCAAGGGAAAATAATTTTCTTCAAATGGGGTAAAATGATTTTTCCCTCATTGTTTTACAAAACAGCGTAAAATAGAAAAATTATTTTTCGAAAAAATAATTTTCTCCCTACCAAACACACCCTAAATAATACAAACATTTGCATAATTCATTTCATGAGTACAAAACTGACACAAATTAGAATATACTAATTTTGTGACTTGCATAAATAAAAATATAAAATGTTTCTTTCAGGAACATTATGACGTTTGAAAAAATATATAAATACATATCAACTAATTCAAAAGCTAAATAAGATATTATTACACAAAAGTATACAACAATGTCACGAATATATCAATAAGAGAGAGTAAATTGAGAGCAAGGTATATGGCTTATTTTTTTCGTTGGAAAATATAGGTTGGTAAATAAATAAAGTTGGGTATTTTTTTATTGCGGTGGGTTAAAGTTGATTGAAGTTGGTTGAATTTTTTATATGATGGATAGAAATTAGTTAAAATAATAAAAAGTATGTTGAACTTAGTTGAAGTGCATTAAAATTAATATTTTTTTAAAAAATTTATAAAATAATTTAAAATAAATTATAATTAATTAAAATTAATAAATTTAAATTTATTAACGAAAAGAGCAGGGCCTTAGAGATGACCAACGTCAAAGCATGTCCAGTGCTCTAGCAGTGGAAAGAATGCCGGCCGCTATGATAGCTGGTTGAAACTCATAATTGTAGTATTCTCATGATACAGTCCATCAATCATATCATCATATTTTAAATGCAGTAATAGCAATTTAGAAGCCAACCACCTCTTTGTACAAAAAAGGAAAATATATATATAATTAAAAAGTTGAAAATCAGAGTAGGAAGGATTATCAAAAAGTGCGCTTCCTCCCAAGACTGAATAATGATAGGATAACTTAAAAGAATGAAAAGAAAGGCTGTCACTGAAACATATTAAATCACCGCTGCATTGAAGTCAAAGTAATCAATGCCACACAACAATCAAACGTTGCAATGTATGGGAATTTGCTAAAATTTGTCATGCATGTATCAAAAAAGCAGTTATACCTCTAGGCTCTAGCCATCACCTGCATTAATTAATCATGCGATTGAATAATCCCTTATACCCTGTCAAAAATTTGAATTTATTGACAAAGAGACGAAAAAATGATATGGAACGAAGTTGCTATTATTCATATTTTAAAGGATGATTAAATAAAATACATCTAATTTTTTTGGATGTAAATAAAGACTCTTAAATCACATATAACGAATAGAATGAGCCATTTTTTGTGACAAGTATTAGCAAGAGGTTGGTTCACATTGTCTATTTACGTTTATACAAATTACAAATAAATATATGGGTTGTAATGCCGCAACCCCTCTTCGGTCGCAGATAGTTACTTGGAACGGTTTTAAGGATCGACGACTTACCCAACAAATCATCACAGACTTTTATGGCGTGCTTCTTCCTCGCTCACACATTATTCGGGAAACTTCCCATGAGGTCACCCGTTATAAAATTTTTCAACAGTAAACACGTTTAACTATAGAGTTCCTAAGAGTTGACTTCCCGAAAAGAAAGGTGCATCAATATTTAACTTATCATGGGGATAAATTAGATATTTACTAATGAATTGAAAATAAAAATTTATTGCAATTAATTTTTGTGTAAATACTAATGACTTCAAATAGTTTACAAACTATTTGTATGTTATATATATAATTACGAAAAAGTCATTCATAAATAAATATGCATTTACAATAGCTCATGTTGGGCGGATACACATTTAAACAACTTTGTAAATACATTTCTTGTCTATTATTACAAGTAGATATAACGAATTTATCGCAATTTAGTATGTTTCAACTAGGGGTGAGCAAAACAAACCGAAGCCGAAAAATCGAACCGGAAATTGAAAAACTGAACCGAAAAACCGGTTAATTAGTTTGATTTTTCTAAAATATTTGGTTTGGTTAACCGAACCGAAAAAATTTGGCGGCTTTAGTTTTGGTTTCGGTTCAACCATTTGAGATTCGGTTAACCGCACAGTTAACCGAAATCAAAACTTACACTTTTATTTTAAAAAAAACTAAATTATATATTGGTTAAGTGTAGATTTTATAATTATTAAAGAGAAGACTAAACATACAATAATGTGTAAATTAATATTTGGTGCCTTAAATAGTTAAATTAATTAAAAAAAGCAGTGAAAATTGAAAATTAACAATTTAAATTAACGGTTAACCGGTAATCGGACCGAAAATCCGATTAACCAGATTTTTCGATTCGGTTATGGTTCACATTTTTACCGAACTGAAAGTTCGGTTAACCGAAAGTTTCGGTTCTGTTTTTGGTTCACAATTTTCGCGAACTGACTTTCCGATTAACCTATTTTCAGTTAACCGAACTTCCGGTTAGCCGGTTTTGATCACCCCTAGTTTCAACATGTTTTAGTATGATAGCCCCCTCTTTTCTTTTCTTTTTTTTTTGGCGATAAAGCTACAACTTATAGCTCGTTACAAATTCTTACAGTTGCTCACAACTTTAATAATTTCTCACAGCTTCTTACATCTTTCTTACATCTCGTTTACAACAATTATTGACCAACATATATTTTTTGGGTCTTGTTTTTGACATATTTAATTTATGATAAATATTTTACAACATCCAGTTGTCATTTTTTTTTCTCATGTCTGTTCAATATATATAATATTTTTATTAACATAATATTTTTTATATACTATCGATGTGAAAAATCCTTATATATTTTTATTAACACAATATTTGTATAGACATCTTATCTCAAATTTATTATGATAAATATAATATTTATTCAATAAATATAACATAATACACCCATATGTTGAGTTGAATTAGTTGAATTGAATTATGTTGAGCATGTATAGCGAAAATGAGTGAACATGCATTTGAGATTTTAATACAAACACTTCATTCATGTTTGACTTTCGATGTGAATCATATATGAAAATAATCAAATTTTGGGTGACAAAAAATATTTCAGCTATATATTTCATCCTTAATGATCCATTAGGTTCAAATTGGCTCATCTTTTTTCATCCTGTTTTTTATAACCAAAAACATAAAATTCAAAAAACCACTATCTTTATTTTCAAAGTTTTTATATTTCATGAATACTAGCTTAATATTTTGAGGGGTTTATTTTTATAATTTTTTTGGTAATGTTATAACTAAGTAATTAAGTTTAATTTGTTAAATTTGAATAGTTTTTAGTTTTAAGGGTTCCATTCAATTTTATTGAGAAAAATTATTATTTTATCTTCAAGGGCTTATTTTAATTAAAGAAAGTTTTTTAAGTTGCTTATAAGGAGGTGATACTAAATTATTAATGTTAAAAAAAAACTCCAACTTTAAAATATATTTGGTTCTATAATTTGTCGTCAGATATTTATTTTATTGTTATTTATTGGCTTGTTTAAAGATTTATTCTCATAAATTATGTTAGTTCCCTATTATTTTGTTCACGGAGAATGATAACCATATATAATCAAATTTTGTTTTTATCTACATGCTAAAAAATAATTGTTCAGTTAAGGCACAAAATTAATTTAATAAATATCACTAACATGTTACATGCAATTTATTTTCGTGAAATAACCTATTTCGCAAATCATACATTAAAGACCAACAATAATGTATGTAAAACTAATAATTATATATATATATATATACATATATATATATATATATACATATATATATATATATATATATATATATAGTGTGTGTTTTGATAATTCCACAATTGTTTGCATTTATCCTTACAATTTCTTATATCTTCTTATATCTTTTTATAGCTTCTCACAATTCTTTCAACTCCTTACAACTTTTTACAAATCCTTACATTTTCTTACTGTTTACGACTGCATCTTATCGCAAAAAAAAAAAGAATAATTACTTCTGTTTCAACAATGAGGGCCAATAAATACTTATCATAAGTTGAAAAGAATATATCTTGCCATGTCATTTCTCCACCAAGTTAAAGTGATAGGAATTGGCTGGTGGGATATTGAAATTAACAGGTACCAAAGTTTGGACTGCTGGAAGTTTTTTTTGTTTTGTTTTGTTTTGTTTTCCCCTGAAGTTGGAATCATTGCCGACTTAACCAGCCAAAAGTCAGATCATTAGAGTCCAATTTCGCCATTAAAAGAATAAAGCAAAACGTCAGTGTTAAACTCATACATTTGTGAAGGATGGTGAAAAAAAAAAATGAATGAGTACAACCAAGAATCCTCTTGTTTTTTTTTTTTTTGTTTTTGTTTTGGGTTGTTGGCAGTAGACAACTAAGGGCCTACTCTTTTTGTGACAAGATATAGTTGTAAACTGTCAGAAAATATAAGAAGTAATGAGAAACAGTAAGGAGATACACAAATTGTAAGAGAAGCTGTAAGGGGTAATAAAAACTGTAAAGAAGCTATAAGAAGATGTAAAAAATGTCATAAGCTACATGGAGTTGTAAGATGCTAAAGACACATGTAAGTAATTATCGAATTATTAAAAATTTGTAGAGATACAATTTTGGGATATATATATATATATATATATATATATATATATATATATATATATATATAT
>JACYFF010031952.1:91412983-91424384 GCA_017589665.1 Selenicereus undatus | reverse complement strand
TATATATATATATATATATATATATATATATATATATATATATATATGTCTTTAATGTATGATTTGCAAAGTGAATTAGTTCATGAAAGTTAATTACTTACATGCAATATTCATTTATATTTATGAAATTAATTTTATAGCATCGCTAAATTAATTATTTTTTAACATTATAAAAACAAATATCATTTTTCTACAATTATTATTTTGGATGAGAAGAAACAATGTTGAAATGGCTTAACTAGTGAAAATAAACCTTTAAATAAGTCAATAAAATAACAATAAAATAAATTCAAGCCCACAAATTTATAGAACCAAATAGGAGATTACTCCTTATGTACGACGATCGCCACCAAATTGTCATGGATCAACTTAAAGATAAAATAGGTGAAATGCTTTCGTTACTTACAGTTTGATTATTTTCATATATAATTCACGTCGAAACCCAACCATGAATGCAATTTCTGTATTACAATTTTTAAAAGCATGTTAACTTATAATAGTGTACATGATGCATGTTGAAACTCAAATATAATTCACGTTGTTAAATTTTATTTTATATTTATAGAAATATTATGCTCATAAAAATATATGCGGATTTTACGTATTGGTAGTATATAAAAAAAAAACATATTTCTATAAATATGAAAAAAATAAATGACAAGTTGAATGTTATAAAAAATATTTAAGGAGATGAAAGATGATGTAAAAAGATATAAGCGGTAAGAAGATATAAACAAATGCAAGGATCTAGTCAGAAATATAAAGAGAAGTAAAAAATTGTAAAAAAATATAAGTGATAGTCAAAATACTCATTATCGCAAAAAAGAACAGGATCGAAGAATCCATTTGTAACAAGGGTATTGAAGAATGTTCATTGGAATGCTGTTTAATGATGCCCTCGATTTTTTGGTAGGGCAACCCACCCACAACACAAAAGCATCATATTCATATATTTGCTGTCAAAGAGCCGCTAGCGCACAAATACAATTAATAAAGCATCTTTAATAATTAATATTCTTATGTAGGGGAAGAGAAAAGGAGGGTGGGCCTACTCTACTAGAGATGCTCCAATTATAAGTGCGACAATGAGAGTGAACGACTATCACTTCCAGCCTTCTTTACACTGCGTGAACGTGATGTGATTATTTATCATTTGCATTTTTTGGTCCATTTTGGGACCCCCCATCATTTCATTGAATATATATTTTTTTGAATTTAATGCCCTGTTCCTAACACACAAATATTCCAAACACATGTCCATCAATCAATGATGTAATAGCCAACCGGATTAATCCAGCCCTTCTATGTTTTTTTTTTGTTTTTTTTGTTGGGTTTATTCTGCCTCCTCACTCAATCAACACGTTAAAAATCTATTAAGTAGTAGCCGACAGCTTATGGGACTGCTTAGCCAATCATCTCTTATATCATATATTTTGATACGTAGGGGCCGAGGGATAAGAATGCACTTTAGAGCATATACTTTTAGAAAATATGTCAGTAAATAAATATTAAAATAAGTACATTTGAAAAAATATATATAAATAAAATTTGAGGCATGTACTCTTAGATGTATCAAACAATTTGTCATTGCTATACCACACAACCAGGTGGATAGATGCAGTTGTACGTATGAATTCGACAACATGTACATATTAACATGTAGTTTTTGCATTAGTAAATGGTACATATGCATGTGTTGGAGTGGTAAGGTAGGGGGTGGGTAAGTTAATTGAGGTTCAAAAAATGTTTTAAGCTCATGGAGTTACTTTCTTTTTCCCCTTTTTTTGGCCCACTAATTACTCTCTCTTTTTGAATAGAAATAATTACTTTTTTCTTTTTGTTAAATAATTAATTTTCCGTTTCATCCGTGCTTTTATTTTCCTTTCCTTTTTTATATTTAAAAAGTTTCTGTTTTTATTTTTTTGGCCACTAACTACTTTTCAATTTTTTTAAATATAATTATTTTTCTATTTCACTCCTTTTTTTTTTCTTTTGCTTTCTCTTTCTCAGATTGAGAGCATATACACATTAGTAAGCACGAATACATTATAGCTCATATTTTGAGATATAATATTTGTTTAGAAGCAATACTATATTTTTTGGTGAACTGTGGTATATGTTTAATGACATACACATTATGTAGTCTTTTGAGTTGTTATGATATATCTCTAGGCTCTAGCTAAGCTCAAATTTAAAAATAGATACATGAAATTTTTAGTGAATTATACTATATCTCCTTTGCCGACTCTTACATAATGTTTTCATGATCTATATATATATATATATATATATATATATATATATATATATATATATATTCAATGAATAAAAACTTGAAAAGTATATTTTTCAATTATCTGCACTATTTCTATTGGTGAGCTTTGTAATTTATTTAGTGAGTTATAATAGATCTTTAGAGAGTTAAGAGATACGTTTGGTGATCAATATAATTTAGGGAGCAATACTATAAATATTCATAGTAACGAGTGAGCAAACAATATAATACGTAATTTTAGTTAGCACATATACATTCTTGTTCAGGTATGATACTTTCTTACAGAGTTGTATTATAACTTTTGGTAAACTAAGGTATATGTTTAGTAAGCGATACTTTATATTTATCTTCAAATGTGTTATTGTATATCTTTTGGTTCAAGTTTTAGTCACTTGTACTTTGACTTTTTATTGAGTCGTTTGTATTATATTTTGGTCAGCTAAAATATACAATTAGTGAGCAATTACTCGAGAAATTTATATTTCACTAATTTTACTATGTCTTTCGGTGAGTTATGATATATATTTGGTGAGCTAGACTATATTTGGTAAGCTGGACCACGAAAATTATGCTCACTAAATATAACACAAATGCTCTTATGGCATAATAAAAACTGAGAGAGCTATGATATAACTGAAAAAACTTGAAAAAAGTATTGTGTCGGTGATCTATACTATTTATTTTAGTGAGCTAAGCTCTATTTATTTAGTGAGTTGTGACAAATATTTAGTACGCTAAGACCAAAACTATTTCATATATTCTAGTGAGCTTATGGAAACTTTTAGTGAGCTGTGATGCATTTTTAATGAGCAATATGACTAACACTTTAGTAGGCTAACATATGATTTTAGTGACTAGACCAAACTTAAACCAATGCATGACATGCTTGTTGAACATTAGTTATGTAATTAACTGATGATGTTAGTTGTGAAATAAAAGTAGTTCCTGTATCTTAATTAGCTAATCAGCACCTAATCCTAGCGGTTTGCAATGCATTTATAATGAAAAGGATCACTAACACCAAAAAGTATTGGGTTTTTGGAATATAATAATCGCAACTTATGGGGTGGTGGAAGATAATAAGCTGAACTTAGAAAACCCTTGCCAGTGAGCTTTACTTTGAAGGGATTTATTTTTGGTATACCACCACTGAGTCGGACTTGTTGGAAAATTGACGTGGCGGCGGTGTACGTAAGAAGCGAACAAAAAAGAAAAGAAAAATGAGAGTTTGACCTTGTGTAATTAGTTGACCGTTTAATTTTTGACACATCAGGCTCTCTCCTTCCTCCTCTCTCCTTCCTCAGTCTCCCTCCTCTCCCATTCTCTCCTCTTGCGAAATCTCTCTCTCAGTCTCCCTCATCTTCAAAGTAAAAAATGCAATTTTGAAGAGAAAGAAGAAAACGAAAGCTCGAAGTCAAGATCCGTTCCAAGCGGTGAACATGTTTGGTAGAACAGCAAACGTTGCTAGGTCATCGAATTCTAGGAAGACATCAAATTCAAGTAGCCAGAGCTCGATTCTAGGCATGTTGAAATGTTTTCATGACTTACCTGCTATATATCAAACCTGTAGAAGACCCCCAAATAGGGGGAGAAAGTTTTTTGGGTGTCAATTATGGAAGGTAAGTGAAATCAAAATAGGGTACATTAGTGGAATGATGAAAATTAGGGTTTAATGATTGGGTGCAATCTGCAATTGATGTGTTACTTTTGTGTGTTTGTAGGTTAATGAAGATTGTGGGTTTTTCAAATGGGATGAAGAGAATGCAATGAATGCTGATGAGCTGCAAATGTTGAAAGAAGAGAATGCAAAATTAAGAAGCAAGATTGTTAAGGAGAAGGAGAAGAGTTGAACAAGAAATGAAGGAAGTGAACGAGGAACTCATGGCACTAAAAATTACAGTTGCAAACAAGTGGGGGTGGCACAAAATGTGGATGTATCTTACTATTTTCGCAGTTGTGATAGTTCTGGTCAGGAAAAATTGATGGTATGGTGTGGCCAGACGTAAGGAGTTGGTGTTCAAGCTTTGTAGCTATTTATTGGGTAGATGAATGTGGTTGGGTAGCTATACTTTGTATTGTATGAATGAAAAGAATAAAAGTGGTGAAATATGCTTTGTATTCCAAAATAAAAGCTTCAATTCTTCACCCTTGTGAGTCTTCTTCCAATTTGCATATATATGTCAAGCACAGTGTCTATGCTCACAATTGGGGAATACAACTGCCACAGCATGAAGAATTGCCTGTATTTAAAAAAAAAAATGCAAGGTCAGTCATATGCTTGGAGCTCCAACCCAAAAAAGTTTATAGTAGAACAAAATCACCTTGTGTTCATCAGATATGAAACTCCAACCAAAGCCATTTGTGCCTCCAAGGCAGTCCCTCAAATGCTAAAGAAACCACTCCCAGGAGTCATTGTTTTCACCTTCAACAATAGCCCATGCAATTGGAAACATTTGATTGTTTCCATCCATGCCAATTGCAGCCAGTAGACAACCTCCCAAAAATGTATTCATAAAGCTACCATCAATGCATATCACAGGTCTGCACCATGAAAGTAGGCCCTTCATGGGCCCCTTAAAGCTGACAAACATCCTTTGGAAAACAGGGATGTCCTTGACAAGTTTAGGATTAGTTTTAATAATGAATGAGCAACCTGGGTTTGACCTATTCAGCTCCTCAATGTACCTTCCCAACTTTGAGTAATGGTCAAACATTGAGCCATGCAGCATTCCATAAGCTGCTTGTTTTGCTTTATAAGCAGTCCACTTGTTTATAACAACCCCATGTTCCTTCTTAATTGCATTCACCAACTCTTTGGCTGGCCATGTTGGATTTTCTTTGAACCTAAGCAAGTAGTGGTATGCAATCCATGTATATTTCAATTGTCTATTCTTCACCATATTCCTTGTACAAACATGGTGGTTGTTTACTGTTCTAGCAACCCATGTAGCTTTGGACTTATCCCATGATGCATACAGTTTGAATCTGCAGCCCTGTTTGCAAACTCCACCTATCCTTCTTCTTCTTGAGTCAGAGATACCTATTTTTAAGTCATACCCCTATGTTATTGCAAACCTTGACATTGCATCCTTTAACCCCTGAACTGTTCCAAAAGTCATTCCAACTTGCCATTTCAATTTCTTGAAATAAGTGTGCTCATCCACCTTAATAGGTTTCTCCTTTTTCCTTAACAATCTAGGAACATCTCCATCTGTCTCTCCATCAGTATCCATTTCACCTTCAGAAGTCTCATAATCACTATGAAAGCTTGAACCTAATTGTGTTTGTTCAATGCCACCAGTAGTAGACTTATCTGCAGTCATATCTTGCTTGCCCACCTGTTCATCATTAACAATCCTTCCTGAACCCTTTTGTTTCTTGCACTCACCAACCTTAGCCTTGGCAGTTGTCTACTCCTCATCACTTGTCTCCAGGTCCTCAACATCAGCCTCCCATTCATCTTGAATATCAGTATCCCAATCATGCTCATCACCGTCATTCTCACACCCATCATCAACACCACCACCACCCACATTTATTTTTCTTTTGCCTCTTGCTTTTGAAATGCTACCTGCAATGTCCTCAAAGGCCTCTAAGTCAACCTCAGTTTCAGGAACATATTCACTGTCACCAGACTTTTCATTGAGTGACTCACCCTCAATCAATTTATCCCATGGAATAGGTGACTCAGGTCTAGGATCTTCCCAATCCCATTCAGGTATATGCTCATTGTTCACATTGAAAACAGGGGTTGTGTCATGAGAATAGGCCTTTTGAGTTGTGCTGGTAGGGGATGGAATAGGGGTAGCAGCAGATGTTGGGGTTGGGGTTGGGGTTGGCGTGGGTGTTTGGTCTTGCTGAATTGGTTCTTCAATTGGGCTTTTCTTATGGGCCTTTTGCTTTTTTCCTACTAAAAGGGGATTTTGTTGGAGTATGCTTCACTCTGGTGCCCTTTGAATTTTGAGACCCAAATGTGCTTGTTGACCTATTAATCACCCCCCTTTTGATCACATTCTTCATCATCATTGATACTGCTGCTCATTGGGTCCACATTGGACTGTTGTGTAGTCATAGAAGGGTAAGGTAAAGCAGCCATCTCAAGGACCACTTCCTTTGGAACATCCACCCTATGGACTAAATACACAACTAATCTTTTATGAATCTAATGATTCAAAATCATTATGACAAGTCCTCAACCCCTATCTCAAACTCATTCCAGGTATTAGATAGTAAAATTCCTCCACATTGGTAAACCCAATATCTTTAGCAAGTCCAATTATCTCAAACCTAGATAACATATCTATGTCAACAGGCTCAAGCTCAGACACTCCACCTCCAACATATTCCACCTTATCACCGTCCACAAATTTTCTCCCATGATGAATCTCTACAACTATGTCATCAACACTCATTTTCGTCAATTACATTGTTTACAAGACAAATAAAACATAACAACATACATGCATTAGGTCGACATTTACAAAAGTAGGCATATTACACACCCTTATCCCCTAATCAACCCAACAATAAACAATAACAAAAACATAGTGTCTTTTAAACCCTTCAATTAATCACAATTAAGTAAAAAAAAGCTTACCTTTACACGCTTTAGTCCAGAAAGCGGGGATGTGCTTCTTTTCCACCTTCTCCCCCTGTTTCCTTGTCGATTTTTCCAACAACCACCTTCCACTTCCAC
This sequence comes from Selenicereus undatus, assembly GCA_017589665.1. NCBI lineage: Eukaryota > Viridiplantae > Streptophyta > Magnoliopsida > Caryophyllales > Cactaceae > Selenicereus > Selenicereus undatus. The sequence goes on along the minus strand of JACYFF010031952.1, from coordinate 91,417,413 downwards.
TTTAGCAGCAACAGAGGATGAAAACACACTCAATTTTGCTCCTAATTCGCAACACTCCAACTCTAGGGTTTCCACTTTTCCAATTAATTTCGAAGTTTTGATGAGAGAGAGAGGAAGAAATTTACTTTTTGCAGGTTTTAATTACGTTAAGTGGGAAGTTTTATTTCAAGAGGAAGGAGACTGAGGAAGGAGAGAGAATGAGGAAGGAGAGAGCTTGATGTGTCAAAAATTAAACGGTCAACTAATTACACAAGGTCAAACTCTCATTTTTCTTTTTCTTTTTGTTCGCTTCTTATTTACACATGGCATCAACCACCGCCATGTCACCTTTCTGACGAGTCCGACTCGGTGGTGGTATACCAAAAATAAATCCCTTCAAAGTAAAGCTCATTGGCAAGAATTTTCTAAGTTCAGCTTATTATCTTCCACCATCCCATAAGTTAGGATTTTTATATTCCAAAAACCCAAAAATATTTCATGTACTTTAGTGAGCTGAGATACGTTTTAGTGAGTCACACAACGAACACTTTAGTGAGCAGAAATGTACTTTAGTGAGCCAACATTCTGGACCAATGCGTGACAGGTTGGGTGGACATAACTCTTGTCCACTCGGTGCCATATAATTTTTGAACTAGTAACATATGGACATAACTAGTAATTGATGTCGCCTCTTTGGGATAGTTAAGTGATAAAATGAATGTCTTTTAAAAGAAAGATTAAGCTTTAATTTTTCTTAAATTATGTGCATAAAAATTCACTTATGAAAAAATTATAGTAATTTATGGCTATTATTTGACTTGTTAAAATTTTAGGCATTGTTATTAAATGCCTACACTGTAAAATCTTATGCATATTATTCTTATGTCTCATTTTACACTAAAGAAATAGTAAGATTTGAATTATCTATTCGTGGTGGATGCTAATTGATAAAATTTTAAAAGTTTTGGGTATTAGTATGAGAACCCTACATTCAAATTTTGTCTATATTAGCTTTTGTACTTCCCTATGTACCCCCCCCCCCAAAAAAAAAGCTTTTTCGCTCGTGGATACCAAACTAAAATCATACTAGGGGTATCTGAAAGACATCATAGCCTCTTGTCCAATGTATCATTTCAAATGTGAATCTTATTTAAAATGTCTTTTAAATAATGTGACATTTATAATAATTTCACTCAACTAGAAAAATCGTAACAAACGGATATCAAGTAGTTGAGTTGATAAAATATCTGAGTTTATTTCAAAGCTGGATCCAAACCTAGTAATCTATATTGTTGTTCTTTTATTTGCTTCGCCCCACGTGTAAAGAATTAGAACTACCTAAACTCAAAAGTGGAAAAAACTTAGAAGTTTAGGTATTGTTTGGTTGGAAGAAAAATAGTTTTCCCAGAAAATCATTTTTTATGAAAAATATTTTTCTAAGAAAAATTGATTTCATGTCACATTTTCTATTGTCTGGTACAAGATAAATCATTTTTCATGAAAAAGAGGAAAACGTTAACTGAATTGTTTAAATGGTGAAAAATATTAACTGAACGGCCGTAGTTGAGATTAATGTTTACCAAATGAAGGGATTTTGAGCTTAAATTCATATTTGAGTTTTTTTCAATACTTTCTCTCGGACAATCAAGTTTTAATCTAAACCGTTGAAATTATTTTAGTGACAAAAAACATCAACTGAATTGTTTAAGGGGCGAAAAATGTTGATTGAATTGTTGTGGCGGGGAAAAATTTTGACCAAATGAAGGAATGTCGTGCTCAAAATCTGAATTTGAGTATATTTTAATCTTTCCTATCCGATGATCAAGTTTCGGTCCAAACTATTGAAATTGTTCTAGCGGTAAAAAATATTGACTATACTATTCAAGTGGTGAAATTAAAGAAATCAATTGATGAATTGTCATTGTGGAAAAAAATGTTGGCCAACTGCAAGAATATTAAGCTCAAAACCTGAATGTGAGGCTATTTTAATTTTTTCTATCTGATGACCAAGTTTCAATCCAAACAGTTGAGAATGTTTTAGTGGCGAGTCAACTGAATTATTTTAGTGGAAAAAAATATTGATAAAATTGTCGTGATTAAGATAAATGTCGATCAAACGAAGAAAATTTGAGCTGAAAATTTAGATTTGAGTTTATTTTAATCTTTCCCATCGGATAGTCAAGTTTCGATCCAAACTATTGAAATCGAATTTTGCACCTAAATTTCAACTAACCATATCATCAAAAAGTTGAAGGCAGAAAATCAACTCTTCGTATCTTCTCAAAAATAAAATCATTTTCCTCTATTAGGGGGAAAAATCATTTTTCTTGGAAAATAATTTTCCATCCTATGTTGTGCCAAATAACGGAAAATTGGAAAACTATTTTTCAGAAAAATCATTTTTCCCTAACCAAACACTATCTTAATGTTAGGTTGTACTGTGAAAAAATAGTATATAATTCACCAATATGAAATTGTTAGGGATAATCCTATATGACCTAATCCTCATCTATGTTAACTCAAGCCAAGAGGACTACCTTAAAAGTCGAATTTGCAATAATCCATAGGTGAAGTGTGTCACCATGAGCCTGGATTGTCCCTCTTATCATTCACTTCATTGGGAGAAAATCATTTTTCTTTGAAAATAATTTTCCATCTTTTATTGTACCAAACAACAAAAAATTGAAAAATTATTTTTCGGAAAAATTATTTTTCTACCAACCAAACACTACCTTAAGTTCTCAAATTCGACCCCAAAAGACAGCAACTTTTCCATCGAGGAGAAGATGCTGTCATTCAATAAGCCTATGGTCCTAGTATGCTCCCACCCACTATACACCCTATTTTACGCCTAGAATATGACTAGGTAGAAAAGCAAAAATACTAATTTATTATGAAAAGTAGATTTTGGCCCAGCAACAGCGTTTTGGGTAGTGTTTAGTGTTTTGATCATGTCAATACACTAATTAGTTAATTTTTAATGTTCGGTAAACTAATATTTTGACTAGCATTTCAAGTAGCATTTAGCGTTATAAGCAGCCTAATAGGCCCTATTCGTCAAAATTAGCGGTTTCAGTAGCGGATAGTGGTTCAGGTAGCGAATAGCAGTTCAGGTAGCAGATAGCGTTTCTAATTTAGTTGTTAGCAGATAGCTGTTTAGAAGAACAGATGAAATAAATGTGTTTGGTAAAGTTAGCTGTTGGATTAGTTGATTAATGTAAATTGATATAAAAGGACATAGATAATTTTCAAAGACAAAATTTTCAAATTGTGACCTTCATGAGCTAGGGTCCAGTGGTCCCTATTTCTCCTGGACCAATAAAACTATTTGGTCAAGGATTGACAGGGCCTTTGTCAACACTTATTGGTATGACAAGTTTGACTTCAGCCAGATCATCTATCTCAACCATGCTTTGTCTGATCACACTCCCTTGAAGCTCCATCTTGCAGATAGCCCCAGACCAAAGAGATCCTTTCAATTATGTGACATGTGGATGAGAGATAAGTCCTACAGGACCCTGGTTTTGAAGCATTTCTCCAAGACAATTTACAGCCCCAGTAAGCAGCTCCAGAAGTATTTAGAGAAAACACAGCTGGAACTGTGGAGACTTAATAAAGACAGGTTCCAGGACCTGAGGGGACAGCAGAAGAAGGCCAGAGCTGCACTTGAACAGATCCAGCAGGAGTTTTATGAGCATCCACTCAATGCAGAGATAAGAATGAAATAGCAGCAGATGAGAGACCATTATATTTCCATTACCTCATCAGTAGTGGATATAATTAGGCAACAAAGCAAGGCTGAATGGATCAATTATGGGGACACAGGCCCCAGATATTTTTTTGCAAAAGCTAAGCAAAGGAAGTTGGAATCTTATGTCTACTCAATTCAGGATGAGATGGGACACACAAAGCAGGGATTTGGTGAAGTTGCATCTTTTCTTCACTCCTTTTACAGTACTCTCTTGGGAGCTAGCTCCCCATCTTCACCTCTGGATACTCAAGTTATTGCAATGGGGGAGACACTAACTATTGAGCAGCAGATGACCTTGTGTAAACCATTCACTGCAGCTGACATCAAAGAAGCTATGTTTTCAATCCCCGGCATAAAATCCCCAGGGCCTGATGGCTTCACAAGCACCTTTTTCAGATCCACATGGGATTTTTCAGGCCCTCTTGTATGCCAGGCCATTAATGAGTTTTTTGATACCAATGGTATCCCCCCTTTCTTTGGTAAGACAAAACTTGTGTTATTACCCAAAGTTCCTAACCCTGTTATGGCAAAGGACTTCAGGCCCATTTCTTGTTGCTCTGTCATATATAAATGTGTGGCCAAGCTGCTTTGTTCTAGGCTAAAGTCTGTGCTTCCTCATCTCATCCACCAAAATCAAGGGGCTTTTGTTAAAGACAGAGCTATACTGTTTAATATCCTGATGTGTCAAGACATTGTCAGA
>JACYFF010031952.1:91381202-91392610 GCA_017589665.1 Selenicereus undatus | reverse complement strand
GGTTGAAGTAGGTTGAGATAGGTTGAAGTGGGTTGAAGTTGGTATTTTTTTTTCAAGTGGGTTGAAGTATGTTGAAATATGTTGAAGTAGGTAGAAGTAAGTTGAAGTGAGTAAAAATAAATTGACCCATGAAAAGAACAGGCCCGTAGGCTAATCACATGCTAATTAGGATCTTCCGATAAATTTTCCAAAGATAATTTCACCCAATACGAACTATTTCCAGGATTTGATTCCAAAGCTTCTTCAGCAATCACAAAAAACAGAAAGTTAACAATACCAAAGATTTAAAAGGCTACAAAACAATGAAGTGCTATAGGATCTAAGATTATTTTTTTTCATGTGATAATTTTTTTCATAGAAAAAGATAGGATGTAACATCAAATCAAGGATGTTCTTTAATAATTTCTTGAATAATTTACTTGTAAGACTAGTCGACAATCGAAGGAGAACCTTGGAGCAACGGTAAGGTTGTCTCCGTGCGACGAAAAGGCCACGGGTTTGAGTCATGGAATCAGTCACTGACAAAGTCAGGTTAGGCTGCCTACAATTCACCCCTTGGGGTGCGGCCCTTCCCTAGACCCTGCGTGAACACGGAATGCTTGTACACCAGGTTGTCCCCTTTTTTTTTTTTACTAGTCGACAATCCACACAAAAATAAATAAATTAAATACAATCAGCAAACAATACATTTTTTACAAATAATACTAAAATTTTGCTCACTGAGATAATTGTTTAAAGAATTTAAAAGTCAAAAACACAATTATTCAATATTACATACATATCATAGTGTGTTAAATAACAGCATTACATAGAAATTGTGAATTCAAAAAGATCAAAAACAAGAAAAACTTGCCAAATATATCAAGTTATACTAAGATTTTTATCTTGGCATGGATCAACCAAATTTTTTAGTAGTACATAATTCTTTTATATGAGAATTGTTTGTCGCTGAGTGTAGCAATTCTAAAAGTATTTTGTCCATATTATTTGACAAAATCACTAAACCTTGTCCCTTTGTAGTAATATTCATTGCTCTGTTTCCCTACCCCTAAAGACAAACCCGTCACTTTAATTCTTAAAATTGTGACTTGCCCATATCTTAAATCATATAATAGAATTCAAGCAGAGTTCTTACAGCATCCACAATAATGTTCATCGGACTTTATTTCTACTTATTTTACACCAAGTATAATAACTAAAATCAAATTCTATTTGGTACTACAAAAGATACCAATACCTATATGTTACGCCTAGGAGGATGTACACTCACTTGCCACATAAGCAAACAGTCATAAGAATATCCACATCAGCGAATTTTTGTTTTATAGAAAGGAAATAATATATCATCCCTAAAATCATGCATCCTTTCCTTTTTTTCTTGTTTATTTAAAATTTGAACATTGCGCCATAATTTATCTATCTTTTTCTCTCTCTTCTTACCTTCTCTTTCATTTCTTTGTCTTAAAATTTTCAATTTCTATTATCTCTATAGAATTCGATCTATTCAATCAACTGCTCAAAAAATCGAAGTTTTGAGTAAATTAGTGTACTCTTCAACAACGAGATAGTTGAAGGAGCACAAGTATTGGAAATTATTCAAGCGGTGACAAATCAAATGGGTGAGTGCATCGAATCAACAGTTGTTTTATGTAAAACATGAATCAATTAATAAAAACAAATTGTTTTGGTGGTTTCTTCATGACTATCGATCTAGTATGAATTTCTTCGGTATTATATATGAAATATTAAATTTTTGTATCTAATTAAATTGTATTATTTGGTTTATTTGAAAAATGTATCAAGAATTAATTGCAGATTTGTAATCAATTTAATTCGTTGGATTCGGATGATAATGTTTGCAAAGAGTTTAAGATCTTGGCATTGTTGAACATATTAGATTAACATTGTAATCTACGTTGACTATAACTATTGAAAGAAAATTTCTTGAACTTTTAAAGATTTTAGTCAAAATTAGTTTAGATTGCAATTCATGAACAATGTTTGTAGCTGGGCTTTATTGGTTCTTAAGATCATCCCCTATTATACATGTTTGTTCGTTATTTGTGGTATGCATGTTCTTTTTTTAATTTATTCATTTTTTAAGTGAACAATGTCAAAAAGTGGTAATTCTATTGCATTGAGGTTAGATTATAATTGTTCAAAATAATTTGGTTTAAGTTAACTAGGTTCAAATATGTGGCATACGTTGTTCATGACATTTGAAAAAGTTTAGAACCGTTGTTTATGAGTTGATTTTTAATTGTCCAAGCTATGTTTAATTTTTCAATTATTGTCAAATGTAATTCCCGCACTATGCCCAATGATCTTGAAGAGTTTTCTCATGAATAAATTGTTCAGAATAGAATAAATCATTGCTGGAATGGAATCTAACTTTAGGAATGCCAAATGAGTATGACTTAGTCGGAATGATTACAATGTCAGAAGATGAAGCATTTCAAATTTACAATGACTATGCCTACCGAATGGGTTTTAGTGTTTGATATAACAAAATATGTTAAACAGCAGGAGGTAAAGAGATATCCGTGCGACAATTTTGTTCTTGGAAAGAAGGGAAGAAGAAGATGAATGGAAAAAGGTGTAAACAATACAACAAGCTAAACGTAAGAACGGGTTGCAAAGCATGCATTCAATTGCACGTTGACAAACATGGGACATGGATAGTTACCAAGCACAATACCGAACAAAATCATCCCATGTGCAGTCCAAGTAAAAGGCATCTTTTGCTTCACATCAAAAAGTTTCAGAAAATGAAATTCAATGCATCAAGTAACTCAGCAACTTGGGAGTTCCATTTGCCGATGCAGTTCAATTGTTAGAAAAACAGGCGGGAGGACCACTTTAACTTGGTTATGGATTAAGAGATGTACACAACAAACTTGGAGAAATTACCAAGAAAATTTTAGAGGATGGGGATGCCTATGCTCTTGTAAATATATTTAAGAGAAGATTTGAGAATGAGATTGGGTTCTATTATGACTTTGAGATTAACCCTGATGGAAGCCTTGTGAAGAGTAGCTTAGACAACCCCTTTTCTTTGAGTGTCTTCCACAATACCTTCCTTGATAGCTCCATTACTGTTTGCTGTTACCTTCTTTGGCAAAGGCTCGTTTAATTGTGATGATCCAAAACTACATAACATAAAAAACACATCATTGTTAAGTAAACTGACAATGAATAATCTCAATTTATAAATTATACATCTACTAATAACCTACTTAAAACTTATAAAGGAAGTCACCAACCAACTAGACGTAAGCAAACTCATGACTAACATTGAACAATCTACTACGATCAGTCGAACAAATGACCCTATAGTAATACTTTTGAACAATTTGACCTAAAATAATGAACAAACAACATTTAAAATATATGCATAACAAATACACACAATTATTAAGTAAACTCCCAATGAATAATGCCAAATAATAAATTGTGTATCGACTAAATAACCTACTTAAAACTTATGAAAGAAATCATCAAACAACTAGATGTACGCCAAACCATCACTAACGTTGAACAATCTACTATTGTCCATAGAACACATAACCTTATAGTAACATTTTTGAACAATTTGACCTAATAAAATGAACAACCAATATTGAAAATATATACATATCCAATCAATTAAGAAAATATACATAATTATTAAGTAAACTCACAATGAATAGTACCAAATAATAAATTATACATCTACTAATAACCTACTTAAAATTATACAAGAAATCAACCAACTAGACATAAGTAAAATCATCATTAATATTGAACAATATACTATTGCCAGTTGAACAAATAACCTTACAGCGAAACTTTTGAAAAATTTGACCTAACATAACGAACAAGCAATAATTAACATATATGCATAAGGAAAACACATAATTAATTAGGAAAATAGTAAGGTATAGAAATATTCTCCTAATTTAATCCCATGATTAATTAGAGGAAATAGAAAACGGTTTACATTGTTTAGGAAAGTCAATCAATATCCCATGTCTTTTCTATTTCTAATTTTAAAAAAAAAATAGAAAATTGCCAGCTTGGACAATATTTACATGTCACCACTAAGAGTGCATGCACCTAGGTGGATGGTATCGATTGCCAAAAGATACTAAATCACACAATAAGGAGGGCAAACAAATAAGCCACGTGTCAAGCTATGAGTGGCTGCACCCTAAAAATGGTTGGCAACTTGCAAAAGTCTCCAATTTGCATGGGACCAACTTCATTCTGGGCAAACTCAGATTTAAGCCCATAAAGCGGGTTTTTATTCGCAAATGTGGGAGACCACATTTTTTTAAAAAAGAGTTATACAATGTAAAATACACAAATATCCGTGGCATTCTATTACGCCCCCTCAATTTGATTGGAAAGTCGCACATATAGATAGGATTTTAAAAATAGAAATTGTTGAGAAGACAACCCTTTGATAAAAATATCTACAATTGCAAGCAAATAGGGATATGTCGTACAACGAAATCAGTAGCAGCAACTCTCTCACAAACAAAGTCATAGTCAATAGCAACATGTTTGTTGCGATCGTGCTAAATTAGATTTGCATTACATGGCACTAATATTGTCACAATAGAGATGAACAGAAGCAGCCATAGTAATGCCTAAATCAAATAGAAGTTTACAAATGATATGCGGTCTCTACCATAGTATAATTGATAACACAATATTCAGTTTCAGTAGAAGACTTGGAGAAAGTGGGTTGCTTTACGGATCTTCAGGAAATTAAATAAGATTTGATCTGAAACAAAATGCATAATCAATAGTGGAACAACACGAATCTTCATAGCCAGCCCACTCAGTATCAGAAAAGGCAACAACAATGGAGAATGTTGTTGAAGGTCGAATTTGAAGGCTATGATTCAAGGCACCCTGTAAATACCTGATAATGCGCTTCACAACATGGAAGAAAGTAATATGGAGAGCTTACATAAATTGGGAAACTACATGGACTGCATAAGCAATATTGCGATGCATCAGAGTAAGATACTGTAAAGCACCTACCATACCTCTATACTCAGCGGAATAAGTAAGTTGTTCACCATCAGAAAAAGATAAAGTGGTTCGTGCAATAGAAGGGGTTCTAGCAGGTTTGCAGGTTTGTAAGTGAAACTTATGAAGCAAATCGTCAATATAATTCTATTGCAAAACAAAACCCCAAATGGATTACGAACCAATTGGATGCCAAAAAAGTAGTATAAGTCCCCTAAGTCTTTCATGGCAACGGTTTGAGAAAGAAGAGAAATAAAGAAGGAAAGCATATTAGAGGAACTGTCTATCAAAATAATATCATCCAAATACAAAAGAAGGACCAAGGTGTGACAGCAATGCAAAAAACAAACATAGAAGGGTCAACAAAGCTATAAACAAAACCATGAGACAACAAGAACTGCCAAAATGGTGAAACTAAGCCCTAGAAGCTTGTTTCACACCATTATGAGCTTTTTAATATTTGCACACATACTGGGGATAGCCTGGGTGAACAAACCTAGAAGGTTGTTTCATGTAAACTTCTTCAGTGAGATGCTTGTGAAGAAAGACATGTTTTTACATCTAGTAGACAGATGGATCATTTGTAAGAAACAACTAATGAGAGAATAAGATGAATTGTCGCAGCTTTGACAACAAGACTGAATGTCTCATAGCAATCAATTCCTACCTGTTGGTGAAATCCCTGGGCCACCAGTTTGGCTTTATTCCTCTCCACAATGCAGTCAGAGCAATATTTGACCCTATAAATCCATTTACTACCAACCAAGTTTTGAGAAGGTTGGGGTGGAACCAAGACCGAGCTTTGTTGTTCATTAAAGCATTGTATTCCTCAGCCATTGCCATTTTTCGGTGAGCATGTTTAGAAGCTTGAGAATAGGTGGTCGGCTTAGGTTCAGCAAGAGAGGTGGACAAGGAAAGAATTCTTTTGGGTTCAGATATGTCAGCCTTGGATCTAAACTGTATGGGATGAGAGTTAACACGGGTTGACGGGACTAGAACTAGTTAAGGAGAAACCTGGGTCAAGTTGGAAGACACCAAAATGGGGGAGGGTAAGACACTAGGATTGGTGGATAAGGGGAAAAGGACAAACTAGTGGAGAATGTTAAGGTGGACTCAGGAGAAGAAGAGAAACCTGGGCCTAAAGAAGAGGAAGGCCTAACAAACCGCGACAAGGGAGAGGAGGAAAAGAGGGACACACATGAAGATGATAGCACAAAAGTAGTGGGTTGGGTTGAGGTATTGGACACACTAGCAGAGCCTGGTGCAACATGGATCATAGGACTGGTGGGGTGGACAACATAGGAGAAACTGAGGCTAATAAGGAAGACTTGGCTAGCTGAGAATAATCCAATTTTGGAGTGGGTCCTATAGTGCTAAGAGAGATAATCTCATCAATTTGAAACTTAGGTGGGTGAAGATGAGAGCGAGCTCAATGGGAGAGTTCTTGAAACATAAAATCATTTTCTTGAAAACGCATATGATAACTTATATAAACATTGTTGGTGAGAGGATCCAAACATTTATAACATTTATAGTTAGTTGCATACCCTAGAAACACATAATGAAAAGATCAAGGGAATAATTTGTTTACTGAAATGGCCACGAAATCTGGAAAACAAGAACAATTAAAAGGTTTCAAGAAGGAATCATCTATAGCAAATAAATTTCAAAAGGAGATTTGTCATTGATTATTAGGCAAACTATTGATGCGAAAGAAAGCAGCATAAACTGCATCTGACAAAAAAAACTATAGTCATAGACGCTTGAATTTAAAATGATCTAGTCATTTCAATAAGATGTCTATGCTTGTGTTCAACCACCCCATTTTCCTATTGAGGATAAGATTTTTGAAAGTAAATACTGTGTTTCAAAAAGTAATTAACCATAGGAGATTTATTAAATTCTCTTCTTGCATCACTTTGAAACATCTTGATTTTACAGTTAAAAAGATTTTTGGCCAAAACTTTGAAACAAATAAAGGTGCTATCGATTTTCGAGTTCTTCTTCATTGATATATCCAAATACAACGAGAGAAATCAACAAAAGAAACCTAGTACTTGTAGCCCGTATAAGACAACATAGGTGATTGCCAAGCATCAAAATGTATTAACTCAAGAGGAGAAATAGTACAATGCTCAACTTAATCAAACAAAGTCTATGAGAGTTGGCTAGATGCCAAGTCATACAATTATCATGCAAAGAGGAAGTAAATTTCAAAACTTTCTGTTTTTTAAGAACATCTAAGACATGAGCTCCACAATTTTCTAAGCGACAATGCCACTGATCTCCAAAGGAACACAAGGCAAGAAAAGGCTTGAACAGAAGGATGAGCAATGAAAAGAGGGATAAGGTAGACATTACCAACAGTTGAAGCTTGCAAAAGGACATTATCTGTGGCTTTGTCCTTTATACAAATAGAAATGGAGCCAAAAACTACACGACAGTTATTGCCACAACAAAGTTGTTTAATAAACAAAAGATTATGATGAAGATGAGGAATATGAAGATCATACTTAAGTTGCAATGGCTTGTGAGGGGTACGAATAATAGTATGACCCATATGAGAAATAGGTAGCAATGTTCCATTCCTAACCTTAACTTTAGTAGGGCTAGAGTAAATAGTTTTAGAGAGAAGCTTACCATCATTTGTCGTCATATAGGATGTTACAATTGAGTCAAGGTACCGAGTTTGTTCATCAGCATCAACAGGATTGAAGGTAGTATATGTAAGAAAAAGCATTAGATGTCGACGAGGTTGCTACCGACTAGGACTAGCATCAGCAGAGTGATGTGAAGCATAGCAAATTTGGCAAACAATACTGGGATGGGAGCCTAAAATCCCTTTTGATTGGTTAGTGCCAGTAGAAGAAGAGTTAGTATAGATAGGAGAGGCTAAGAGGCACAATAAGTATCAAATTATGAAATAACAAAATCAAAAAATGCAGTACCAGTTGACATGCTCCGGTTATTGGAAGACTGATTTTGATTTTGAGTGCTTTGTCGATTGTTGTTGCCACGATTATTATTTCGCTACCCACTATTACTTTTGTCATTATGATTGTTGTTCTTATCTCCCCCTTTGCCTGTAGTAGATGTGTTGGCAAAGTTACTTTGTTTGGATCGCCCCTTTGACCAAAAGCACCATTGGTGACACGCACTACAAGTGCTTGGCGAACTGGAGCATCACGTTCCTACTGAAACTTGACTCGGTGCTCATAAAAAGTAATTTGGTAACGCAAATCACCAAACAAATGAGGTCCCAACATCAAGGAGTCAGCGGTAACAAAGTCATGATAATTAGTAAGTAACCTAGACGTAGTGTACTAAATCAATTCAAGGTCAGATACAGGAGACTGAATTGCGGCCAAAGAATCAACAATGGTTTTAGTTTGAAACAAATAATTTTCCATGGATTGATGAATAGTTTTGGATATGTGAGTAAGTATGCACTTCAAGTCAAGAGCTCGACCAAGACTAGCAGTATTAAATCAAGTCGGTAAGTATTGCCAAACTTGAAATGAATGAGTACCGTTACGTACCTCACACAACGTATCCTTAGAGATCCTGGCTAGCCAAGGATGAATGAGTTGATCAACTCGCAACGAATACAAATAGGCGAGATTAGTACGCATCATGCCAGGTTGGACCTAAAACCTGAGATGGCGGATGAATAATCATGCCATCAAGCATACCATCCTGTTAGAATATATGTAAATATAGCTGTTAGAATATATGTAAATATAGCAATGATCGTTTATTATCTTTTATATTTAGAATGATGCATATTGCTTTCCCTAAATTGTAGCCTAGAATAAAGCTTGAGTGCTGTGTATAAAAACAGAAGTGGACAAGGATGATCGGGGGAGGAGTTTTGGCAATCAATCTCTCCTATCTCTCCTATTCATCTTTCATGGTATCAGAGCTGTAAGGCTCGATCTTTCCTCTCTCTTCCGTTGTGCCCTCTCCCTTCCCGTCAGCCACAATGTCTGACTCCAAATATACCTTCCACCCAGCCCTTGCCGTTTCCAACATCAAGAACCATATCCCCATTACTCTTGAGATGGAAAACGCTCAGTATGCAACTTGGGCGGAGCTCTTCAAACTTCACGTACGATCTCACAGGGTCCTTCATCACATCATCAAGCCCCAAGACCCTGAACCCTCTTCCTTGACCAACAAAGAGAAGGAAACGGCACCATTGACCGACGATGAGAAGGAACTTTGGTCGACTCTCGATGCTACGGTGCTCCAATGGATTTATGCCACCATCTCGCGTGATCTATTGCATACGATCATCAAGCCTGACTCTACAGCCTTGGATGCTTGGAATAAGTTGCGTGATATATTCCAGGACAACAAGAATTCTCGCGCCGTAGCTCTTGAGCAAGAGTTCTCTAACACACACATGGAGGATTTTCCTAACGCATCGGCATATTGTCAAAGACTCAAGGTTCTGTCTGATCAACTCAATGATGTCGGAGCACCGGTTTCCGACAATCGCCTTGTTCTCCAAATGGTTGCAGGCCTCACCGAAGCCTATAAGGGCGTGGGAACGGTAATACGCCAAAGCAATCCCCTTCCACTATTCTACAAGGCACGTTCCATGCTCATTCTTGAGGAAACGGGGTTGGCCAAACAGACTACAAACGGATCCAACGCTGCCCTGGTTGCAAGGGAGTTTGAAGATACTTCCTCCTTAGAGAACTACCCACAACACCACTCTCCTGGGGGTGGCAAGAAGGCCTCACACCGTCACTCAGGTGGTAAAAATCGCGGCAAAGGTGGTGGTGGCCGGACCAGTGGCGGCGGCAGGGGCAACCGCGGCAGCGGGCAGCAGCAGACCGGCAACCAACAGCAGCAGCAGACTCACCCACCACTGCGACAGTGGATGCCGTGGACTCCTTGGACTGGGCATGGACAACAGTGGCCTTGGCCTTTCATGCCTTGGGCTGTCCCTCCTTGTCCCTACCCAACAACCCCTCGGCCCAGGCCCATCTCTCAAGCCAGACAGGCCGGCATTCTTGGCCCACAACCACAGCAAGCCTATTCGGCCACAGATCAGCCCACTTCGACAGACATCGAGGCCGCGATGCACACCCTTGGTCTCACTCCTCCAGACGCAAATTGGTACATGGACACCGGGGCTACTTCTCATATGACATCCGCACAAGGTAACCTCTCGTCTTATTTTAATTTGAGCAACAATCATGGAATAATTGTCGGCAATGGTCAGTCCATTCCAATTCGTGGTTATGGTCACACACACTTGCAGCTTTAGCGCCATCCTTATGGCATGAACGTCTGGGTCATCCGGGCGCACCTATCTTTGACTCCCTTAAGCTCAATAAATTTATTCAATGTAATGGAACTCGTCGGTCTTCTGTTTGTCATTCTTGTTCTTTGGGCAAACATGTTCGGTTGCCTTTTGTTCCTTCTACTTCTCGCACATTTATGCCCTTTGATATAATCCATTGTGATCTTTGGACATCTCCCGTATTGAGCTCTTCCGGTCACAAATATTATCTTCTTTTACTGGATGATTACTCTAATTTTTTGTGGACATTTCCGTTATCAACAAAGACTCAAACTTTTTCCACATTTGTCTCCTTTAGAGCATTCATTCGCACTCAATTTCACCGGGACATCAAGGCCATCCAATGTGACAATGGTAAGGAATTTGATAATGGACCTTTATGGGATTATTGTACAACTCACGGTTTGTCTTTCCGTCTTTCGTGCCCTCATACTTCCTCACAAAATGGCAAGGCTGAACGGAAAATCCGCACCATTAACAACATTGTTCGTACTCTTCTCATCCATGCTTCTCTCCCACCGCTCTTTTGGCATCATGCCTTACAAATGGCAACCTACCTACTCAACATCCTTCCCAGTAAACTCTTAGCCTACAAATCCCCTCTCCAACTTCTTTATCACAAAGACCCGTCGTACTCTCATCTTCGGGTTTTCGGTTGCTTATGCAATCCTCTTTTTCCGTCCACCACAATTCACAAACTCCAAGCCCGCTCCACTCCGTGTGTCTTCTTGGGCTATCCCTCTCACCACCGTGGCTACAAATGTTATGATCTCTCTTCCCAGAAAATCATCATTAGCCGTCACGTCCTATTCGATGAGACCCAATTCCCGTTTGCTAAACTGCATACTCCCTCGTCTCACACTTACCAATTTTTAGACGATGACTTCTCTCCTCATATAGCCCATCACTTGGCCTCGGCCAACCGCCCATCTCCCACTGTGCCCAACTCGCCCCCTCCTTCGCCTCCCACTGTCCAATATCCACCCGCCCAAACACACAGCCCCACCGAGCCACCAACCAACGCCCTTGGTGAGCCCCCCCTCTTAAGCCCCCTTGACCCACACACATCCGACCC
>JACYFF010031952.1:91272005-91346468 GCA_017589665.1 Selenicereus undatus | reverse complement strand
TGTGAACTCCGGCGTGTGGCCGTTGAGCTTCTTTTAAATGTTATGCGCTTCCGTTGATTTGCTGGAAATTTTTTGTAAGGCTTTTAGCCTGGAAACGGTCAGTTTTTAGGGGAAACTATGTCAGTTTCACCCCAGAAATTAAGTAAGAAGTAAGAAAACGTAACGCTTCTGACCCTAGGGGCTGGGAGTGTTACAAAAACCCAACAAACAAAAATCCATTTTCTTTGTATGATATAAAAATTCAAAAAGAAATAGGAGAAAAATCAACTTAAAAGTTATCTAAGAAGGCAGAGAAAGAAGAAGAGGATAAAGTATAAACAACACAATATGCAAGAATTATAGAATATGTTTGATAAAGAACAAAATCCAAAAAAATAGACAAAATCATGGGAGCAATAGTTGATAAACAAGATGTATTATCTAATGATAATAAAAGGACAAATAATGTCCAATTAGAAGAAGAAATATATCAGTAGATGAACCTAATTAAATTAGAGGATCTTAATAGTGTACCTCTAAAAGAAATTAGAAGAAAACTAGATAAAAAATATGGTAAAATAGTGTTTGATAATTAAATCAATCAGATTGCAGAAGAGCTTAACATAGATGAAATTGGGCCTAATCTAGTTGACAATGTAGTTCTTAAAGCAGAGGAATTTTTTCTAGAAGAAATACCCATTTGATGAGACCTAGGAACGTTCTAGTAGGACGTACAACAAACTTTTCCTTTGGGTTTATCCCAAGAAAAACTACGACCTTTGAAGAGATTGACCTTACCCCAATTAACTAAACAAGATACATCTTAAATATCGATTGAGCTCATAATAGAGAAGAAATATTTGAGCTTTAAGAAAAGAGGCATCAATAGTATAATAGCACGACACTAAATCATATTTATTTATTTAATTAAGCAATGCTATTAATTTTTCATATTTATTTATCTCATTTAATCATCCCCGCTGGGAGAATTCATTTTAAGTCTCATTTTGCAATTCGAGTTTAATTTACCGCAATAGTTTTGGGTGAATCAATATTAGGCCCGGTAAATATGATTAGGTGATAAATTATTTTTTATAATGTCACAAAAATTTAATTTTTAACCATGCAAAAATTTGGGTCAAAATTCATTAAGTTTGGCCCAATTAATTGGGGTCCGAATTGTGGCTCGATTCAATTTGGGCTCAAATTGTGGCCGAAAATTTTGGTGCAATTAAATTAAGTTGATTACCATTATTATGCCTAATTATCATTAGCAAAAAGCCACTTTTTGAGTGGATAAAATCAGCCAAACTTATCAACAATAGTCAAGCTAGTAATGATCAAAAGTTTATGCACTTGATTTAGCAAACTATCATTATGTATATCTAATTGAAATTACCATAAAGCCCTTTTTTATGCATAAATATCATCCAAGCATTAGGATAGCAACAAAATCATTTTCCACCAAGGTAAGTATTAGCTTTCCTCTTACTCTCCTCCACACATTTCTTGCCTCCATCCTCAACCACTTTCATCCCTTTCCTTCAAGCGTGTAAGTGAGGTAAAAACCTTGACCCAACTATGTTCAATTCTTGGTTTTATATTGGATTTGATTATGGATCACATTATCTTGACATAAGCAAGTGTTATTTTGATGTTTTAATTATTGGTTAAACTTGAAATTATGCAAGGGTTGAGGTTGCTCATGATTATGCAAGCTTAAGTTTGAAGTGATGGATTTGGATTGTTTTGTATTTGATTGTGTGATCTTTGGCATTAGTAATAGATATCATGATGTTTATGTTGAGTTTGGATGAGTTTGAATGCAATAATAAGTTGGTCATAAGTTAGGGTTTTCGTGATCAAGCATGGGTTGGTTCATTTCTAGCACCAAGTATGAAATGAATCTTGGATGTGTTGTTTAACTTGAAAAATCACTTGAGATGATTTTGTATAAAGGATTGGATTTTTGAAATTTCTCCAATTGATTATGAAAGGTCATTTTGCTCATTTATGCAAATAAGTAAGCTTATAGATGTGTTTTGAGTGGTTTTGATAAAGAGAAGAATTGAAAATTTGATATAGATGATTATGGAGTAAATTTGAGTAATATGACTTTATAAGGTGATGATAAGTAGCAAGGCATTGTTAAATGGTTGATTTTAAGGAGTAATTTTATAGGGGGAATTATGTGAAAAGAAGGGGGAAAACAAGAATAGTAGGGCTGTGAACAGACCTAAAATATGGATCGTTTTGCGATTAAAATGGTACTATTTGGCCTATTGAAAAATTATGATTTTTGGTGGGTAGATAGATCCATGAGTTATCTTTCAAATGCCTTTTGAATCACTTCATTCCGAGTTGTGTGGAAAAGTTATGGCCATTTCACTAGGACTGTGTAGAATAGATCTGAGTTGTGCACAATTGTGTTTCAACACAATTTTAGGGGTCGTGTTGTGGTAATTGGGTTTTGCACTGTGAATGAAAGTGTTGCAGGACTTACTAACCTTTTCATATTGGGGTTTTATAGCTCAATTTGAGTTCATGGGTGAAAGATATGGATCTTCTAAAATAGTCCTTCAAATGGTTATATAAAGGAAGAAAGAAATCATGGCATTTGGAAATATTATCAGGAGTCTCTACATAATTATGGATATTGCAAAGAAATTACAAATTTTATTGAGTTCAACAACTTTCATTTTGTATGGAAGCTTACTCTGGTTGGAAAATCGAGTTAAATGGGCATGGAAATGAAATTGGAGAAGTGAAGAGGTTAATGACACAAGCTAAGGTTATACGAGCATTCCTGAACCTCACAACACCCCTCTTGGCATTAAACCTTCTATTATTCATTTCAAAAACATCAAAAACCCATATTTCATTTATATCCATTAAAGTCTTTTCATTATCACCTCAATTATTTCATTTTTTTCTGTTTTGCTCCAACTTGTTTCACTTCGAGTTCAATGACCCTAACTTATTTGGTTTTCAAATCATTTTAGTGTAACTTATATTATATTGAATTGTTTGAATCATGGATGCCCTTTTCATTAATCAATTTTCATAAAGTTACAAATTATGGGAGTGAAAGTTGTTTACTAACTGCATTTACCTATAACTATATTTCTTAAGCAGAAACGGGGCCTAGTCTATCGTTTCCCATTGTGCATAAGTATTATCAAGTGACATTGCATTTTAAAGACTTCAGGTACGTTCATTGCTTGTATCTTTAGAAATCAGCACGTATTTATCAAAATTATAATGTTTTGGTAAGCACATAAATGAATAAGTTTAATCAATGATTTATCACATAATTAATAACCCCATCAGTTATCCGTTATAGGGAATTGCCCTTCAATTACCCGCGCAGCTTCAGGTTAGGTCCCCCGATCGGCTTGACAGGTATACACCTATCTATAAATCGTAACAACGTCAAGGGGTTCACTATCAGATAATAACTAGCAACTGCAGTTTACATTCATCTCATTCGCCATTTTAACTTAAAATGAATTGCAAAGCAGACGCCGAGGCAATTTATGCAGAAATCATTTAACAATAGAGGTATGCATGTACTGAGCTTCAGCTCATAGTTCGAAATGTTTTCCATGTTTTGGTTTAGGAAAATGCTCAGTGAATCAATCTCATACTGGAAAACTAGCTGAAGAGAATAAGTTGTGCAAGGGAATCTGGATGGATCAATCAATGATATAGTACATGCATATTTTAGAGCCGTATTTTAAAATCTTCAGTGGATGGAGGTGTAGATTATGAGGTCAAGTACTTTACTATGGTGTATAAACGATATTTGGGATGAACAATTGATCGTACACGGTTTGATAATGTGTGAATGTGTGTGGTTGAAACTATTCCTAACTATGTTATTTCTAGTATACATGCTTCAAGCCTTGTCCTTTTGGACGGCGGTAATGCCCCTATCATCGAGTTTATTTGTCCTAATTCAGGGATTTATTAAGAAAAATGTATACAGTCTAACATGTTTAATTTGGGGGCGTTACAGATTTGGTATCAGAGTTAGGTTGATTTTCTTTGATGGGATATGGAGTATGGAGAGTAGAGATTGGAGGGTGGGAGGGTTGGTTAATGAAGGTTATTGACATATTTATGACATTAGAGATTTATGACAGTGAATATGATGTCAGGCACTTTTGTAGCCATTCACATCTCTTTCCTATATGCTAGTCTGTAGACCTCATTTCTGAGTTTCATAGTGTCATGGTTCATACACATAGGCTATTATAGACCTTATCTACAATTGGCCTTTGGGACGAGTTTAGGACCTGATATCATGACTTTATGATGACTCGAGCCTTGGGATGGGACGAACCTAGATTTCAATTTCACGATGCTTGAGCTAACATTATCGCGGAGCTGTTCTTAAGAGAGGAGTTTGTGCCGAGAGGGAATAACATGGACATTCTACAGTATATATTTTCATTGCACTTTGTATCTCCCCTACTATCACCACCTACACTGAGTAATCCTTAGCCGCCTAACAACCCAAAGCCAGCAGAACCTAGAGAGGCGATCCCTGTATCTTATGGATCAAGTGAGGTCCACATTGTTATAGATCTCCCTAATAGACTATAGTTTAACTCTGTTGGTGACCTCATGGAAGACTCAGAGAAGGACCCAGAATTAGAGGAACATCAATTTGATCATGGTGATGAGAATTCAAAGATTGATGATTCAGACAACAGTTATGACTTGGGGAGACAACTTGGGAATGAGTATGACCTAGACGATGATCTATCTAAGGATCATTAGATTGATTTATGTTATATGTAGAGATCTCAGATAGATTACTTTTTGAGCACACAAGTATACAGTACAGTCAGTTGGATAGATGAATTTTGTGCAGGTTATGACATTACATATAGTTAGACAGGTTTTTCTGATTGTATTGACTAGTCCCACATACTTCTGGGCATGTGGCAGACTTAGTCTATTGGGGCTAAGTAGTGTTTTAGTTGGGATGTAGGTGTAAAGGTTGACTTTGGGTGGTCAGTTGGATGTGATATTCTTTGTGGAACCATGTATATGTATGTACGCGAGCAATAGGGCAATGATATAGTGAAGCTTTGTGTTATGTTTTAATAATAATTGGGTCATGCTAACTGTATCTGTTGTGTATGTGTGTCTTATATGTTGGTTGTAGTCGGTTGACTGAATTACTTAGCTGAATGGATAGTCAGAATATTAGAATATGCTTAAAACAACGTAGAAACCCACATAGAAGAAAATTCAAATTATGGTCAGGGGTCAGGTGACCAAGTTTTGTGTAATGTGCCAATAACCTTTACTGGAATGCCCTCAATCCCCCTTAGTTGGTTAGCAACGTGGGAACTCCAACTA
Organism: Selenicereus undatus; assembly: GCA_017589665.1. Classification (NCBI taxonomy): domain Eukaryota; kingdom Viridiplantae; phylum Streptophyta; class Magnoliopsida; order Caryophyllales; family Cactaceae; genus Selenicereus; species Selenicereus undatus. The sequence continues at coordinate 91,341,116 of JACYFF010031952.1, read as the reverse complement.
TTAATAGACCTTAGTGTCTGAGCTTATGAAACGAATAACCCAAGCACCTTTCGAAATCCCTCACAAAGTCATTAAATTACCAGATAAGGTGGGCATTGCAATCCTAAAGTATATAATGGAAAGTATAACCCAGTGCAGCTAGAAGCATGGATTGGAGGGATAGAAAAGATTTTCACAACAGTGGAGGTTCCAGAGGATATAAAGGTTAACATTGGAACATTTTACCTAACTGAGGAAGTAGACTTTTGGTGGAACACTATTAAGGGTAGGCTTTTTGGGCCTGATTTCCCTTGGAGTAGATTTCTAGAAGAACTAAAGATGAGTGGTATATGACTGTGATGCAGTATGCTCGCAAATTTACATAACTATGCAGGTTTGTTATGGAGTTTGTGTCACCTAAATAACTGAAAGATGAGGAGATTTGAAGAGGGATTAGCTTTTTATATTCGCAACCAGTTTGTTGGTCAACCAAACCTTACCTATCAAGAGTTATATGAGAGAACAACTGAAGTGGAATGAGTGAAGACTAAATTGAGGGCCTTGAACCCGATTAATCAGAAGAGGAGGTGGACCGAACAGGGTGCTATGAGCGAGAGTGTAAACTAGAAGAAATTTTCTCCTGCTCTTCCCAAGAGTCGTTCTATAAGCTTAGCAGAGCCATGTGGAAAATGTGGAAGAACTAACTGCACCACTCTTGAGTGTCAAGTGGGAATTAGCAAATGCATGTGGTGTGGTAGCCCGAAACACCTCATTGCTTCCTGCCCCCAAAGATTGAAGGCTGTAGACAAGGGCCCTAACCTGTAAGGCTTGCAGCTGTAGGAAGGGCGTATGTGTTGAGTAAGAAAGAAATCTGCCACCTTTGGTACGATAGTTAATTTCAAAGCCATTTTGTGTATTGATTTATTCAGTTTCCAATCATTCATTCGCATTCACTTGATATGCCATGCAATTGAACCTTGAAAATAAGGAGATATAAACCAATTATAGAATCAAGTTACCTAATGACTCTAAAGTTGGTGTCCTATCTCTTATAAAGTTGTTGCAATTACTATTGGAGATGTAGTATTGCAGTATTCCCTGGAGTCTTGATTCAATTTGACTCGTTAGACTTTGATATCATTAGGAAAATAAGCTGGTTGTGCACTAATGGGATTAAGATAGATTGTGAGGACTTTAAGGCTATTTCAAGGGATGAACGAGGGAGAGAAATATATTTTATAGGCAAAGATAGGAAAAACCTTGTCCTTTAAATTCTGTTAGGAAAGTAAGTGAGCTCTTATGTTGAGGATATATCGGGTATTGGTCTTATGCTATTGACACTCAATCACAGAAACAAGAAACAAATGATGTCTCCGTAGTTTGTGAATTTAAAGATGTTTTCCTGAAGGGTTACTGGGACTGCCCCGCGAAGAGAAATCGATTTTGAGATTGAATTAATCCCTAGTGCCCCACCTATCCCCCAACAGAGCTTAGAAAACTAAAGTTTCAGTTGGATATGTTATTATGGAAGGGATTTACTAGACCAAGTTTCTCACCATGGGGTGCCCCAGTTCTATTTGTAAGGAAAAAGTATGGAACCTTGAGGTTATGTGCCGATTACAGAGAACTGAACAAGATTACCAACAAGAAAAAAAAAAACCCACTGCCCCAATTAGATGGCTTATTTGATCAACTGTAAGAAGCATGAGTCTTTTCTAAGATTTATTTGATATCAGGATACCGTTAACATAAGATTTTACCTTAACACATTCCCAAACTGCATTTAGGATCAGGTTTAGTTACTATGAATTCACTGTGACGCCTTTTGGCCTGACCAATGCCCCCGCGGCCCTTATGGATCTTATGAATAGAGTTTCAAACCCTATTTAAACAAGTTTGTGGTGTTTATAAAAGATATCTTGATATTCTCCAAGGACAGAGGCGAGCATACTATTTAAGGGGGAAAGGCTGTAATGGCACGACCCTAAATCATGTTTATTTATTTAATTAAACCATGCTATTAATTTTTCACATTTATTTATCTCTTTTAATCGTCCCGGCTGGGAGAATTCATTTTGGGCACCACTTTGCAATTCTAGTTTCATTTACCGCAATAATTTCGGGTGAATTGATATTAGGCCTTAGTAAATATGATTAGATGATAAATTATTTTTCATAATGTCACAAAAATGTAATTTTCAACCATGTAAAAATTTGGGTCCAAATTCATTAAGTTTGACCCAATTCATTTGGGCTCGAATTACGACCCGATTCATTTTGGGCTCAAATTGTGGCCCGAAAATTTTGGTGCAGTTAAATTAAGTTGATTGCCATTATTATGCCAAATTATCATTATCAAAAAGCCACTTTTTGAGTGGATAAAATCAACCAAACTTATCAACAAAAGTCAAGCTAACAACTACCAAAAGTTTATGCACTTGATTTAGCAAATTGTCATTATGTATATCCAATTGAAATTACCATAAAGCCCTTTTTTATGCATAAATATCATCCAAGCATTAGGATAGCATCCAAATCATATTCCACTAAGATAAGTATCAGCTTCCCTCTTACTCTCCTCCACACATTTCTTCCCACCATCCTCAACAACTTTCATCCCTCTCCTTCAAGCTTGTAAGTGAGGTAAAAACCTTAACCCAACTATGTTTAATTCATGGTTTTATGTTGAATTTGATTATGGATCAAGTTATCTTGATATAAACAATTGTTATTTTGATGTTTTAATTGTTGATTAAACTTGAAAGTATGCAAGGGTTGAGGTTGCTCATGATTATGCAAGCTTAAGTTTGAAGTGATGGATTTAGATTGTTTTGTATTTTATTTTGTGGTCTTTGCATATCATGATGTTTATGTTGAGTTTGGATGAGTTTAAATGCAAGAATAAGTTGATCATAAGTTAGGGTTTTGGTGATCAAGCATGGGTGATTTATTTCTATCATCAAGTATATTATTTATGCATAATTGGATAAAGAAATGAATCTTAGATGTGTTGTTTAACTTGGAAAATCACTTGAGATGATTTTGTATAAAGTGTTGGATTATTGAATTTTTCCCAATTGATTATAAAAGGTCATTTTGCTGATTTATGCAAATAAGTAAGCTTATAGATGTGTTCTGAGTGATTTTGATAAGGAGAAGAATTGAAAATTTGATGTAGATGATTATGGAGTAAATTTGAGTAACATGACTTTGTAAAGTGATGATAAGGAACAAGGCATTGTTAAATGATTGATTTTAAGGATGATTTTAGATGGGGACTTATGTGAAAAGAAAAGGGAAAACAAGAACAGTAGGGGTGTGAACAGAACTGAAACAAGGGTCACTTTGCGATTAAAATGGTAATATTTGGCCCATTGAAAAATTATGATTTTTGGTGGGTAGATAGATCCATGAGTGATCTTTCAAATGCCTTTTGAATCACTTCAATCTAAGGATTGTGGAAAAGGTTATGGCCATTTTGCTAAGACTGCACAGAACAGATCCGAGCTGTGCACGGTTGTTTTTCAGCTCAATTTTAGGGGTTGTATTGTGGTAATTGGGTTTTGCACTACGAATCAAGTGTTGTAGGACATACTAAAATTTTCATATTGGGGTTTATAGCTCCATTGGAGCTCGGGGTTGAAAGATATGGGTTTTCTAAAATAGGCCTTCAAATGGTTATGTAAGGGAAGAAAAAAATCATGGCATTTGGAAATATTATCAGGAGTCTCTTTATAATTATGGATATTGCAAAGAAATTACAAAGTCTAGTGAGTTCAACAACTTTTATTTTGTGTAGAAGCTTACTTGGGTTAGAAAACCGAGTTAAATGGGCATGGAAATGAAATTAGAGAAGTGAAGAGGTTAATGACACAAGCTAAGGTTATATGAGCATTCCTAAACCTCACAACACCCCTCTTGGAATTAAACCTTCCATTATTCATTTTAGAGACATCCAAAACCCATATTTCATTTATATCCATTACCCATATTTCATTTATATCCATTAAAGTCTTTTCATTATCACATCCATTATTTTATTTTGTTCTATTTTGCTCCAACTTGTTTCACTTCGAGTTTAATGACCCCAACTTATTTGGTTTTCAAATCATTTTAGTGTAACTTATCTTATATTGAATTGTTTGAATCATGGATGCCCTTTTTATTACTCAATTTTCGTAAAGTTAGAAATTATGGGAGTGAAGGTTGTTTACTAACTGCATTTACCTATAATTACATTTCTTAAGTAGAAACAGTGCCTAGTCTATCGTTTCCCATTGTACATAAGTATTATCAAATGACATTGCATTTTAAATACTTCAGGTACTTTAATTGCCTATATCTTTAGAAATCAGCACGTATTTACCAAAATTATAATGTTTGGTAAGTACATAAATGAATTAGTTTAATGAGTGATTTGTCACATAATTAGTGACCCCATTAGTTATCAGTTACAGGGCATTGCCCTTTAGTTACCCGCGCGTCTTTAGGCTAGGTTCCCCTAATTGACTTGATAGGTGTACACCTATTCATAGATCGTAATAACATCAAGGGGGTTCACTATCAGATAATAACTAGCAATTGTAGTTTACATTCATCTCATTCACTGTTTTAATTTAGCGGGCGCCTAACCAATTTATATAGAGATCATTTAACAATATAGGAATGCATGTACAGAACTTCTGCTCATATTTCGAAATGTTTTTCATGTTTTGTTTTAGGAAAATGCTCAATGAATCGCCGCCATGTAGGCAAACAAGTTGAAAAGAATAAGTTATGCAAGGGAATCTGGACAGATCAATCAATGATATAGTGCATGCACATTTTGGAGCCATATTTTAAAATCTTTACTGGATGGAGGTGTAGATTATGAGGTGAATTACTTTGCTATGGTGTACAAACCATATTTGGGATTAACAATTGGTTGTATACGTTTTGATAATGTGTGAATGTGTGTGGTTGAAGCTATGCCCAACTATGTTATTTCTAGTATGCATACTTCAAGCCTTGTCCTTTTGGACGGCGGTAATGCCCCTATTATCGAGTTTACTAGTCCTAATTCAGGGATTTATTAAGGAGAATGTATACAGTCTAACATGTTTAATTTGGGGGCATTACAGATTTGGTATCAGAGCTAGGTTGATTTTATTTGATGGGATACGGAGTATGGAGAGTAGAGATGAGAGGGTGTGCAGGTTGGTTAGTGAAGGTTATTAATCTATTTATGACATTAGAGATTTATGACAGTAGAAATGCCTATTTATCTTTCCCATGTTCCTCACTTGTGTTCCTCCTTGTTAGAGGGATCCATATGCAGTGAATATGATGTCAGGTACTTCTGTGGCCATTCATATCTCTTACTATATGCTAGTATGGTAGCCCACATGCAGACCCCATTTATGAGTTTCATAGCGTCATGGTCCATAAAGGTAGGCTATTGTGGACCTTATCTACAATTGGCCTTTGGGACGAGTTTAGGACCCGATATCATGACTTTATGATGACTCGAGCCTTAGGATGGGACGAACCTAGATTTCAATTTCGCGGGACTTGAGCCAGCATTATCACGGAGCTGTTATTAGGAGAGTAGTTTGTGCCGAGAGGGAATAACATGGACATTCTACAGTATATATTTTCATTGCACTTTATTTCTCCCCCACCATCACCACCTGCACTGAGCAATCCTTAGCTGCCTGACAACACAAAGCCAGCAGAACCTGGAGAGGGGATTCCTATATCTGATGGATCAAATAAGGTGCACTTTGTTATAGATCTCTCTGATACACAATATTTTAGCTCTAATTGTGGCCTCATGGAAGACTCAGAGAAGGACCCAAAATTAGAAGAGTATCAGTTTGATCATGATGATGAGAATACAGAGATTGGTGCTTCAGACAACAGTTATGAGTCGGGCGGAGAGCCTGGGAATGAGCATCACCTAAACGATGATCTATCTAAGGATGACTAGATTGATTTATATTACATGTAGACATCTCAGATAGATTGCTTTTTGAGCCCACATGTATATAGTATAGTCAGTTGGGTAGATGAATTTTGTGTACGTTATGACATTGTATATAGTTAGATAGGTCTTTATGATTGTATTCACTAGTCCCGTCCACTTCTAGGCATGTGGTGGACTCAGTCTATTGGGGCTAAGTAGTGTTTTAGTTGGGATGTAGGTGTAATGGTTGACCTTAGGTGGTCAGTTGGATGTGATATTCTTTGTAGAACCATGTATATGTATGTACGCGAGCAATAAGGCAATGATATAATGAAGCTTTGTGTTATGTTTTATTAATACTTGGGTCATGCTAGCTATATCTGTTGTGTATGTGCATCTTATATGTTGGTTGTAGTCGGTTGACAGAATTACTTAGCTGAATGGATGGTCAGAATATTAGAATATGTGTAAAACAATGCAGAAACCCACATAGAAGAAAATTCAGATTATGGTAAGGGGTCAGGTGACCAAGTTTTGTGTAATGTGCCAATAACCCTTAGTGGAATGCCCTCAATCCCCCTTAGTTGATTAGCAATGTGGGAACTCCAACTATTAATAGACCTTTGTCTCTGAGCTTATGAAACGAATAACCCCAACACCTTTAGAAATCTCTCACAAAGTCATTAAATTACCAAATAGGGTGGGCAATGCAATCCTAAAGTATATGATGGAAAGTATGACCTAGTGGAGCTAGAAGCATGGATTGGAGGGATAGAAAAGATTTTCACAACAGTGGAGGTTCCAGAGGATAAAAAGGTTAATATTGGAACATTTTACCTAACTAAGGAAGCAGACTTTTGATGGGACACTATTAAGGGTAGGCTCTTAAGGCTTGACTTCACTTGGAGTAGATTTCTAGAAGAACTGAAGGTGAGTGGTAAATGACTGTGATGCAGTATGCTAGCAAAATTTATATAACTATGTAGGTTGGTTTGGAGTTTGTATGGCCTAAATGACTGAAGATGAGGAGATTTGAAGAGGGATTAGCTTTTTATATTCGCAACCAGCTTGCTAGTCAACTAATTCTTACCTATCAAGAGTTATATGAGTGAACAGCTGAAGTGGAACAAGTGAAGACTAAATTAAGGGCCTTGAACCCGATTAATCATAAGAGGAGGTGGATTGAATAGGGGGATCTGAGCGAGAGTGTAAACCAGAAGAATTCTGCTCCCGCTCCTCCCAAGAGTCGTCTTGTAGGCTTAGCAAAGCCCTGTGGGAAATGTGGAAGAACTAACCACACCACTCCTGAGTGTCGAGTGCGAACTAACAAATGCATGTGGTGTGGTAGCCCGAAACACCTCATTACTTCCTGCCCCCCGAAGACTGAAAGTTGTAGACAAGGGTTCCCACCTGCAAGGCCCACAGCTGTAGGAAGGGCGTATGTGTTGAGTAAGAAAGAAAGCTGCCACCTCTGGTACGATATTTAATTTCAAAGCCATTTTTTGTGTTGATTGATTTAGTTTCCACTCATTCATTTACATCCACTCGATATGCCATGCAACTGAACCTTGAAAATAAGGAGACATAAACCAATTTTAGAATCAAATTACCCAATGACTCTAAAGTTCGTGTCCTATCTCTTATAAACTTGTTGCAATTACTATTGGTGGCACAATATTATAGTATTCCCTGGAGTCTTGATTCAATTTAACTCGTTAGACTTTGATATCATTTTGAAAATGAGCTGGTTGTGCACTTATGGGATCAAGATAGATTGTGAAGACCTTAAGATTATTTCAAGGGATGAACGAGAGAGATAAATATCTTTTATAGGCAAAGATATGAAAAACCTTCTCCATTAAATTCTACTATGAAAGTAATATAGCTCTTATGTCAAGGATGTATCGGGTATTCCTGTTATGCTATTAACACTCAACCATAGAAAGAAGAAGCATAAGATATCTCTGTAATTTGTGAATTTAGAGATTTTTTCCTGAAGGGTTATTGGGACTGCCCTGCGAAGAGAAATTGATTTTGAGATTGAATTAATCCTTAGTGCCCCACCTATCTCTAAAGCCCCATATCATATGGCCCTAATAGAGCTTCGAAAACTAAAGTTTCAGTTGGATGTGCTATTATGGAAGGGATTTGCTAGACCAAGTCTGTCACCATGGGGTGCCCCAGTTCTATTTGTAGAGAAAAAGGATGGAACCTTGAGGTTATGTGTCGATTATAGAGAACTGAACAAGATTAAAATCAAGAAAAAAAAACCCATTGCCCCAATTTGATGGTTTATTTGATCGACTATAAGAAGCATGAGTCTTTTCTAAGATTTATTTGATATCAGGGTACCGCCAACTTAAGATTTTATCTGAACACATTCCCAAACCGCATTTAGGACCAGGTTTAGTTACTATGAATTCACTGTGATTCCTTTTGGCTTGACCAATGCCCCCACAGCCCGTATGGATCTTATGAATGGAGTTTCAAACCCTATTTGGAAAAGTTCGTGGTGTTTATAAAAGATATCTTGATATACTCCAAGGACAGAGATGAGCATACTATTCATTTGAGGACAGTGTTGCAGACCTTGAGGAAACATAAATTGCATAACAAATACAAGAAGCATGAGTTCTAGTTAGAAGAAGTGTTATTTTTAGGACATATGATTTCAAAGGAAGGGATTAAGGTTGACTTGCAAAAGGGGAAAGCAGTTATAGAGTGTCTAAAGTCGACCAATGTTACTGAGACTAGGAATGTTTTGGCTTTAGCAGGGTATTATCGAGTTTTGGGAAGGATTTTTCAAAGATAACATGTTCCCTAACCAATTTGTTAAAAGGAAGCTATAAAGTTAGGAAGAAGATAAAGTGATAGCTTATACCTCCCAATAGTTCAAGCCTTATGGGAAAAATCACCCTACCCATGACCTAGGGTTAGCGGTTGTGGTTTTTGCACTAAAAATTTGAAAACATTATTTGTATCGAGTACCTTGGGAGATCTATACTAATCATCAAAGCTTCAAGTACATTTTCAATCAAAAGAAGCTTAATCTGAGACAAAAGCGTTGGCTAGAATTGCTTAAAGATTACGACTTACAGATCCAATATCAACCAGAAAAGGCAAATGTTGTGGCATATGGCCTGACAAGGAAGGCACAACAGACCTTAACACTGTAGGGATGGCTTAGTTGAACCTCTTAAGAGGGTTTGAGAATTTGGGTGTTCAATTACTGACACATGGGCAAGTATCTAAAAATATCAATGGATCCAACTCTTTTAAGTTTGAGCTTGTAGTACTTCATAACCTAGGACCAACATTTGGATTTTGAAGAAAGCATGGAACTCCCAATAGTTGATGTTCTGAAAATAATAGCAGAGAAATTTACATGAAACATCATGGTAAAATGACACAGTCATTGACGACAAAATCATCTTTTGGGTCATGAAGATTTTCTTCAACATTCAATAAGGTGACATATATCAGAAGACTCTTGAAAACAGACTATTGAAATCGACAAAACAAATATGCTTATAACAGAAGGAGATCCCTGGAGTTTCAGATATATGATAAAGTTCCTTAGAAGGTTTTGCTAACTAAAGTATAAGGAGGTTGAACTGCGAGCTAAATTGAGGCCAAGATCGATTGGACCATACAAGTTTATTGAAAAATTGAATCCCACAGCTTGTCGACTAGATCTGCCTATATAACTCAAACAAGTACATGACGTGTTTCACATCTCACAGTTCAGAAAATACATTCCAGATGCTGACAATGCTATAGTATCTAAAACCAACGAAGTTACTGGAGATCTAGTGTATGAGGAGCACTCAGTCCAGATACTAGATCATAAAATTAAGTAGCTACATATCAAGTAGACACCCTTAGTCAAAGTGCATTGGAAAAATCATACCTCCTCAGAAGCCACTTGGAGAAACCGAGGATGAGATGCCAACGAAGTACCCACATCTATGTGAGATGAACTTGCATGTTTTGTCAAAGCTCATAAGTTTTGAGAACGAAACTCTTTAAGGGGGAATGCTGCAATGACCCGACCCTAAATCATGTTTATTTATTTAATTAAACCATGCTATTAATTTTTCACATTTATTTATCTCATTTAATCGTCCCGCCTGGGAGAATTCATTTTGGGCCCCACTTTGCAATTCGAGTTTCATTTACCGCAATAATTTTAGGTGAATCGATATTAGGCCACGGTAAATATGATTAGGTAATAAATTATTTTTCATAATGTAACAAAAATTTAATTTTTAACCATGCAAAAATCTGGGCCCAAATTCATTAAGTTTGGCCCAATTCATTTGGGCCCAAATTGCAGTCCGATTAATTTTGGGCTCAAATTGTGGCCCGAACATTTTGGTGCAGTTAAATTAAGTTGATTTTCATTATTATGCTTAATTATCATTAGCAAAAAGCCACTTTTTGAGTGGATAAAATCAGCCAAACTTATCAACAAAAGTCGAGCTAGTAATGACAAAAATTTTATGCACTTGATTTAGCAAATTGTCATTACGTATATCTAATTGAAATTGCCACAAACACCTTTTTATGCATAAATATCATCCAAGCATTAGGATAACATCCAAATAATTTTCCACCAAGATAAGTATTAGCTTTCCTTTTACCCTCCTCCACACATTTCTTCCCCGCATCCTCAACCACTTTCATCCCTCTCCTTCAAGGATGTAAGTGAGGTAAAAACCTCAATCCAACTATGTTTAATTCTTGGTTTTATGTTGGATTTGATTATGGATCATGTTGTCTTGATATAAACAAGTTTTATTTTGATGTTTTAATTGTTGGTTGAACTTGAAAGTATGCAAAGGTTGAGGTTGCTCATGATTATGCAAGCTTAAGTTTGAAGTGATGGATTTGGATTGTTTTGTATTTGATTTTGTGATCTTTGGCATTAGTAATGGACATCGTGATGTTTTTGTTGAGTTTGGATGAGTTTAAATGCGAGAATAAGTTGGTCATAAGTTAGGATTTTGGTGATCAAGCATGGGGTGATTTATTTCTAGCATTAAGTATATGATTTATGTATAATTGGATAAAGAAATGAATCTTGGATGTGTTGTTTAACTTGGAAAATCACTTGAGATGATTTTGTATAAAGTGTTGGATTATTAAAATTTCCTCAATTGATTGTAAAAGGTCATTTTGCTCATTTATGCAAATAAGTAAGCTTATGGATGTGTTTTGAGTGCTTTTGAAAAAGAGAAGAATTGAAAATTTGATGTAGATAATTATGGAGTAAATTTGAGTAATATGGATTTCTAAGGTGATGATAAGGAACAAGGCTTTGTTGAATGATTGATTTTAAGGAGTGATTTTAGATAGGGAATTATGTGAAAAGAAGGGGGAAAACAAGAATAGTAGGATTGTGAACATACTTAACACAGGGGTCATTTTGCGATTAAAATGGTACTGTTTGGCCCTTTGAAAAATTATGATTTTTTGGTGGGTAAATATATCTATGAGTTATCTTTCAAATGCCTTTTGAATCACGTTATTCCGAGTTGTGTGGAAAAAATTATGGCCATTTCGCTAAAATTGCGCAGGATAGATCTGAGCTGTGCACATTTGTGTTTCAGCTCAATTTTAGGGGGCAGGTTGTGGTATGTGTGTTTTGCACTGTGAGTAAAAGTCTTGCAGGACTTCCTAAGGTCTTCATATTGGGGTTTTATAGCTCCATTGGAGCTCGGGGTTGAAAGATATGGATTTTCTAAAGTAGACCTTCAAATGGTTATGTGAGGTAAGGAAAAAATCATGGCATTCAGAAATATTATCAGGAGTCTCTACATAATTATGGATATTGCAAAGAAATTACAAATTTTAGTGAGTTCAACAACTTTTATTTTGTGTAGAAGTTTACTTGGGTTGGAAAACCGAGTTTAATGGGCATGGAAATGAAATAGGAGAAGTGAAGAGGTTAGTGACACAAGCTAAGGTTATATGAGCATTCCTAAACCTCACAACACCCCTCTTGGAATTAAACCTTATATTATTCATTTCAGAAACATCCAAAACCCATATTTCATTTATCCATTAAAGTCTTTTCATTATCACCTCAATTATTTCATTTTGTTCTAATTTGCTCTAACTTGTTTCACTTCGAGTTCAATGACCCCAACTTATTTGGTTTTCAAATCATTTTAGTGTAACTTATCTTATATTGAATTGTTTGAATCATGGATGCCCTTTTTATTGCTCAATATCCATAAAGTTACAAATTATGGGAGTGAAGGTTATTTACTAACTGCATTTACCTATAACGACATTTCTTAAGAAGAAACGGGGCCTAGTCTATCGTTTCCCATTATGCATAAGTATTATCAAGTGACATTGCATTTTAAAGACTTCAGGTACTTTCATTGCCTGTATCTTTAGAAATCAACACATATTTATCAAAATTATAATAATTTGGTAAGTATACCAATGAATCAATTTAATCAGTGGTTTGTCACATAATTAGTGACCCCATAAGTTATCAGTTACAGGACATTGCCTTCAGTTACCTGCGTGGCTTCAGTTACCCGTGCGGCTTCCGGCCAGGTCCCCCGATCGGCTTTGCAGGTATAATAGACCTATCTATAAATTGTAACAACATTAAGGGGGGTTCACTGTCAGATAGCAACTAGTAATTACATTTTATATTCATCTCATTCACTGTTTTAACTTAAAATGAATTGCAAAGCGGGCTCCCAATCAATTTATCTAGAGATCATTTAACAATATAGGAATGCATGTGCTGAGCTTCGGCTCATATTTTGAAATGTTTTCCATGTTTTGTTTTAGGAAAATGTTCAGTGAATAACCCTCATACTAGCACGCCAGCTGAAGAGAATAAGTTATGTAAGGGACTCTGGAGGGATCAACAAATGATATAGTACACGGACATTTGGAGCCGTATTTTGAAATCTTCAGTGGATGGAGGTGTAGATTATGAGGTGAATTACTTTACTATGGTGTATAAACGATATTTGGGATTAACAATTGATTGTATATAGTTTGATAATGTGTGAATGTGTGTGGTTGAGACTATGCATAACTATGCTATTTATAGTATACATACTTCAAGCCTTGTCCTTTTGGACGGTGGTAACGCCTCTATCGTCGAGTTTATTAGTCATAATTCAGGATTTATTAAAGAGAATGCATACAGTGGAACATGTTTAATTTGGGGGCGCAACAAATAGTATCCTAATTGTAAATACTACATGGATTGCTACAAATTTTCTAAACTACGTCAAACATAGTTTTTCTGGCATTATAGCTTAGTCATATGATTCATTAAATGGGGATGGTAAACATGCATTAAGAATGATAGAAACCCTAGCTGTAATTTTGAAAAATATATGTAAGGAGATCGAAACTGAATTCATCGAAGCATAACTTGATTCCAAAGAAAAGGCTAGAGAAGGACAAAGAAAGATAAATGACATAGAATTATGGGATATGAGATATCTAGAGAATTATATTGCTGAATTTAGTTAATATTATTACAAAATTGGGCATAATGAAACCAATCTTGGTATGTTTTGTGACAAATTACTATATCCAATCAATTCTATAATCAAGGAAAAGTTCATTGCATGGCTTGAAAAAGCAGATGTCATTGATACCCTTGGTACAAGAATCTGTTATCTAAGAAAATGGGTTAATGGTCAATGTCTCAATGTCCATAAGCAAAAGAAAATGAAGAAATAATTTCTGACTTGTTGGAATGATCCTCACTAATGAGAAAACTAACCTAAAAGGAGAAGAAAAGAAAATTTTATAAAAAAAGAGCTTTAATAAGCAAAGGGGGCAGAAAAATAATAGAAAATATTACAACAGACTAAGCCTTAAAAACGAAGATTTTTTTAGAAAAGGCACTTATTGTCCTACTGGGAAACAACTATAAGTGTTAAGCATGCGGAGAAGTAAGTCATTATGAAAACTTATACAAAAATAGAAAGAATAATAAGCTTATTGAAACTTTGGGTAGTCTAGATTATTTTGAGCTTAGCGAGGAAGAAGCACTAGATATAGCACTAAAAAACAACAAGGGAATTGTTGAAACTGTACTGGAGGATGAATATGAAGAAATTGATTACGAAGACACTAGTCATATGATGGAAAGCAGTTCAATGAGTCTCGGTGATCTTGAAGGAGAAGAATTTGTGGTAGATAATGAGAACGAACAAATCAAAAAGATTTGATCATTCCTATAATTCAAAAAGACATTATCTATAAAAAAATCGATCTTTTAATTAAAAAGTAAATATGTATGTGAAATGATGGAATGAGATCTAGAAATCAAAGATTGTGAGCATGATGTAGGAGAAGTTAATCCCATTAATTCGGAAAATATCCTTAAGCATAACAAGGGTAGAAAGTATGGGTATATCCATATTGGAAGTGTCTTCAGTGCAAATCACTCCATTACAATATCATGACAAATATATTGATCTTTATGTTTTGCTTTGTGATATCAGGCATATAAAATTTAATAATCAAATCATCACTGGGATTAAGATCAATTAATGTAATGGATCAGTAGCATTCAATTGCTGACTGGGATACTATGTAAGCGTAAAGGATGATTTTGCCAAAAAAATTTCTGTCCCTTAAGATAAAAATAGTTGGGATGGACATAAAATGACGAGGATACCTACTGAGGATATTTTAGAAAATAATATACAAACTAGATAATACTATAGATCTAAAGACTAAAGTAACAATGATAGAGGCAGAGAAAATTGAAAGTCATACTCTTGTGCAAAAAATCTAAAGGATAAAATCCAATCCTAAATCTTCAGGAGATAAAAATTGATAGGTCTTATCTAACTTTGTCAATCCCACAAAATTCAATAAGAAAATGTTAATGACAATTGATGAAAATGATAACATTAACATTAAACCCCAATCATTAAGAAGCACGAGTACAAGATCAGAATGGGGAGAAGGGTCTTCATAAGCTAAAGAAGAGCTTAAAGAAGAAGGTATAATTAGTATGACTAGTGAAATGAGTAGAATGAGTTTTAAACATACAAGGCACAGTGTAGACCAAAGTATGAGACTACATAGGGAAGTAATTGGGTACAAAACAAGAATAGTTAGTAAACCAATCTATGAAGATGAATTACTCAAAAACATAACTACGGAGATATGTTATGAAATCACCAATACAAAACCTAACATCTATATTCCAATAAATTGTATGCTTAGAAGGATATAATAGATATGAATTATATGCTTACATCGATAGTGGTTGTTCTGATGTTTTGGAAAAGATCATTATTTTTAGAATTTACATGGAAAAAAGGGCAAGAATCCTTTGCAAGTAAGAATAGCTGATAATAGCACTGTGAGCCACAACAAAACAATAGAGGGGTTATTCATAAAAATAGGAGGAGTCCAGTGCGTTATTCTAGTTCTATGGGCTACTGGCCAACCATCTCATGATATGATAATTGGTCATAATTTTTGGAGGCTATATTCTCCATGCACACAGACCATTAACCAAATAATATTCACAATAAATGGTCACTCAGTTTCTATTGATAAATTAAATAAAATTTATACTCATCACAAGATTCAGTTTACATGTAAATAGCATGGTGAGAATGTAATACTTGCACAACATGAGATAGCACTGACAATCTCAGTACTTGTATTATCTATTAAAGAGTAGATAGCTGAGCAACAAGAGCAATTATACAAAAAACCCTACTTTAATAATCCTCTAAAATTTTGGAATAAGATAAAACATCTGCTAAGATTACTTTGTTAAATCCCAACACTATTGTTCTAGTCAAACAAATGGTGTATACACACCAGGATATTCAAGAATTTGATAAACTAATTAAAGAAATTCTGCATAAAGGATTAATCAAGAATAGCAAGAGTCCTCACACCAATCTCGCTTTCATGGTAAGAAATCATGCTGAAGAAAAAAGAGGAAAAGTAAGAATGCTAATAAATTACAAACAGCTTGATGATAATACTGTCTTTGATGGTCATTATACTCATAACATTACGGTCCTTTTCAGTAGAATTCAACGAGCCTCTTGGTTCTCGAAAATGGATTGCAAAAGCGGATACTAACAGATAAAAATGGATGAAGAAAGCATTCTTTTAATTGCTTTTTGTGCCCTTCATGAACATTATGAATATATAGTAATGCCATTTGGTCTAAAAAATACACCTCAAATATTCCAAAGAAGAATGGATAACATCTTCAAATATCTTAATCACTGTTGTCTAATTTACACCAATGATATCCTTATCTTATCCAAGGCCATAGAACAGCATAAAGATCATGATGTCTTAGCTGTCACCAAAAGATGCATTGATCATAGTATTATCCTTGGTAAGAACTAGTACATTTATGCTGAACAAGAAATTGAGTTTTTAGGTATAGGGAGAAAAGTTGGATAAATCATCCTACAAAAGCATATTCTAGAGAAAATAGAAAATTTTCCAAATGCGATTGAAGATATGAAGCAACTAGGAATTTTTCTTGGATGTCTTACCTATACTTCAGATTTCATTAAAGACTTCGCTAAATTGAGAAAACCATTGCAACAAAAACTCAAGAAAAAAAATAAGTTGGACATGGACCTCTAGCGATTCAAAGATTATTCAAAACTTGAAAAAGATATGTAAAAATCTTCTTGTTCTTAATTTGCCTAATAAAGGAGATCATTTAATTCTTGAGACAAATGACATCAATGAGCACTGGACTACAGTAGTCAAAATTAAAGGAGAAAAACTCTATAAATATTATAGGTGGAAGTTTTAATAAAGCAAAATACAATTATCCTACGATGGAAAAAGAAATCCTTGGAGTCATAAGGGGAATTGAAAAGTTCTTAATCTTTTTAGCCGTAAACTTTTTCTTATTCGAACTAATTACAAAGGCACACTCGATTTTATAAAAAAGAATTTATCAAACATGCAAGCACAAGGGAGACTCCTATGTTGGCAATTATGGCTTAACCAGTTTTCTTTTTCTGTTGAACACATATAGGAATCAAAGAATTCTTTGGAATAACTCACAGACTTGCCAATGGTGATCGTCATAGCAGAACTCCTATCTAAAAAGGAGGAGATTCAAAATGAAATGCCGTTACTACTAGAACGGGTTTCTTCTTCTAGTAGAATCCTTATGAATGTTTTAAAATTTCGTATAAAAAGTAGATCATACGTTGGTCTGTTGTCTTTAGCCTATATAATAGTACAGAGATTTAGCCTTTTAGAATTATAAATGAATTACATAAAGTGTTCTTATGATATTCAAGAAAAAATAAGTTCCCATGTTAAAGAAAAATGGTTCAACAAATGGTATTCAACCTGCATCGACTACCACCATAATTATTCTTATGATATTCTTCTTTCATGACAAATCTGAAGTTGGTGGTGTTAGTCTCGCAACAAATTCAATATCTCCGGATGACTCATCATGAAAGCCTAGAATATGGATTGATAGTTTACCTTATGAAAATCATAGATTCCAAGTACCCATTCTTCTCAAGACTAACTAAGTTTCAACAGTACATGTTTGAAATGATCCATTTGGTTCTCACATCTTTGGATGACCCAACAAAAGTTCCATACAATAGAAGCCTGTATGTCAAAGTACATTGCATAGTAATTGAGTATGAAAACGAAAAAGGCAAACCAGCCCATTATCTTGTCCAGTTAGATAGATGATCCCAATGATCAACAATAAGAATGGTTTCCATAATGTCAAAAATTAGTTAGTGATGTTGCTTTAGCAAGAACCATCAAATTTTACAACATTTATCATAAAATGTGGGCATTACTTAAACAAGGAAGAACACAAATGCATTGCATGAACACTACTTTCATCTATCATAATGATTTTAGTAAATATATGAAGGTAGAATGAGCCTTCAGAAGATGTATTTGATTATCTGTTCGATGTTGAAACTGGAAAATTCTTATTAAAAAAAGAAAAGAAATATCTTCATGAATTATTTGAAAGATGGGATCTAAAGCATCTTCAACTTGATGAAGATTTTGATGATTATATGGATAATGATGGACTGGAAAACATTATTGGAGATGAAGGAATGCAGAATCTCAATATGGATGACTAGTTTTGTCAGCATTAAAGGCTCTGAAAAGTTATTGCTCTATTATTGTACTATTTTGTCAAGTGTCAAGTCAGTAAAATAATGCTGTCTACTGTAGCCATGCGAGGATAGTTGCAGTCATGTGTAAATATTAGTATGTACTGTAGCCATTATGACATCCTATGTAGTCAATCTCCTCTATAAAAGGAGAGGTTGAGTGCTGAGAAAGGACATTGTCATTTGAGCATACTTGAGCAAAAGCGAAGTCAAGATTATCCATTTCTCTATGACCAAGCATCCTTGATGATCGTAGTAGCTCAAGTCACTCTTCAATATTTCCATTACAATATTTCCACTTTCAAGCTTTCAATAAAAGAGGATTCCCAGTAGAGAAAGTTATTCAATCGAACCTTATGTCTTAAATATTATGATTTCTTGATTAAAGTCTCACTATCCTTAAAAATATAAAAAAATCTGGATTAGTGACTACGGTCCTAGGTAGGAGAAGAAATGGATATATGTTGTACCTGATCTAAGGAGGTGGGAAAGAGATTAGTAATCTCTGTAAATTGGAGCTAGAGGAACACCAGGATCTAATGTTGACTAAGTTCAGGTAATGATCGAAACTCTCTATTTAAGCTTTAATTATTTTGCTAAGCATGGTGGACCCCTAATAACAGAAAATATAATATTTGTGATATAAGGTGTAGATTATGATAACTAGTGTCAGTAAAGTCATTATAAGAAGTGCAATTTTAATATAAGCGTAGTTTTCTAAAAAGGCCCAAAAGTTTAAGTATTTGCACGTTGAACCACATTAGGGTCAAAAATAGAAATTTCAGAAAAGTTTGGGCCAAAAATAAAAATATTTATCCTCCAAAGGATTATTAACCCAAACAGTTGTAATCCAAAAAATTATTACCCAAACCTCGGTAGTTTAAAAAATCTTTATCCAATTTTACTAGATCAATTAAATATTTACCCATACCACAGTGGATTTGGAAGCTAATTTTTCCTTCTGTAACACCCCTATCTTAGGAGGTAGGCGCATCATCATCGTGAATGTTCAATTGGAAACTTCTTAAAGGCTCTATAGGCTCCTTGCATTTCCCATCGTTACATTTTGCACATTATCCAATTAACACATAATCACATAATACATGTATCACTGAGAATAACGAATAGTAACATAGCATATAGGATATGGGAGGCGACATAAGAAGATGATCATACTTTAGAAATATAATAATATCTTTCATACTTAGCTCACCTCTGAAACCACAAAGAGACATGTCATGATACAAGCAATTAGACCAATTTAGCCAAAGTGGTCTCATATCAGATACAATTTCATGACCCTTATTTGCAATTAAGTTTGTAAATCAACTCTGCTGCTAGTATATTCAATAAATTAACCATGATTGGTCTAGATCAATCATATCCTTTGGACTCCTACTCCTCACTAGAGTCCAAAAGAAATCAAAGTCTACTAAGTTGAAGTAATGGCCCGACCATTACCACAATATATGTATACATAAAGGTGTCTTTCTTAGAAAATTGCACATATTTATTATAGTCGCTTAATTTATTTCTTTAAATGTATTTATTAGTTATATAGATACTTAGAATCAATCACAATCTCAAAAAAATCACAGACTTTCCTAAATCCAAGCTAAAATCCAATTAAATAACAAATCACATAATTCCTAGATTAACTAAGGTTCCTTAGTTTTGGGGGAAATCAATCCATTACCAACACAAAAAACCACCACAACATAAGGGTGACAAATATGCTAGTGGACCAGTTGGAGCTCGTATGGTACCAACTAGGCAACCTTACTCTGAAGGATGCAAATTGCCCACAAAACATAAATCATGGAGTCATATTCATATCCTAGTAAGTTTAGGGTATGACCTTCCTCACCAGAGACTCACATGACTAGCATAACAAATAATGCTGATATTCATATCTTGGAGGATTAGTTAGAACCTCTTCACCATGCAACCTGAACATAAAGGTAGCCACTCTTATGATCATAGCTTTAGAATACGAGATAAGTAATTGCCTTCAGTATAGCATAAATTCGTTTCCCAATAAACATAATTTAGTGCAATGATATAGCTCATATGATCATAATATTACTTTTTTTTTTAATGAAACTCAATTTACAAGTTTTAAAAAAATATAGTAAAGAAAATGCATATTTTTACTCTAACAAATTTATCTGAGTACCCACCATGTAATTCTGCCACCATGCTGAATTCAATGTTCATACCAGCCATTGCATATCTAATTTACATATTAAACATACAAACAGTTCCTAATTTCACTAAATCAAATAAAAAGTTCTTAGTTCAAACAATATATATCCAAAATTCATGAACATTTGGACAAAATTGCTAAATATTATGAAGGAATCTACAGTAAATATTTCAAAATTTTTCTCCTAGGTAATAATTCTTGAAAATGATTAAACTTACCAAAATTAGGCCAAATTCGAAAACTAAATCAAATTCCTGCCTTTTTATTACCCTAAACCAAACATTCAAGCAATTTATTTAAATTCATAGCATAATCATCAAATTTCTGTCATCCAAAAAACCAGTAATTTCAATAAACATGAAAATTTTAGGGGTTGAACAAGTGAAATTAACTTTGTACTTTATTAAACCCTAAAAACACCAAATTGATAGCTTCAATCTTTAATTGATTCCTCAAATTCAGGCATACATGATCCAATTAATCTTTCCATAATCAGTTGTAGGTTTGGGAAAATAAGAATTACTCACCTAAATTGTCCATCAATTTCCAAGTTCCTTCCTGTCTGTCTGTCTGTCTGTTTGTCTCTCTCTCTCTCTGTGTATGAGTTATGTGTGTGGTTTAAAGCAAGAAAGATAGAGGGCTAAAACCCCTCCCCCTATTTCCTGATAAATATGACGCCCCCTTTTTCAGTTGCCCATTTTGTTTTTTTGTTTTCTTTCCTTGTTTGTTGGTTCAATTCATGCCTTTTTTGGGATAAAGTCTTACTACGAGCAATAATCCTACTTCTAATTAGTCCCCAAAAATAGTGGCATTAAAATTAATTTAGGCACGCATACATGTCTAAAATAAATAACTTAGAATACACACATAATTACAAAAAAAAAATTACATAATGGTAACTTCAGTTTTGTGTAAATTATTTTGAGGAGGCTCTGTTTTCAAAACTAATTATATGGTATCTCAACTTTTGAGGTAAATAACATAAGAGACCCTAAAGTTTATGTAAACTATTTTCAGGTCCAATTATGCTATTTTAGTTCAACTATATTGCCTGTAACTTTTTATATTTGCAAATGCTACCCTAATCCTTAAAAACTTACTTTCAAAAATTTTAATTTTGTGCATGTGTAATTTCTCTCCTAAATACTACTTGAGGTCGCCTTACAATTGGTTTCAGAGTCACGTGACCAAAAATAATTAAGATAATTAAGATAATTAATAATTAATTCAAATAATTAATAGTGTTTAATTCTTGAATCATCATCTTCTTGCCCTGCACCCAATTATTCACATATTGTGGACACTCCGCAAGGCATCACTTCAGTGGCACCACAATTAAACTATATATTAAGGCCAGGCAATATTCCAAAATATTTATATTTTTGGGATATTTTCCATATGGATGTATTGAGCTATCTTTGTTATTTAGTTTCCTTATTCCTATATACTTGTATAGGAAAATAGAACATTGCAATATTTTTTTTAATGAATCAATTCTTGTATATATGGGCACACCCATGAATGAAAGAGGCGAGACATTCACTCCAAAAACCATAGTTCTTTGTTTTGTCTTTGCTTGGTCAGGTTACGGTATCAGAGTGATGACAAATATTAAAGGCACACGAAAGAACGAACTAGCGAAGAAGTCACTGTCTCCATATGACCTGAACTCGAATGATAACTCGAGAAATGTTATCACTCAAGTTCAATTGAAAGGAAACAACTATGAAGAATGGGCAAGAGCAATTCAGATTTCCTTACAGGCCAGAAGGAAGTGGGGATTTATTGATGGAACAATTACCAAACCAGCTGAAAATTTTGTCGATACGGAGGATTGGTGGGCACTACAATCTATGCTAGTTTCTTGGATTTTAAACACCATTGAACCAATCTTGTGTTCTGCTGTATCATATTCAGAAAATGCCAATGACTTGTGAGAAGATCTCAAGGAGCAATTCTCAATTGCAAACGGACCTCGAATCCAGCAATTGAGGAGGGCGTTGGCCGAGTGCAAACAACAACGAGGGACCATAGTCGAATACTATGGAAAATTGAAACCTTTGTGGGATGAGTTGATGGATTATGATTTGATTCTAACCTGTAATTATGGCAATTTTGAGTGCGACATCAAATCAAAACTCACCAAAAATCGTGAGGAGGAGCGGGTTCATCGGTCCCTCATGGGTTTGGATGAAAGCCTACATGGAATAGTTCGAACAAGCCCGCTAGCAACTGAGCCATTACCACCACTGAACATGGTGTATTTGACTCTTGTTCAAGAAGAATGAACCAAAAATATGGTCCGTATGAAAGATGACCATAGTGATTGGTGAGATTATGGCGCTTGCAGCCTAAGGCCGTTTTAGGGGTAGAGGCCGCAGCGAAGCTTGAGACAAAAATCTAACCTGCACACATTGTAAGAAGACGGGTCATGAGGTAGGGAATTGTTTCCATCTAGTTGGCTACGCGGACTGGTGGGGCGAAGATCCTCATGATGCAAAGGTGGATGGACGTGGAAGAGGCAGCGTGAGTGGAGGCCGAGGAACGGGCGGTATGCTTCGAGCTAATGTGGACCAAGCATGAGCAAACAGTTAGGCCACAGGAATCAGCACCTCAACGATTGAAGAAGAAAAGCAAGGGGTGCCAGACTTGAATCCAGAATAGTGGCAATCACTTCTTGAAATTATAAATTCCCATAAAGTCAACTTTGCTGCAAAATTGACCTATAAGACGGAAAATAACTCATGGATTATTGATATAGGAGCTTCCAACCATATGATAGGAGGCTTGGAAAATTTGAAAGATTTGCGAAGAATTTCTACTTGTCCAATGGGTTTGCCAAATGGTGGTCATGTGCTTGCTGCTAAAATTTGATTGATAAAACTTGACAAAAAGTTTGGTTCTTTTATGTTCTTTATGTTCCCTGGTTTAGCTTATAATTTAATTTCTGTGTCGCAGGTTGTTGATGAACAAATTGTGTTGCAGTTTTCTATAAACATAGTTGTGCTTTACAGGACCTCACTTCAAAGATGCAGATTGGTATGGGTGATGTAAGGATGGACTCTACTGCCTTCAAAGACAACCGTAGATACAGACTTATAAAGTAGATGGAATGGGCTCATTTGACTTGTGGCATGCCAGATTGGGACATCCTTCTCCCAAAGTTGCCAAGTTAATTCTAGTAGCAAACATTAGGAAAGATAGCAATGTTTTGAATAAATTTTGTGATATTTGTCATCGTGCAAAACAAAGTCAAAACAGTTTTCTACTTAGTGAAAATAAAGCATCTGATTTATTTGGGTTGATCAATTACGATCTGTGGGGTCCCAATAGATCTGCTTCATCCTGTGGTGCACACTACTTCTTGACAATTGTGGATGGTTTTCCAGTGCAATTTAGGTAACCAATAGCAATGGTATTGGATGACAAGACTCTATATGAAGTTCTTTATGGACATAAACCCTCATATGAGCTTCTTAGAGTGTTTGGCTCATTGTGTATGCCCATAACCTATGGAGAACGGGAGATAAATTTGCTAGTAGGAGTAGACGATGTGTCTTTATTGGATATCCTCATGGCTAAAAGGGGTGGTGGTTATATGATTTAGAGAATTGAAAATATTTTGTCTCAAGGGATGTTGTATTTTCTGAAAATGAATTCCCCTTGCCCTAGATGGTTGTCAATGGTTATTTGGAAGAACTTGATAGTTTGGAGGCAAGGCGGGTAAGGATGCACGAGCCTACTTTCCCTTTGAAGAAGTAGGAGGTGGCGAGGCCCAGCAGAGCATAGAAATGTTGGGGCTATGAAGGGGTCTAGTGCCTGTCCTAGGCAGAAGCTGTTGGTGAAGCCTAACAAGCCGAAGCCCCGTTGAGCAAAGCTGAGATACATAGGGTGAAAGGAGTTAGGCATTCAGGCTAGGCTGAGTCAATCCCATAGACTATTGAAATTCTAGGCCATGGAGATTTGTTGGGCCGTGGGCATTGAAAGAAAGAACCTTTAGTCCGTCTGTGCGAGTATGTTATGCATACTACTCGAAAATTGAGTCCATCTACACGCTCATCTCTGGCACAACGTCTTCTAGGTATGGCTTTACCCTATAGCACACTATGTAAACTGTCATAATTTTTTAATGCGACATAGACATTTTTTTGCAGCTATTACCTTGGCCACAAGCCTGTTTCTTTCTCATAAGTTATCAAAGATGAACATTGGCAAGATGCCGTACAACAGGAGATACAGGCATTAGAGGACAATGGGACTTGGGAAATCTCTGATGTAGCACCTAACAAAAAGGCCCTTGGATGCAAATGGGTCTTCAAAATTAACTTTAAGTCTGGCGGGACTGTGGAATGTTACAAGGCTCTATTAGTAATCTTTGGAAATCTTTAAGAAGAGGTCTACATGAGCATGCCACTAGGTTTTCAGGTCATAGGTTCCAAGAAAGTTTGTCAACTTCATAAATCTTTGTATGGACTAAAATAGGCACCGCAGTGTCGGTTTACCAAACTATCGACAACCTTTAAGAAATATGGGATACATCAATATTATTCTTATTATTCCCTGTTCACACTGCAACAGAAAGATCTTTGGCTCAATATGTTAGTATATGTGGGTAACTTAATTATTTTAGGAAATGATCACAAGGCTATTGGGTAATTCAAATCTTATTTGAGTGAGTGTTTTCACAGGAATGATTTGGGAGTTCTCAAATATTTTTTGGACGTCGAAGTTGCTAGAAATTCTGATGGAATTTTCCTATGTCAACGTAAATACATATTGGATATACTCTCAGAGGCAGGATTGCTTAGAGCCAAACCAGCTAATGTTCCCTTGGAACAACAACATTGATTAACATTGGCCAATGGGCAACTTCTTGATGATGCAGAGGGATACCGCAGACTAGGGCGTCGTCTCATCTATATTTGTTTTACTAGGCTTGACTTATCTTATTGTGTCCATGTCCTCTCCTAGTTCATGCAACACCCAAAAGAAGAACACTGGTAGACAATGTTAAGAGTGATGAGATATTTGAAAGGGAATTCGGGGCAAGGAATATTACTTTAGGGCGATTACGATTTATGCCTCTGTGGGTGGTGTGATTCGGATTGGGTAGCTTGTCCTCTGACACATAGATCTCTTTTTGGCCGGTTTGTCTCTTTGGGGGCTTCTCTTATATCCCAGAAAACTAACAAGTAGCATATAGTGTCACGTTCTTCAACTAAAGTAGAATATCGATTTATGGCAATGACAACCTGTGAACTCAAATGGTTGAAAGAGATCTTGTTATCACTGGTGTCGAACATAAGCAATCAGTGCAACTATGTTGTGATAGTCATACGACATTCCATATCGCGAGAAATCCAGTCTTTTATGAGCGGACCGAGCACATTGAGGCAGACTGTCATTTTGTTCAGGATGAGCATATCAAGGGCACTATTCATATAGTTTTTTGTTCCCACGCACGAGCAACTTACAGATATCTTCAAAAAGGCTCTTGGAAAATTGCAATTTGAGTACCTTATTCACAAGTTAGGTGTTTGTGATCTGCATGCACCAACGTTGGGGGGAGGTATTGAGGTTGGGCCATATTCTAAAATATTTATATTTTCAGGATATATTCCATATGTATATATTGAGCTATCTTTATTATTTAGTTTCCTACTTCCTAGATACTTGTATAGGAAAGTAGAATATTACAATATTTTGTTGATGAATCAATTCTTGTCTATATGGCCACACACATGAATAAAAGAGGTGAGAAATTCACTCCTAAAACCATAGTTCTTTGCTTTGTCTTTGCTTGGTCATGTTACCATATTGCCGATATAGTTTAGAATTAAGGATGGAATTAGCTAAAATTAAGGCCAAAGTTAATGAGATAAAGAAGCAACTGTCGATCATCCATCTTTCTTTAATCAACGAGATTAGACATAGTGAAAAATCTGATTTAAGTATTAGTACTTCATTTCAGCATAAATATCCTTTCCAAACCTAAAAAACAAAATTCATTTGCATGATATACAAATCTAGAAGGAAGTAGGAGAAAAATCAATAGAAAAATCATCTGAAAAGGTAGAGAAAGAAGAAGGGGATGGAGTATAAACAGTACAACCATGAGAAATTACAGAATATATTTGATAAAGAACAAAACGCAGAAGAGTTAAATAAAATTATGGACACAATAGTTGAAAAACAAGATGTACTGTCCGATAATAACTAAAAGATAACTGATGTCCAGTTAGAAGAAGAAATATATAAGCAGATGAACCTAATTAAACTAGGGGATCTTAATATTGTTCCTTTACAACAGATAAAGAGGAAGTTGGATAAAAAATATGGTAAGATGGTATTTGACAATGAAATCACTGAGATTGAAGAAGAACTCAACACGGATGAAGTCAAGTCCAATCTAGTTAATAATGTAATCTCTAAACCTGAAGAGTTTGATGAATCATCTAGGAGCAATACCCATTTCATGAGACCTAAATATGTCCTAGCAAGGCATATAACCAACTTTTCCTTTGGGTTCATCCCAAGGAAAACCACATCATTTGAAGAAATTGATCTTACCTCAATTAGCCAAATGGGATACATCTTAAACATTAACGGAACCCATAATAGAGAAGAAATATTTGACCGTTGGGAAAAGGGTATGAATAGTATTATGAACTTGAATACCACATGGTCTGCCGGGAATTACCTAAACTATATCGAACATAGTTTTGATGGCATTGTAGCTGAATAGTATGACTAAGTAGATGAGGAAGGTAAAAATGTATTAAGAATAACGAAAATACCAGTTGTCATGTTCAAAAAATTATGTAAGGAAATCCAAACTGGATTTATTGGATCTAAACTTGATTCTAAAAAAAAAGCTAGTAATTGAGAAAGAAAGATTAGTAATATAGAATTATGGGATATGAGTTATCTGAAGAATTATATTGCTGAATTTAGTTAGTATTATTAAAAAAATGGGCATAATGAAACCAATCTTAGTATGTTTTATGAAAAATTACCATATCTGATTAATTCTATAATTAATGAAAAATGCATTACATGGCTTGAAAAAGCACGTCCTTGATACTCTTGGTACAAGAATCTCTTATTTAAGAAAATGGGTCAATGATTAATATCTTGATCTCCAAAAACAAAAGAAAATGAAGAAACAAGTTTTAGCATGTTGAGATAATCCTCACCAAAAGGGAAACAAACCTAAGAAGAGAAGAAAAAATTTTTTATAAGAAAAGAGCTTTAACAAGCAAAGGGGGCAGGAGTGTAAGGCTCCGTTTGGACCTTGAAAAATTTTATGGAAAGAAAAAAATTTGAGAAAGTTGCTTTTTTTTCTTGTGTTTGGTTTAAAGAAAATCACAAAGAAAAAAAAATGGAGGAAAGTTAGGTGGAAAAATTGTTAGAAACAAGTGATAAAATT
Organism: Selenicereus undatus; assembly: GCA_017589665.1. Classification (NCBI taxonomy): domain Eukaryota; kingdom Viridiplantae; phylum Streptophyta; class Magnoliopsida; order Caryophyllales; family Cactaceae; genus Selenicereus; species Selenicereus undatus. The sequence continues at coordinate 91,313,397 of JACYFF010031952.1, read as the reverse complement.
TTCCTCATAAAATTGTGAGGAAAGTTTGAGGAAAATTCCCAACCTTCTACAACCTTACATTGCTTAGATAACATCAATATGATTCAAGTAATTCATCAACATTCAAATTTCTCATCCAAATTTTTGTATTTTTTCCTCAATCCAAATAAAAGAAAAAAACTTATTTTCTCCAAACTTTTTTTCCTTCACATTTTTTTCCCTTCAACTTTTCTTTCCACCAAATTTTCTAAGGATCAAACAGAGCTTAAAAGAAAGTACTATAACGAACCAAACCCTAAAAAATGATGCTTTTTTAGAAAAACTACTTATTGTCATGCTAGGAAAAACAACTATAGGTGTTAGTCATGCGGAGAAGTAGGTCATTATGCATACGAATGCAAAAAAAGGAATAATAACAAGCTTATTGAAACCTTGGGAAGTTTGGATTATTTTGAGCTTAGCAAGGAATAGGCACTAGATCTAGCCCTTAAAAACAACAAGGGAATTATTGAATTGTACTGGAAGATGAATATGAAGAGAGTGATTATGAAGAAACTAGTCGCATGATGGAAAGTAGTTTAATTAGTCTTGGTGATCTCGAAGGAAAAGAATTTGTTGTAGATAATGAGAACGAAGAAGTCAAAGGAGATTTGATCCTTCTCATAATTCAGAGAGACACGATCTATACAAAAGTCCATCTTTCAATTAAAGAGTAAGTACGTACGTGAAATGATGGAAGGATATCTGGAGATAAAAGACTGTGAGTATGATGTGGGAGAAGTTAATCTCATTAATTGGAAAAATATCCTTAAGCATAACAAAGATAGAAAGTATAGGTATATCTATATTGGAATTGTCCAAGTGCAAATCACTCCATTACAGTATTATGGAAAAGATATTGATCTTTATGTTTTACTTTTTGATACTCGTCATACCAAATTTAATAATCAATTTACCATAGGAATCAAGTCCAATTTATGAAATGAATCGGTAGGGTTCAATTGCCGACCTGGATATTATGTGTGGCTAAAAGATGAATTTGTCAAAAACTTCCTATCCCTTCAAATAAAAATAGTTGGAGTGGATATGAAAGGGGAAGGTTACCCACTAAGAATATTTTGAAAAATAATTTACAAGTTAGATAATACTATATATCCAAAGACTAAGATAACAATGATAAAAACTGAAAAATTTGAAAGTCCTACTCCAATGCACAGGATTCAAAGAATAAAATCCAATTCATAGGAGATAAAAATTGATAGGTCTTGGATATCTAACTATGCCAATCCTACAAAAATCAATGCGAAAAATGTAATAAAACTGGACAAGAATGGTAAAATTAATATCAAATCCCAATTATTAAGAAGCATGAGTACAAGATCAAAATAGGAAGAAGGGTCCTCATTAGCAAAAGAAGGGCTTAAACAAGATGATATAATAAGTATGACTAGTCAAATCACTAGGATGAGTTTTGAATTCACAAGACATAGCGTAGACTGAAGTATGAGTCGAGATAGGAAAGTAATTGAGTACAAAAATATGAGAATGAATTAGTAAAAAATGTGACTCTGGAAATTTGCTATGAAGTCACCAATACAAATCCTAATAGCATGTATATCCCAATAAATGTATGTTTAGGGGGATGTAATAAATATGAATTGTGTGCATACATAGATAGTGGTTATTCTATCTCATTTGGAAAAAGATCTTTATTTCCAAAATTTATGTGAAAAAAAGCTAACAAATCCTTTACAGATAAGGATAGTTGACAATAGCATAATGAGCTACAACGAAGCCACAGAAGGACTATCAATAGAGATAGGAGGAGTCCAATACATTATATCAGTTTTGTGTGCTACTGATAAACTCTCTCATGATATGATTATTGGAAATAATTTTCAGAGGCTATATTCTCCATACATAGAGGCCATAAACCAAATAATATTCACAATAAATGATCACTCATTTCCCATTGAGAAACTAAATAAGGGTTATACACAATAGAAGATTGAGTTTATATGCAACCAGCGTGGTGAGAAGGTAATACATACACAATATGAAATAACACTAACAATCTTACTATTTGAGCTATCTATTAAAGAGTAGATCGCTGAACAACAAGAGTAATTATGCAAAAAACTCTACTTTGATAATGCTTTGAAATTTTGGGATAAGATAAAACATCTGCAAAGATTACTTTGTTAAATCCCAACACTACTATTCGGGTCAAACAAATAATGTATACACACTAGGATATTCAAGAATTTGATAAACAAATTAAAGAACTTTTGGATAAAGGATTAATCAAAAACAGTAAGAGTCCTCACGCCAATCCTGCTTTCATGGTAAGAAATCACACTAATGAAAAAAAGTAAAAGCAAGAATGCTAATCAATTACAAAAAGTGTAATGATAAAATTGTCTTGAATGGTTATTATATTCCTAGCAGTACAATCCTTTTTAATAGGATTCAAGCAGCCTCTTGGTTCTCCAAACTGGACTGTAAAAGCGTGTACTGGTAGATAAAAATGGATGAAGAAAACATTCCTTCATGTGTGTTTAGTGCCCGTTAAGGGCATTATGAATGGATCTTATGCCATTTGGCCTAAAAAATGCATGTAAAATATTTCAAAGAAGAATGGATATTGTCTTCAAAGATCTTAATCACTGGTGCCTAGTTTATATTGATGACATCCTTGTCTTTTCTAAGACCATAGGACAACACAAAGATGATATTGTAGTTGCTACCCAAAATGCATTGATCATGACATTATTCTTAGTAAGAACAACTGCATTATGGTGAACAATAGATCGAGTTTGTAGGCCTTAAAATAAAAATTGGACAAATCATTTTACAAAGTAAATTCTGGAAAAAATAGAACATTTTCCTGAAAAGATTGAAAATAGGAAGCAATTAGAAAGGTTTTGAGGATGTCTTCCCTATACTTCAAATTTCATTAAAGATTTAGCTGAATTGAGAAAACCATTGCAGCAAAAACTCAAAAAAGAAGTAAGTTGGACATAGACCCTTAATGATTCGAAGATTGTTCAAAACTTTTAAAAAAGTGCAGAACTCTTCTTGTTCTTAATTTGCCTAATGAAAGAGATGATTTAATTCTCGAGATAGATCCCACTAGCGAACACTAAAGTGCAGTACTGAAAATCAAAGAAGGAGAAAAACTCTACAAATATTGTAGTGAAAGTTGTAAGAAGCAGAATGCTACTATCCCACGATGGAAAAAGAAATTGGTAAGTGCTTAGTGTTCATTTTGGGGTCGTTTTGCTACACTTTTTGGGAGATTTTTGAACGTTATGTTATAATCTATATTCCTATTCCGGTTTTATGCTTCGGTATGGTTCTTTTCTATGTTTTTTTTCCAGATTTTTGGACCTTCTTGCCCTTGCTTTAATCCCAAATTGAGTATGATTTAACCCCCCACAGATGCCTCCAAGTCACCATGCCCATGCAGGAAAAGAAGAGCTAGAGAATTTCGAGACAGAGGCGACCACGAATGCTCCATGATGAAGGCCACGGTCCGTGGTGAACCTAAAACTGCTTGCCTCTTCGTCTTCCTTTGTCTCGTGGCTAGAGATGCTCGGTTTCAAGCTTATAAGAGGTCGTTCATTTGTAGACAAGGGAGAAGGACTAGTCTCTCTACCCTCATCTCTCTCATAGTTTTCATTAGGTTTTTGGATTCTTAGTTTGCACTCTTTAGAGTTAGAAAATAAAATTAAAGGAAAGCGTTTGCTTTGAAGATTTGAAGATTTGGGACACCATTGGAGAATCACCATTTGCTGCTAAGTTTTCTCTCCTCTTGTATTTTTCTTTAACTTTTGTTTTTGATTGTTGTTAATTTTGAACATGAGTGAGTAGTTTGTTTAATATAGGAACTTGTTACCCCAAGTATTGATGTTGGATTCTTAATCTTCATTTATTAAGCTTATTTTGTATGGAATGATTGCATTCTACCTTGTGATTGAAGTGTGTGAGTGAAGTTTGGCCAAATTTGCTTGGTTATACTAGATACTTGAGTGAAGTACCTAAAGGAGAAACTTGCTATTTGAACGACAAGATAAGACTTGATTTAGCAATACTTTGAAGAGATTTGCTTGTTAAGAGGAAACTTTAGCTAATCAAAAATCTATAACTTAGAATAAAACAAGGGCATTTGAAAGAATGTTAATTGGATTAGGTTAGGCAATTCAATTTGTTTTGAAAGAAAAGGCTAAAGTTTATATCGATTGCACCCCTTTCAATCGTCCAATCTAAATTAAGTGCATGGTTTAATCCATGCATCCAATTCTTCATTAGGCAAAACAATTTCCTAGATATTTTAATTTGATTGAATTTTCCCAATTAGTTAATTTGTGTAATCTGAACAACCCATTGGAACTTGTTTGCTTAGCCCTTTATTATAGGACAAAACTCAATAGATTACATTTGGTCTCTGTGGGACCAATATTAAAATTATACTGCAACACCTGTGCACTTGCAGAAATGCCAAGTTTTTGGGCTGTTACTAGGGACCAATTTGTGGATAGTGAGTTCGCCTTTATAGATTGACTAAGTATATTTTTTGTGCCTTGATTTGCATTAGTATAGTTCTTTTTGGTGTTCTTTGCAGGATTTCTCAACTTATATGTGATGTCCCTTTCCATTTGAATTCAATCCAAAAATATAAAGGGCTTTTCGCTCTAGGAGGAAGAAGTTAAAGTTGGAGGAGCAAAGAACCAAAGCCCAAGAAGCCTCTTTAACAATGGCGGGAGAATGAGGTGACCAAAGAAGGATGCTTGGGGACTTTGTCACCCCAAGAGTCCAAGGCATTACCTCTAGCGTTGCTCGACCAAACGTGAAAGCCAATAACTTTGAGCTCAAGCCGGCTCTTATTTCCATAGTGCAACAGTCCCAATTTGGAGGCAACCCGTTAGAAGATCCCAGCTTACACATCTTTGTATTTTTAGAGGTGTGCGACACCTTGAAGCTCAACAGAGTTTCTACCAATGCTATTCGATTGCAGCTATTTCGCTTTTCACTTAAGGACAAGGCGAGAGCTTGACTTCATTTTTTGCCTCCCAGATGCACCGTAACATAGGATGAGCTCACCAAGGCTTTTCTTGCAAAATTCTTTCCTCCAAGCAAGACGGCTAGTCTAAGAAACCAAATCACTACCTTCGCTCAAAGGGAAGACAAGTTGCTTTATGAAGCTTGGGAGTGGTTCTAGGACCTATTGAGGCTTTGTCCACATCATGGGCTCCAACAGTGGATGATAGTGTAAGCCTTCTATAATGGGGTCACTTAATCGGTGAGGTTAACTATAGATGTGGCGGCAGGTGGCACTCTTATGGACAAGATGGAAGATGAAGCTTACAACCTTATTGAGATGACACTTAATAACTACCATTGGTCGAATGAGAGAAGCCAACCCAAGAGGGTTTGAGGTAAGTTAGAACTTGATGCTATTTCTATGCTCTCAGCTAAAGTAGATGCCATGCCTTAAAGGTTGGAACGATTGAATATAATTCTATTAGTTCAAGTACACTTTCCCATCATGTGAAATATGTGGGTTTGTTGATCATTTAACTGTGAATTGTCAAGTTTGGAGTCCATTTGGCCAAGATGCTAGTGAACAAGTCAACTATGTCAACACCTATAATCCTAGATGGACCAATGACCCATTCTCCAACACATACAATCGTGGTTGGAGGAATCATCCTAATTTCTTCTATAGGTCTAATGCCCCTGCTATGTCTCAAATGAATTTTAGACCACCCCCTGGATTTCAAAGATCACCTTACCTGCAACAAACACCTCAAAAATCCAATTTAGAGACAATGATGGAGAGTATGCTTTTGGCACAGCAAAAGCAGGATTAGTACATTAAGCAATTAGCCTCCAAGGTTGATGTGCTTAGTGCTTATAATCAGATATTGGAAGCTCAAACCGCCCAACAAGCTACCTCTTTGAAGATCAAATTGTTTCCCTTGCTTCGTTCCTCTCTAATAAAGCGCCCAATTCTAATGAATTTGAAATGGATGATGTTTGGTGTTGTACTAATCCTCCTATGTTTGATTGGGTTTCTACTATGGGTCTCAATCTTGACTGTGCTAACATGGAGTTTGTTGCCCCTATACCACTTGGCATAGCCGAGGACGGGCCCTTCACTTCTAATGAAGGTTCTTTGAGTACCTATTGCAGGTTTGCTCAGTTGCTTATGTCTTTGTCTCCTATAGAAGGAATTGATCTTGACTTTGGTCTTGGCGTTGAGTCTGGCAGTGGCTCGTCTAATGGGGCTCACTCCCAGATTGTTTTGTTTCTAATCCCGCTATTTGGCACCTCCTAATGATGAAGAAGGACCTCCATCCAGAGTATTTGAGGTGATACCTTCAAGTGCAAGAGTTCAATTTCGAGGTGCGTGATAAAGAAAAGTAGGGGGTTGTGGGGGACCCATTGACAAGACCGTTGTTCACAGTCTTTTTGATCTGGAGCCATCATAGAAGTGAAGGTGGAGTTCCCAACCCTAAAAGAGTGCTTCTTAGGAGGCAATCTCAGTTTTTTCCTTTACTAGTTTTTCTTTTCTTTGATTGTATATAGTGCATTTCTTATTTTTTTAAAAAAAGAGAGAAAAAAAGGAAAACAAACAAAGACTAAACAAAAAATATCAAACAAAAGAGCAAAACAAGATAGAGACAAAAAACAAAGAGAAAAAAAAACATTGAAAAAAATAAGAGAGTTTTAGAAGCTCTAAACAATAGCTACCACGGATCCCTAGTGGTGCCCAACTCGGTCCATAGGTTCTTTGCCATGAATTCTAGAAAAAAGTTGAAACAGTGCTCACCATGGACTCTCAATGGTGGACCCCATGGTCCGTGGTGAGTTTCTCCGTCTACGGTCAAGGGTTTTTCATGCCTTTTGAACCGAAAACATCCATTCATCTTGAACCCTTCGACTCTTTCTCTCTTTAAACTCTCTTTCTCTCTCTGGAAACTCCATAACCATCCACTTTTAGACCTTCGATTTTTCATCATTTTCAATCAAATTTCTACCCTTTCTTCTTATTTTCTTCATTTTCACTCCAAATATCCTTCAAATTTCTCTTTTGTTGCCTTCTTTCTCTCACGTTTGATCCATTTTCATACCCAAACCTTCAACCACCCAACTTCACCTTCCATTCTTCCAGAATTTCTCATTTTCATCCATATTTCTTCCCCATTAACCGTAATTTTCATAAATGTTTTATTTTTTATTATTTTTCTTCCCATTTTACCTTAGTGTTTAGAGTATCCACTCTCCATAGTCAAGGCACCTAAGAAGAAGGCAAGAACTACTTAAGAGGCAGGGATGTCAAGTTGAGCACCACAATGCGCATCCCAGACCTCCCGAGCCTAAACCAATGCAAGAAATGGAGGTAATATTCATAACCCCCTTGGTTTAACACATCTCGAGCATGTTGCTACATAAGTAGCAAGCTAGTCATTGCTACTCGTTATTATAATGAAGATTTGCTAACCCGATTGAGTTTGTTAGATGACAGTCATTCGTTGTTTGCTCAGGGAGGTGTAAGTCAATTTTTAGATATTAGGGACCACACTAGTCATGACTTCACTCTTGAGTTTTTGAGTACATTGCATGTGGAGGTCACGAGTGGGCCTCGTTGTTAAGATGGATACATTTCCTTCTCTCTCAATAGGGAGTTTTATGAGCTTAATTTGAGTGCTTTAGTAGTATGTTTGGTTTTTCACTGAGTTTGGACTTGCCTTATTGACATGTCCCCAAAGACTTTAACCCATATGTTTTTTGGAATGAAAATTTTGAGGATTACCGATATGCTACAAGCAATTCCAAAGGTATTATTATTAGAAACCTCTGTATTCGAGTGACTCAGAGATTACTTGCTTGTGGTCTGTTTGCTAGGGAGGATAATTTGAATGTGCATTACCTGTGTGAATTATATTTTTTATATAGTATACTTCAAGGTGATCGACTTGACCCAAGTTCTTTCTTGGTTAGTCAGTTACATAGTGCGGCCACTAGTTCTGCACGGAGGATTGTGATTGGGGGCCTCATTACCCCCATTGCTAGGTCTGTTGATATTGACTCGAATCCCCATGATAGAATTCCCGATTGGGGGCTAGACGTATTTGTTGGATTTATCCTGGGAACCGCCTCATGCCTCTCCCTAATGTTGACCAAACTACTCTCTTGAACTGGGCCAATCTTTACTTTTTACCAGGGGACAAAGAATTGGCGCAACCCACACCACCTCCTCCCCCTCCTCACCTAAGGGCTTCTAATTCATCCCAACCGTCCTCCTCCTTTGATTTCACTGATTTGCATGCTACCCTTCAGTTAATCCAAGAGAAGCAAGGATTGCTCCGAGCTTAGATTCAAACTGAGCATACTATACTCTGTGACTTTGTTCGGGAGTGGCATGATGAGCTCCATAGGATGATTGCTTTCCAAAACCAATATTTCCAAGACTTTAGGGCTTGTTTGGAGAGTTGGCGTGATTGGCATATTTCTCAACCCGACCCTCCTTGTCTCCCTTCTGCTTCTTATTAGTTTCTTCTTTTTCTTCCCAATTAATTCTTATGTCTTTGCATTAAGGACAATGCTTTGTCCAAGCATGGTGGAGTTGTGCATTGACAGTGTCCGTGTAATGTCGATGTGTGAGTAGTTTGCATTTTAGGTCATGCATTTAGACTAGTTTGCATTTTTAGTTGATCATTTTGTTTTTGTTTCTATTTTTAGGTTTCTTTCCTTAGTTTTAGACTTATTTTGGTATTTTTAATTTTTAGTTGCATTTTAGGATTAGCATAAATAAATAAAAAACATAAGAAAAAAATTGAAAACGGCAATAAGCATCCTCTGATGATGAGTCTTAGACTAAGAAGTTTTCTTTCGCTTATTTTGACCCTTTTTGTTATGCCCATTTGTGAATGAAATGTTTGATCATAAGTTTTTGAAATGTGCTTTATGTTTTGTTCGTCATATTGACTGCAATTCGATTACTCAATGATTCTTTACATGAATATTTGGCACACGTGATCAAATGTGCTAGTTGAGCTTAGGGAGTTGTCCCGTGAGATTTTGAGCTTGATTGGACTAATTCATCATTTTAGTCTCACATTCTTTTTCATATGTGTAGAACTTGCTTTGACTCTTGTTCAAGATCATATTTAGCATGCACATTTAGGCAATATTATTGAGGCATTCTTTGAATTTATAAGCTACATTAACTAAATAGCCACCCTTATTATGTATGATTTATCCCTTGCTACCCCCATTGAGCCTTAACATCTTTTTTTTAAAGCCTTGAGATCTTTTTCTTGATGCAAACCTATAACATGATCCTTGGCCAAATACATGTCTTACCCTTTAGCCAAGACTACGGAGTTTCATTTGTAATTGGGAGTAGTTTATGGATAATGATATTGTTGTTTGGTGTGGTTAGCTTGTTTGTGATAAGGAATTTATGCGATATTTTTCTTGGTGTCAATTGGGTTGAATTTTGTGTTTTGTTAGAAAAATTGTTGAAAAGTGAATAATTTCTCTTGCCATAGTCCTTCTCTTCAAAAAAAAAAAAAGCAACGAATCAACAAAAAAAAGGAAAAAAAAGAAAAAAGAATGTTGAAAAAAAAGAGAAGCAAAATAATACAAGGATTTGGTATTGATTTCATTTTAGATATACTTTAACACTTTCTCACATTGCAAACCAACTAGGGGTAATTTTGTTTGTTTGATGTATAGGTGTGAGGAGCATTTTTGTAAAGATTGGGCGAAGATGATTTATACTCAGTCTTTGGCTTTGAGATCCACAAATCCCAACATATTTGTTCCTCTCTTTCCTTTACCTATAGCCTCGTTACAACCCTATCAAAGTCCTCATGATTGACTAGTGTGTCTCGCATTTTAGTGGTGGCGAGTTGGAGAGTTTTAGCAAGCTTATGATAGATTTGATTCTTTGGAATGAGATTTGAGAGAACCGCATTATACATTAAGCACATGAGTGATGAGTGATTCATTCCTAAAGTGAGGGTCTACCGGTTCTTTTAACTCCACCTATTGTATGTGCTAATATGATTGTTTAAGTTGATTTGGGCGATCGATTTAATATTTGATGTGATGGTACTCATTCTTATTTCGAAAACTTCATTCACTTATCTGTTTTGTAATGTTTTCAATCACTTTTTGGTTAACTTCTCGGGTCAATTTGGCTGTTGATGATGCTACTATAGTTTACCTGAGGAGGTTCCTAATTGTAGCTTTAGTTTCATAGATACTTGGGGACAAGCAACAGTTAAAGTATTGGGAATTTTGATAAATGCTTAGAGTTTACTTCATTTTGGGGTCATTTTGCTGCATTTTAGGGAGATTTATAAACGTTATGTTATGATCTACATTCATATTCCCGTTTTATGCATGGGTATGGTTTTTTCTGTGTTTCATAGATTTTTGGACCTTTTTTCCCTTACTTTGACCCCCCAATTGAGTATGATTTGACTCCCCACGGATGCAGCCAAGCTACTATGCCTGAGGAGGAAAAGAAAAGCCAGAGAATTTTGAGACAAAGGCAACCACAGATGCTTCGTGGTGAAGGCTACGGTCTGTGATGAACCTAAACTGCTTACCTCTCCATCTGCCTTCATCTTATGGATGGGGATGCTTGGTTTCAAGCTTATAAGAGGTCGTTTGTCTGCAGAAAAGGAAGAAGGACTGATCTGTCTAGACTCGTCTTTCTCATATTTTTCATTAGGTTTTAGGATTCTTAGTTTGTATTCTTTAGAGTTAGAAAAGAAAATTAAAGGAAAGTTTTGGCTTTGGAGATTTGAAAATTTGGGACACCATTTGAGAATCACCATTTGCTGCTAAGTTTTCTATCCTTTTGTATTTTTCTTGAACTTTTGTTTTAGATTTTCGTTAATTTTGAACATGAGTGAGTAGTTTGTTTAATTTAGGGACTTGTTAGCCAAACTATTGATGTTGGGTTGTTAATCTTCATTGCTTGTGCTTATTTTGTGTTGGAATGATTGAATTCTAGCTTGTGATTGAAGCGTGTGAGTGAATTTTGGCCAAACTTGCTTACTTATACTAGATAGTTGAGTGAAGTACCCAAACGAGATACTTGCTATTTGACCGATAAGATAGGACTTGATTTAGCAATAGTTGAAACTAATTTTCTTGTTAAGAGGAAACTTTAGCTAATCAAAAATCTATAACTTAGACTAAAACAAGGGCATTTGAAAGAATATTAATTGGATTAGTTTAGGCAATTCAGTTTATTTTGAAAGAAAAGGCTGAATTTTACATCGATTGCACCCCTTTCAATCGTCCAATCTAAATTAAGTGTATGATTTAATCCATGGATCTAACCATAGATATTTAATTCAATTGAATTTTCCTAGTTAGTTAATTTGCATAATTCGAACAACCCATTTGAACTTGTTTGCTTAGCCTTTTATTATAGATCAAAACTCAATAGATTACATTTTGTCTTTGTGGGAGCAATATTAAAACTATACTACAACACCCGTGCGCTTGCGAAAGTGTCAAAAATCCTTGCAGTCATAAGGGGAATTGAAAAGTTCTTAATCTTTTTAGCCCCAAAACCTTTTCTTATTTGAGTTGATTATAAAGGGATACTTGGTTTTGTGAAAAAAGAATTCATCGAATATGCAAATGCAAGGGTGACTTAGGCATTGAAAATTATGACTTAATCAGTTTTCTTTCTCTATTGAAAATATACAAGGATCAAATAATTCTCTGAGAGATAGTTTAACTCGTGAACTCACCAATGGTGATCATCAGAGCAGAACTCCTGCTAGGAAAAGAGGAAATTCAAAATGAAATGTCATTACTGCTAAAATAGGTTTCTCCTTCTAGTAGAGTCCTTATAGATATTTTAGAATTTCATATAAAAACTACATCACGCTTTCGCCTACTATCTTTTCCCTATTCAATAGCATAAAGATTCATTCTTATGATATTTGGGAGTAGGGTTGTTCATCGGTCCAAGATCGGGCCACACCGCACTGGCCTGGACCGCAGACTAAAGGGGCCTTAATTCGAAGACCTACGACTGGATCGGTCTAAAGCCGATCTACACTAAGATTGGACTAGACTGACTTTAGACCGATTCAAAATGGGTTGTTGTAATTTGTTTTTGTTGGTTTTTGTTGTCGAGTTGTATGAAAAGTAGTCTTGAGTGCCTCTACAAATAGGGTTATTGGCTTATTGCTCATGCTCAGGCTTCTCTATAGAGAAATGCCTCAAACTTCTTTATTATTCTAAGCTTTATATAGGGAAATGACCTAAGCTATTTATAGAGAAATGCCTAAAGCTTCCCTTTGAGTGCCCATGACCACGAGCCACAACACATACAACATACCTATTTCAAGTTTTATAAACCATAACCTACTTTACAAACCAAGTTACCAAACCAATTCAACCACAACACAAATTAAAGCAACTCCCAAGCAAAAAGTTTAATACAAAACGAACTAAACTTAAAAGTTAATTACACAACCGAAGTTGTAAATGTTCAACAACATGTTCATTCCTCAAAGTGACTCAATCTTCAAACTAATATGATTCCCAAACTTGAAACCAATGTCCTGGACTTGGAGATGAGTTTCTTTTAAACACTGTGCTCTTCTCTCAAATGTTCAACTAATTGCTCAATTAGTATATGAAATAAATAAAACATCGAGTTAGTAAATACGAAAACCAACAATTAGTTTACCAAAGAAAAATAGTAATGATAATAATATAATGGAAAATAAACCCAATGAAAAGAACAATTATTACCTTAATATTAAATATTCAAAGTATCACCCACATCAACCACATTATCCTTACGACTCAATTTACCAAGTTTTAAAATAAACACAATAAAAAGAACAAAAATTAAAAGTTAGAACATGTAAATATGTAATCATATAAAGTAAACAAACATAATTAAAAAATAAATAAAAAATTAAACATTGCCCTTATCAAGGTCACGTAATTCATCAAAGTAGTCATCCATATCTAATCTATTGCTTGGCCTAAGCCAATCTTGTGCACACATAAGAGTTTGGACCATCTTTTCACAATCAAACCCAACAATATTCATAAGTTAAAAAAGACAAATGAGTTATAACATTTATAATACAATACAAAGAAATCTATTAATTAAATCAATTACCTTTGGGGTTAAAGAAGTTCTAAATGAATCAAGAGTACGTCTTCCTGTACTAAATGCGGACTCTGATGGAACCATAGAAGTAGGCATGGCCAATACATCATGAGCCACACAGGCAACTGCAGATATTGAGGACCATGTGCTTTCCACCATCCCAACACATCATCCCCTACTTCATCCTCTTCAAGTCCCTCATTAAGGTACTTTTGCAACTCTACCTAGATGATTCCTCTTCCTCCATTTGTCTATTTCAACTTCTTTCTTAATTATTGTGCATAAAAGGCAGCTCCACTAGATGCATTACCCTTCTCAACTTCAGGTTGTGCCCTACTACTTTGCCCACTTTGAGGTGTCAATGACTTGTACAATTGCTAATACTCATCAAACAAGGTTTCTAATTTGTCTCACTTTCAAAACTATAACACTACCTTGTACTTCACCAGACAAATCATAAAGAGAAACCTCAAGAGCCACCAACTTATACCTTGGATCAAAGATGGGAGCAAGATACACCAATGGGTTTATTTTCGCAGGTGTGTGTTAGTACTTATCATATTTCATCCTCATCCTCTTAGCCATTTCTTTAAAGTTTGTGACTCTAGCCAATCTCGTTAATTTCCTCAATTTCTTCTTCATTAACGTCAGTGGTCTCAGCAACTTGCTCCAAGTGTTTTAACATAGTATGAATAGCCACAATCTCAAAGAAAACTAGGTTGGATCTCATACATGAAGTACCAGACAAACGTAAAGTAATATTATAAAAAACCTCCAAAAAAACTAACAAGTGTTTAACTTGTTTCCATTCATTAGAGTTAGGAGGTTTATCTACCTCATCCTTTGCCAACTCCACATTATAATAAGGGTCTCTTTTGCTATACTTTGTGAGTGCATACTCATACACTAGTGCAGTGTTGAGCATCTTATAAGTGGAGTTTCATCTAGTGGGAACATCAAGAGACAAAGAAGCCTTGCTCTCAAGTTTTTGCTGCGATTGCACATTCTTGAAATCTTTGCAGCCTACTAGGAGATTGCCTAATAAACCTCATAGTAGCTTGGACACGCTTAACTAACTTTCCAACAACCTTAAATCCACCAAATTAAGTATGTGAGCAACACACCTAACATGTAAGAATTCCCCACCAGAGAAAAGAAAATGATCATGTCACTTAAAATCACCAATAAGGGTAGTACAAGCAGTACTATTGCTCCCAGCATTATCAACAGCAGTAGTGTACAGTTTAGATGCTAAACCCCAATCCTCTAAATACTTTCCTAGAACAAGAGCAATATCATCACATTTATGGCTAGAAATGGCACAAAAATTCAATATTTTCTTATGAAATTTTTAATTATTATCAATAAAGTGGGCATTTATAACCATATAGTTAATTGTCTAAATGAAGTCCATGTGTCTGCTATCACACACACCCTTTGACATGAAAGTGTAAGATATTATTTCAATTTCACCCTATCATCCACATATATGTGATAAATGTCTCTTACAATGGTACTGCGTGAAGGCAAAATGAAGGACAATAAATACACATCATTAGCCTAAATTCCATATTTTGAACAAACTTAAGGGGCTACTCACCAATTATGATCATTTGGATATAGACTCCCTTGACTCATGAGGATTCATACCTACAACTTCAATCTAGCTTCTCGCTCATTGTTTTGATCTTTTTCAAAAACCAATTGACTTCGTGTTTGTTTGCATTTTTTATTTAGGTTTTCAGGGCACTTTGGAAAATGAATTTTCAAGTTCTTCATTCCATTCTTGCTAGAGCCGGCCTTATATGTTTTACATAATATTTGCACTTATAGGCCACTCTTTTGCCATTCTCTTTAATCTCTTTGAAATGTTCCTAGCACTCTATCCTTTGAGTAGACTTTCTAGATACTTGTTTCCCCTTGCTCCTACTTTTTGTTACTCTTTCACTTGCCCCTTTCTTCTCTTCAATTTCAATGGGGTCATTCAGTTGGTGTTCACTCAAAATATCTGTATCCACATCAACTGATTCTTCCACTTCCAAACTACTTCTCTTTTTGGATTTGGAGCTCGACATCTAGCATTGACAAGTTATAAAAACAATAAGTAAGTAAACACCATATATATAGATCTTATTACTTTAAATAATCAAATTACGAAGCTTACATGTCGAGAACAAGCTATAGGGGACTTCTTGATTGCTAATCTAGTCGAAAATTGAGATGAATACTACACCTAAAAATAAAAGGGGTTTAATTTGTTAGAATTTAGAGCTATTCGATAAAAAAAGTCAAATTGACACAAACACAAAGTAAAACATTGAACCAATTATATCAACCTACTAATTAAGATGTGTAAGTGTGGAATTAGGCAATTTTATTTTTAAAATGCATGACTAGATATTAGAACCAAAAATTCATACATTCATAGGGTAACAAATTTAGAGATTAGGAAGAGAAATGATACTTACACTAGAGGGAAAACCCCATTAATGATTAAATTAAGAGGAATTAAGGTACAACTCCATGAGCTCGTGGAAATTATAAAACCCAATGACCCATCTCCATTTCTATCAAAATCCCCTATCATCTCTTGCTCACAACATCATCATCCTCTGATTGATTAACCAAGCCTAACCCAAAAAGTAGTATGCTTTGTTCTTCAGCATTAATGAACCCATCTCTGTTGTCATCAAACACCTCAAATGCCTTCCTTATTTGAGTTGTATCCTTCAAACTAGGCTCTTCCTCCTCAAACACTCCCTCTAAAGTGAAGTCCATTATACTACCCTACTTCTAAATATATATGTACATCCTATTTTGAATTTTTGATAATTACAAAATAAGGTTGCTAGGATAAGGAGTCCCTACCATATTAATAACAACTTGCTCCATTTACTACTGCACAAGCGAGTGAAGCAGCCCATGACCAATCTTAAATCTTTTGGGCTCTTCACCATATTCATGTTAATCACTTATGTTTTGAAGTTAGGATGAGAGCATTAGTGGACCAATACTAATCATTCATATCAAATTGAGGAAATTAAAAAAAAAGAGGGTAAAGGTTTTGAATATTTCAATTTGCATCCCAGCCTCCTCATCAGTCATTCACCATATTCATATGATATCGAATATGAAGATAATGGTGATATGATAACAGTTGGCAATTTACCATGAATGAGAGATAGAGAAGTGGGAGATAGTTCATAGTTTACTTACCAATTTACCATGAAGAACCACGTGGCCGAAGTAGATCGAGCAGTTGGCAGGAGGCCATCGGCTAGCGGCTATGACAGAGAGGGAGAGTATGAGAGGAGACGGAGACAGAGGAGCCGGGAGTGAGAAAGAGGGGTCTGTAGGCCGCAAAGAAGAACAAGAGTTATGAGCAATTCAAATGGGGGACCTCCAAAAATAAAAACCTGTTTCCCTAACTTAAATTTGGTCTGGTTCTCGATCAACCCGGTCCAAACCCACATTGGACCGAAGACCAAAAAATACATTCGGCCTTGGTCTGGTTTGGTCTTGTCCATCCCGATCTTTAGGTCGGTCCGATTTTAGACCGTATAATGAATAGTCCAATTGGGGAGTCATAGAGTACTCAGTCTTGTTTCTTGATAGACTGGAGTTGCTGGTGTTAGATTCACAATAAATTCAATCTCTTTAGATAACCCCATTATGAAAGCTTGGGAATATGAAATGGTTGCTTACTTAACGGGAATCACATATTCAAAGTACCCATTCTTCTCAAAACTAAGTTTTAATAGTTTATGTTTAAGAGGATCCATTGGATTCTTATTTGCTGATGGTCTAACAAAAATTCCATATAATAGAAGTATGCATGTTGAGGCATATTATGCAATAATTGATATGAAAGAGGAAAAGCCAAACCAGCTCTTTATCTTATTCAATTGGTTGATTTAGATGATCTAAATAATCAACAACAAGAATTAGTTAGTGATCCTACTTTAGCAAGAGCCATTAGTTTTTATAACATTTATCATCAAAAGCTGACTTTCATTAAACAAGGAAAACACTAATGCATTGCGGGGACACTATTTTCGTCTATCATAATGATTTCAGCAAATATATGAAGGTAAAAGGAGCTACTTCAGAAAATGTCTTTAATTATCTCTTTGATGTTGAAACTGAAAATTTTTTATCAGAAAAAGAAAAGAAATATCTTCATGAATCATTTGAAAAATGGGATCTAGAGTGTCTTTAACTTGATGAAAATTTTGATGATTATTTGGATAATGATAGACTGGAAGACATTATTAGAGATGAAGGCATGCAAAATCTCAATATGGATGGCTAGTCTTGTCAACATTAGCTGCTCTAAAAAGTTGTTGCATCATTATTATACTATTTTGTCAAGTATGAAGTCAGTAAAATAATACAATCTACTATAGTCATATGAGAACAACTGTAGTCATGTGAAAATATTAGCATATGTACTCTAGCCCTTAGGGCATCCCATGTAGTCTGTCTCCTCTATACAAGGAGAGGTTGAGTACTGACAAGGGACAGAGTCATTTAAGCATACTTGAGCAAAAGACAAGTTGGGATTCTCCATTTGTCTATGAGAACACATCTCTGATGATCTTAGTAGCTTAAGTCCCTCTCCAATCCTTCCATAGTAATATTTTCACTTTTAATCTTTCAATAAAAGAAGTTTTCCAGTAGCAAATGTTATTCAATTGAACCTTATGTCAAAAATATTATAATTACTTGATTAAAGTCTAACTCTCCTTTAAATTATAAAACCTGATTAGTGACTACGGTTTGAGATAGGAAACAAAATAGATCTGCGATGTGCCTGATCTAAAGGAAGTGTGGTTGAGATTAGCTATCTCTGTAAATTGAAAGCCAGAGGAATGCCAAGATCCAACACCGACTAAGTTCAGATAATAGTCAAAACTCTCTAATTAAATTTTATTATTTTGCTAGGCATGGTAGGCCTATAATCACAGAAAATAAAATTTTCATGATATAAGTAGTAGACTGTGATAATTAGTACTATTAAAGTCATTATAAGTAGGTTAATCCTTTAAAATAAGCATGTTTCTTACCCAATTTGGGTTAAAGTTGAAAATTTCTAAAAGTTTCGAGCCAAAATAAGGAGAAAAATTACCTAAGAATCTATTATCCAAAAAAATAAGGTAGCCATAATTAGTTTTAAAAGCACGGGGACCTAAAAATAGTTGTCCTACAACTTAGGGTACTTGAAAGTCATACATTGCATAATTACACATTAGCACATAAGTCAAAATTAGTAACTCACAATTTGGAGTTTTACATCTTCCTCCCTCCAAAAAGTTTCATTCTCGAAACTTGCCATACCCAATTTTTCAAATTCATGTATATGCCACAACAAACTCAAAATGCAATTCAAGTCATCTAAAAACACATTGAAACATAATAAAATATATGCACATTATCAAACAAACAGTCAATTACATGCCTGCACAAGCCATATCGATCAGAGGTTGTAGAGTTATTGCTGTTATACCACTTATGTAATGCCTCCGTCTTAGGAACCAGGCGCACCACTGCTACAGATGTTCGATGGGGAACATCCACAAGGTTCTAAAGGCTTCTTACTTTTCCCTTTTTATACTTTGCCCATGATTTAGATAATATATAATCACATAATTCATGTGTCAACGAGAATCAAAATATAGCATATAGCATAAGGAATGCGACATAAGAACATGATCATGCTTCAGAAATAGAATCACATCTTTCATACCTATCTTGCTCCTGAAACTTCATAAAACATGCACACACATAAAGATATGTCATGATACGAGCAATTAGACTAACTTAGTCATACCTATCCCACATCAGGTACGATTCAAAAACCCTCATTTATGCTAGAGTCTTTAAATAAAAACCACCGCTAGTCTATTCAATAAACTAACCGTGATTTCCTGTACCAACCATGTCTTTTGGGCTCCTAGTCCTCGCCGGGGCTCAAATGAAAACAAAGTCTACTAAGTCAAACTAATGGCCTTACTAGTACCACAATTCACATATATATAAAGGTATATTTGTTATAAAATTACACATACTCATTCATCACACTAACATAATGTATTTCTCTAAACATATTTATCTGTTAAACATGTACCTAGAATCAATCACAATCTCACAAACATCATATACTATTCCAAATGCAAGCCAAAATCAAATTTCATAACATATCATATAATTCATGTATTAGCCAAGGTTCCTTAATTTTTGGGGAAATCAACTTATAGCCTACACAAAGAACAACTATAACATAAGGGTAACAAATATATCCTGGTTGGCTAGCTAGAGCTCATTCATATGGTATCAACCAGGCACCATTACTCTAACGAATGTGAATTGTCTACAAAATAGAAACCATAAATTCACATTCATATCCTAATAATTAAGCTTAGGTCGAGACCATCCTCACTAGAGACCCACATATCTAGCATAACATATAAAGATGACATTCATATCCTGGGGGATTGGTTAGAACTTCTCCTACTAGGCAATGTGAACATAAAGATAGTCACTACTATGACCATATCTCTAGAGTGCAACACAAATAAAAGCCTTGGTATGGCATAAACCTTTTTTTTCGATAAAAAAACTCATTGCCACCATATATTTCATACCATCATAATATTATTTTTCAGTAAAACTCAATTTATAATTTTAACAAAAATATGGTCAAAACAATATAACTATACTCCTAAGAATTTCTCCAAGTTCCCACCATATAATTCAACCACTACACTAAATTCAATGCTCAAAACAACCCTTCCATATCTAATCTACAGATCAAGCATACAAACAATCCCCAATTTCACTAAATAGGGCAGTGCCAATAAAAAATGTATCACTCATAAAATATACATCTAAAATTCATGAAATTGCTAAATATGATGGAGAATATACAGTAAATATTAAGAACTTTAGTCCAAGCCAATAATTCATGAAACTAAAACAGTAGCAGAAATCAAGCCAAATTTGAAAATTAAATTGATTTTCCCCTATTTTTGTTCCCGTAAGCCAAATATTCAAGCAAGGAATCTGAAATGTACTGAATATAAGATTAAATTCATAGTACAAATCATGAAATTGACATCACCCACAAAGCCAACAATTATAACTAAGCATGAAACTTTTAGCGGTTGAACAAGCGAAAAGTGTTTATTCTATTAAACCCTAAAAACATCAAATGCACAGCTTTAACCTTCAATTGATTCCTCAAATTCAAGCATACATTATCTACTTAATCTCTCCCTAATCAATTTGAGGTTTGGAAAAAGTAAGAATTACTCATCTCAGTCCTGTACCAATTTCCTCTTTCTTCTTCTTTTTCTTCATCATCATCATCATCATCATCCTCCCCCTCCTCCTTCTGTCTGTCTATATGTGCTATGTGTGTGTGGGTTTAGATCGAGGAAAACAGCGTGGTAAAACCCCTGCCCCAAGAAAAATGAAAGGGTAAAACCCATCCACTACTTTCCTAATAAATATCACACCCTTTTTTTGTGCCCCTATTTCCTTTTTTATGTTTCCTTTCTTTTTATCATTCAATTCATTCCTTTTTTTTGGGGATAAGGTCTTACTACTATGAATAACCCTACTTCTAATTATACCCAAAAATGATAACACTAACATTAACTTAAGCACGCATGTATGTCTAAAATAATAGCTTAAAATACACATATAATTACACATTAACATAGTCAAAATTAGTAACTAAAAATTTGAAGTGTTAAATCTTCCCCTCTTCAAAAAGTTTGATCCTTAAAACTTGTTATACTTGATTTTTCAATACCATGATCTATGCTAAAACGAAGACAAAATGAAATTCAAGTAGCATGACATACACATTATTCACATAATCACACATACGGATGTTATTAAACAAACGGTCAATCACACGCATACACAGGCCTTATAGGTTAGAGGTTGTAGGATTATTTATCTGATACCCTGTAACTCCCTACCTTAGGAGGAAGATGTGTCACCACCATGGATGTTTAAGTGGGAACATCCACAAGGGTCTAAAGGCCCCATACTTGTCCCATTGTTATACTTTAGGCATTATCTAGATCACACATAATTACATAATACATGTATCAGTGAGAATCAAAACATAGAATACAACATATGGAATGCGACATAAGAAATAGAATCACATCTTCCTCACCTATATTGCTCCTGAAACTTCACAAAGTGCACATAGATAGAAATATGTTATCATATGGGCAAGTAGACTAGTAGCCATACCTGTCTTGACTAGGTACGATTTAATTGTCCCATATGAACTTTGTCTTTTGAGCTCCTAGTCCTCACCAGAGTCTAAAACAAAACAAAGTCTACTAAGTCGAACTAATGGTCCGGCCAGAATCACAATTCACATATACATAAATATTTCTTATAAAATTGCAATTACTCATTATAGTCACATAATATTTTTCTTTTAACATACTTATCAGTTGCACATGTACCTGGAATCAATCATAATCTCACAATAACATATAATGTTCCAAATCCAATCCATTGTCCAATTTCATAACATATTATATGATTCCTAAATTAACCAAAGTTCCTTAGTTTTAGGGGAAATCAACCCAGTGCATACACAAAGAACTACCACAATATAAGCTTGACAAACATATCCTGGTGAACTAGCCGGAGCTCATTCATATGATACTAGCAAAGCACCCTTGCTTTAACGGATGCGAATTGTCCACAAAACATAAACCACGGAGTCACATTCATATCCTACTAACTTTAGGTCAAGACTTCCTCACTAGAGATCCCCATGGCTAGCATAACATGTGAGGCTTACATTCATACCTTGGGCGATTGGTTGGGACCTATCCTACTAGGCAACCTGACCATTAAGATAGTTACTACTACTGGTCATAAATCTAGAATGTGACACTAGTAATAGCCCTCGGTATGACATGAACCTTTTCATGATAAAGCATTATTTAGTGGAATCATATAGTTCATATCATCATAATATTATTTTTCAGTGAAACTCAATTTGCAATTTCAACAAAACTATAATAAAACAAAGCATAATTTTGCTCCAAATAATTTCTCCAAGCTCCTCACCCCATAATTCAGCCACTACACTGAATTCAATGCTCAAAATAGCCCTTACATATCTAATTTACAAATTAAGCATGCAAACATTTCTCTATTCACAAAATAAAACAATTGAAATCAAAAATTCCTAACGCATAACATACGCATATAAAATTCATGAACATTTACAGGAAATTACCAAATATTATGGAGAATCTACAGTAAAATATTAAGAATTTTTCTACAAGTCAATAATCTATATATATGTATTAAAACAAAACCTCCCTAAGTTAGCACATGCCACGTGTCGATTTTTTAAAAGTTTGGACATTTTTGAGCCTAATTCCAAATCTAATCTAAGCCACATAAATTATTATTTTTAATTAAAACAATAAATAGTAAAGATCTTTACTATTAAAAATATGGATATTAGAGGTATTATGTACATTATGATGATATTGGGGATCCTATTTACTATAAATACACAATTATTAAGAAATAATAAAAGATTTATTATTATTGTTATGTACTAGTACTACTACTACTAGTACTACCACTACTACTACTGCTACTACTACTGCTACTGCTACTACCACTACTACTACTATTGTTGCTACTACTACCATTATTATTATTACAAGCAATGCAATCTCACCACAAATAAATTATTACATGAATAATAAATAATTCATAAATCAGTATGCGTAGTAATAAAATAAAAAATTGGAATTTTTTTAAAAATAAATAAATAAATGCCAATTTTCCATTACCCTTAGTATGAGCAAGAACCCTTTTGGAGTTATTTCTCTAGGTTTAATGACTGTCGTGCTCAATTTGTGGATCGCAAGTTTGAAAAGTGGAAAATTATGAAGTTGTTTATGTGGGTGTAAATGGCGAGACTCGAGCCATTTTGGATTCATCGTATTTTCTTTTAAAAAATCCTAATGAAGCTTGGGACTTGTTAGAAAACATGGGTTATGATAGTTGTGAATATGAAAATGGTAGAGAGAATTTAGGGTGCCCCATCAATGATCCATCTATCTTTCATGTTAACTCTTATTCACATAATCAATATAGGGACCAATGCCCTCATCCATTCTATTTTGTTCCTAATTGTGCTCCTATGTGGTGTGATTCTTATCAGTCTTCTAACCATAACAATAGTAGCTGTTCATGTCACATGAATGATGTAAATCTTAAAATGCTAATGAATGGTGTGACTAATAAAATGATTGAGACTATGAAGGAGAGCATGCTTTCATGTTTTAATCAATTAAAGGAAGGTGATAATGTGCATGAGCTTAACTTTAGTCTAGGACCTACTAGATATGAGGTTAGTCTTGAGGATAATTTTAAGTACACTATTTCCCCTAGGTTGGAAGCTCTAATTAACACACAGGTGACCAACTTTAGCGAAAATACTAACCTCTCCATATCTTCATTATTTAACACTCCATCTGAGACTAGCAACCCTAAATGCGTTATTAACGATCTCCTGAACCAACTTGACCCACCTGTTTGTTTTCCTTGACTTTACGAGATTAAGTGTAATAGCCCGATCCTAAATCATGTTTATTTATTTAATTAAGCCACGTTATAATTTTTTTTATAATTATTTATCTCATTTAATCATCCCGGTTGAGAGAATTCATTTAGGCATCCACTTTGCAATTCGAGTTTCATTTACCGAAAATTTTCGGGAAAATCGATTGCAGGCCTCGATATTTATGATTTAAAAGATTCAATTATTTTACGTAACATTAAAAAAAATTAATTTCGAGTTATGCAAAAATTTTATCACAAAGACAATGTTTTAGTTCCAAGCCCAATTCATTTGGGCCCAATTTGAAGCCCAACAAGTTGGTATGATTGAATTTGGCTAATTAGCATCATTTATGCCTAATTATAAATAATAAAAATTTACTTTTTGGAGCCAAGTAAATCAAGCAAGGCAAAAACAAAATATATATGTCAACCAAGTATTTAAGATAAGCATGCAAATAATTTTTTCCTTCCTCACAAGCAAAGGCTAGCCATCCTCTCTTCTCTCTCTTTTCTCCGTGGCTGTCCCTCCCATTTTGCTGCTACTATTGGGTGGTTTTACCACCAACCACCACCTTCTGGCCACCAAGACAGCCACCTGTCGCCACCCCCATCTGCTGCCAGCCACCAGCCACATCCCCACACCCTTCAAGCATCATTCACACCTCCCTTTTCAAACACAAAGTGAGTAACTCCATCACCTATCATGCTGATTTTTGATTGTGATTGTTTTTTTTTGTTGGTTTTATTGTTGATGATGCTATTTTGATAAGAATAAGAGCTATCTTTGCAGTGTTAAGTTGTTGATTAAGGAAGAAAGCATGCTAAGGTTTGGATTATTCATGATCATGCTAGTTTAGGTTTGAAGTGATGATTAAGGAGTGCTTTGTACTTGATTGGGTAATCTTTGGCATCATAAATGATTATGGTAGTGTTGGTGTGGTTTTGGATGATTTAAGTAGTAATGTTAATGGGGGATTATGTGTAGAAAACATAGCAAATATATGCTTTTGGGATGGAAGCATACCAAAAACAAGGGTGACTTTGGTAATAAGCTGGTATTAATTGGCACATCCAAAATTCATGATTTTTGGTGTAGTGATAGCTTGATGAGTTAGATTTCCATAGGCTCTTTATTTATTCAATTTTGAGTTGTGTGGACAAATTTATGACCAATTTACTCAAGACTGCAGAATACATCGAAACTAGGAGCAGTTTTGAACAGTCGACTTTACGAAAAAATTGGTATTGATTGGTTCATTGAAACTTTGTTATTTTGAGTGTGTAGATAGATTAATGAGTTAGCTTTCACATTATTTTTGAATCGCCTTAATCCGAGTTCTGTGCAAAAAGTTATGGTCGTTTTGCTACGACTGCGCAGATTGAACTGAAATTGTGCACGTCTGTGTTCTATCCTAATTTTAGGTACCTTACTATGTGAATTATGCTTTGTGTCCTAAATAAACGTTTTAGTGGACATTATGAGATTTTCATATTGGGGATTTATATCTTATTTGGAGGTCGGGAGTGAAAGATATGGATTTTCTAATGCAGACCATCAAATGGTATTATGTGAAGAAAGGAATTAATACTTAGTGGATCTAACTAAGGTTATTTGAGCCTCATGAGCCTCACAACACCCTGTGTGGCATTAGACATTCTATTATCCATTTCTGAAGCATTATACTTTTCATTATCCATTTCAGAAATATGAGAAACCTATATTTCTTTTATATCAATTGAAATCTTTTTATTAGCAGATCAATTATTCCAATTGGCCTATTTTGTATCAGTTTGTTGTATTTCAAGTTCAATAATCCTAACTAATTTTTTTTAGATCATTTTGGTTTAACTTGCCTTATATTGAATTATTGGGATTGTAGAAGTCTTTTTAATTAATCAATTTTCATTAAAGTTATAAATTATATCAGTGAACATGGTTTACTAACTACAATTATCTATAATGACATCTCTTAAACAGAGTTGGGGCATAGTCTATCATTTCCATTGTGCATAAGTATTATCAACTGAAATATCATTTTAAAGACTTCAGGTACATCTATTGCCTGTATCTTTAGAAATCGGAGTGTATTTATCAACATTATCATGTTTTAGTAAGTACATCAATGAATCAGTTTACATAGTGATTTATCAGTTAATTGGTGACCCCGTCAGTTATCATCTATAGGGCATTTGCACTTCAGTTACCCACGCTACTTGAGGCCAGGTCCCCAATCGACTTGGCAGGTGTACACCTATCCATAGATCGTAATAGTATCAAGGGGTTCACTATCAGATAATAACTAGCAATACAGTTTTACATCATCTCATTCATTGTTTTAACTTAAATGAATTACAAATTGGGCCCAATCAGTGTTTCAATGATTAGTTAACAATTCAGGAATGCATGTACTGAGCTTCAGCTCATAGTTCGAAATGTTTTTCATGTTTTGTTTTAGGCAAATGCTCAGAGAATTGCCCTCATGCTAGCAAATCAGCTGAAGAAAATAAGTGAAGCAAGGAAATCTAGATGGATCAGAAGTAATGCAGTATATGCATACTTTAAAGCTATATTTTGAATTTTTGAGTGGATGGAGATGTAGATATTAGATGGTGAATTATTTTCTTATGGTTTATAAACCTTACATTGGTTAACACTGTTTGTGAATGGTTGATCATATGTGAAGGTGCATGATTGAAGCTATGCTTAACTGTGTCGTTTATAGCACTCATGTTTCAAGCCTTGTCCTTTTGGACGACGGTAATGCCCCTATCATTGGGTTGTCTAGATTATAATTAAGGGATTTATTAAGGAAAATACAAATAGTGAAATATGTTTAAATTGGGGGCGCTACAGATTTGGTATCAGAGCCAGGTTAACATTTTCTTTGTGGGATATTGATTATGAAGTTAAGATACTAAGAAGGTTGGTTAGTGAGGACTGAAGATTATTATGATATCATTGGAGATTTGTGACACTAGTAATGTCTGCTTATCACACAGATATTCTATTCGTATATTCTTCTTTTTTAGATGGGTCCATACAATATGTCTATAGTTTGATCTCAAGCATCAGATTCGAGGGTGATTTTGAACAAGTAGTTAAAGGTGCCTCCAATGCATTTTGGTAAGTATGGAGATATTTTCCAGAAGTCACTCGGTATGGCCATATGAGCCACCCATCTGAATGGTATGTTGTCCTTTTAGTTGAAATTGTTCATTTTTGGGATGTAAACTCTTGTACTCCGGGCGTGTGGCCCGTAGAGTTGTGATCTTCGGTGTGTAGCAGTTAAGATTGATTTGATATCCTTTTGTACTTCTCATCAATGCAGGAGCTTTGATGCAAGGCTTTAAGCCTGAAAAATGACCAGTTTGCAGGCGAAACTTTGTCCGTTTCACCCCAGAAATTTAAGAATCACTAACACTCCTAGCCCTAGGGTTGGGGGTTGTTACAAATGTGTCCTATGAAGGGCCCTTGACTCCTTTTGAGGTTAAATGCATAGGGGAAACTAAGTATAGGCATAATACACAAGTTTGATTAACTTGGCAGTTTTGATCAATGCACAAGGACCGACCTTGAAGTAACTTTTGTCCATGATCAATATGATTTATGCAAGGGTTTTTCATCCCAATTTTAAAGCTAAGGAGATATCTTTCATATGAAACAAGTTTCAAGTGGATTGGAGGTCATTTGGTTATTCAAATAGACAAATCAAAGTCTGCAAACTGGGCAGAATCCTAATGCACAAGGTATGAGTTTAGCTCACTTGTAGATTATGCATTGCATTAAATAGGGATCTTTTGGTCAGTCTATGTCAAAGTACAGAAAGTAAGCTTTCCAATGACCCATGTTGCAGCATGTTTGGAGACTATTGGTCAATGAAATTTAACCCAAAAGTCTGATGGTACGGACTGTCCGAGTCAGTGGGTCCTTGCAACTTTGAGCTTATATTTCGTCAACATATGGGTGTCATTTTGTGCATTGCTTGGATCTAAGTGGCAATTACTTCAATATGCTTCATTGATTTTAGATATTTTCTTTTGTAACCCAAGAATTTCATCTAAGTGAGCTATATGGGGGTTCTTGATGTAGTATCCCCTAAATTATAGGATTCTGGAGAGACTTGTTCTATAGTGCATAAGTTCGATGATTCCATACAAGAGAAACCAAGGACACATTAGAGAGACATTTTGCTTTAATCCATTGCAATTCAAGACTTGCTTAAATTGCCCAAACTCTTACAAGCAGTCCATTAACTCCACCTCCATTTGTGAAGTAGACATTACTCTAGAAAATATTTCACTGCATCTTCTGGTAACATACCATTTACCATTGTCTTGGTTGGATTATCAACTGTTTGGATGTTCCTCGCTTTGACCAGGGGCTTCAACTTTTTGTCTTCATGGCATTTCCCCATCTAGTTGCATCATCATTCATTCTCATGTTACATCTTCATCAGTTCTAGTCACCTTTTCCTATTTTTAAGACCCCAATTGCTGCTAGTAGCTAGTTTATGATTGGGCTGCACCAATGTCAAGAGATGATAATTTTGTAGCATGCTTGAATAGAAGATAGATCTTAACTACGCTTTTATAGGGGTTAATTAGTGTCCAACTTATGGAACCCATTGCTAAGGGAAACGCATTGTGCCTACCTTTTTGGCTGATTCAATATAAGTTTCCTTCGGAAGGTCACTTGCATAAAGCTTAAGTTTGACAATCAAAATCTTTGCATGCATTTGGATCGCTTCAATGAGAAATTTCGATGGGTTACTGCCCCTTGGAAAAATGCCTTCAGCTAATTCAGACTAAAGAACTCTAGAGTGCAAAGTATGATCCAGTGGAACCTGAAAAATAGATTCAAGGAATTGAGAAAGTTTTCTCTATAATAGAGGTTCCAAGGAAGAAAAAGGTGAACATTGGAACATTTTATCTAACTGATGAAATCAATATTTGATGAAACACTGTTAAGAATAGACCCTTAGGGCCTGACTTCACTTGGAGCAGATTTGTGGAAGAACTAACCACACCGTTTCGAACTACCAAGAGGGAACTAACAAATGCACGTAGTGCATTAGTCCAGAGCACCTCATTGCTACCTGTTCCTGAAGATTGAAGGCTGTAGACAAGGGCTCTCACCTTCAAGGCCCGCAGCTGTAGGAAGGGCTTATATGTTGAGTAAGAAAGAAGCCCCCACCTTTGGTATAGTAGTTACGAGAACTCTCTCTTAATTTCAAAGCCATTTTGTGTATTGATTGATTCAGTTGCCGCTCATTCATTTATATTCACACAATCTGCCATGCAGGTGAACCTTGAGAATAAAGAGGTAGAAACCAATTATGGAATCAAGTTATCCAATGAATTTAGAGTTGAGTGTTCTACCTCTCATAAATTTGTTTCAATTACTATTGGTGGGATAGTTTTCCCTGGAGTTCTGATTCATTTGACTTATCAGACTTTGATATCATTCCAAAAATGAGCTGGTTGTGTACTTATGGGGTCAAGATAGATTGCGATTACCCTAAGGTTATTTCAAGAGATGAATAAGGGAGAGAAATATGTTTCATGGGCAAAGAAAGGAAAAATCTTGTCCTTTAAATTCTGTTATGAAAACCAATGAGCTCTTATGTCAAGGATATATTATGTATTGGTGTTATGCTAGTAACATTCAACCGAAGGAAGAAAACGCAGAAGATATCCCCATAGCTTGTGAATTTAAAGATGTTTTCCTAAAAAGCTATCGGGATTTTCCCCCGAGAGAAAGCGATTTTGAGATTGAATTAATCCCTGATGCCTAACCTGTCTCAAAAACCCCATATCATATGGCCCCAATTGAGCTTAAAGAACTGAAGTTTCAGTTAAAGGAGTCATCACAGAAGAGATTTATCAAACCATCCAAGTGTGCCATCATGGGATGCCCAATTCTATTTGTAAAGAAGAAGAATGGAACCTTGAGGTTATGTATTGTTTTCAGAGATCTGAACACGATCACCATAAAAAACAAATACCCATCACCCCAAGTAGGTGACTTATTTGATCAACTACAAAGAACATGAGTTGTATCTAAGATTGATTTGAGGTCAGGGTGCCATCAACTTCGGATTATACCTGAAGACATATTTGGGTCACTATAAATTCACTGTGATGCCTTTTAGCCTAATTAATGGGCCTGCGGCCTTTATGGATCTTATAAATAGAGTTTCATACCCTATTTAGACAGGTTTGTGATGGTGTTTATAAACGATATCTTGAAATACTCCAAGGATAGAGATGAGTGCCCTGTTCATTTGTGGATAGTGTTGCAGACCTTGAGGGAACATTAGTTACATAGCAAATGCAAAAAGCATGAGAACTGGTTAGAAGCAATGGTAATTTTGGAGCATATGGTTTTAAGGGAAGAGATTAAAGTTGATTTGCAAAAGGTGAAAGCAGTTACAAACTGCCTAACGCCCACCAATGCACTGAGACTATAAACTTTTTGAGTTTAGTATATATTATCAAGTTTCAGGAAGGATTTGTCCATTATTATCTTCCCTGACCAATTTGTTGAAGAAATCTACAAAGTTAGCAAGAAGATACAGTGGTAACTTATGCCTCATAACAATTCAAGTCTTATGAGAAGAATTACCCTACCCATTTCTATAGTTTTTTGCATTGCAAATTTAGAGACATTAATTATATGGGGTACCATGCAGAGTCAATATTGATCATCAAAGCTTGAAGTACATCTTCTCGCAAAAGAAGCTCAATGTACATGAAACATCAGTTGTGGCAGATGCAATGTCCACTAATAAAGAGAAATATTATGGCAGATGCCCTGAATAGGAAGGCACAACATACCTTGCACACTATAGGAACTACTCAACTGAATCTCTTGAGAGAACTGGAGGACTTGGACATTCAATTAGTGTTGCACAGGAAGGCGAATGTTCAAATGTTGGCACTTACCTTACAGTCCTCCCTAATGGAGGAAATTAGAGTGAATCAGGATGATGATCCTGAGCTCCAAAGAATAAAGCAAAACCTTGAGAAAGGGATTCAATTTCAATGGACTTTGTCATGGGATTCCCTTAGATATAGTGTATGACCGAGATCAGAGATTTCAAGCCTGTTATGGCAAGCACTTCAAAGAGCCTTTAAAACTAGATTGAACTTTTGCAGTTCTTATCATCCTGAAATAGATGGGCAAGCACCTAAAAATATCAATGGATAAACTCTTCTAAGTTGGAGCCTTTAGTACTTCACGACCTACGACCAACATTTGTATTTGAAGAAAGTATGGAACTCCTAGTGGTCAACGTTGTGATAGCATTAGTAGAGAATCCTAAAAATGACGGCTGACATTGACAACAAAATCATCTTTTGAGTCATGGAGATCCTCTTCAGCATTCAATAAGGCGGCATATCTTAGAAGACTCTTGAAAGCATACCATTGGAACCGACAGAAAAGCTATGTTGATAAAAGAAGGAGATTCCTGGAATTTTCGATATATGATAAAGTTTTTCAGAAAGTCTCACCAACTAAGGGTGTAAGGAGCTTGTACTACGACCTAAATTGAGGCCAAGATCTTTTGGACCATATCAGTTCATTGAAAGGTCGAATTCCACAACTTGTCTACCAGATCTGCCTATATAACTCAAACATGTGCATAACATGTTCCATGTTCCTTACCTTACAACTCAGATAGTACATTTTAGATCCTGACCATACTGTTATAATCAAATCCATTGCAGTCATTGAAGGTCTTGTGTTTCAAGAGCATCCAATTCAGATATTGGATCACAGGATTAAGCAGTTAAGTATCAAGCAGATACCTTAAATCAAATTGCCTTGAGCAAATCATACCTCCCCATAAGCTACTTGGGAAACTGAACAAGAAGTGAAAGCCAATACTCATATTTATTTGAAATTACCATGCATGATTGTCAAAGTTCATAAGTTTCGAGAACGAAACCTTTTAAGGGGGGAAGACTGTAATAGCCGGACCCTAAATCATGTTTATTTCTTTAATTAAGCCATGTAATTGAATTTTTTTTTACATTTATTTATCTCATTTAATCATCCCGATTGGGAGAATTCATTTGGGCCTCCACTTTGCAATTCGAGTTTCATTTACCGAAAATCTTCGGGAAAATCGATTGTAGGCCTCAATATTTATGATTTAAAAGATTCAATTATTTTTCATAACATTACAAAAATTTAATTTCGAGTTATGCAAAAAATTTATCACAAGACAATGTTTTAGTTCCAAGCCCAATTTGTTTGGGCCCAATTTGAAGCCCAACAAGTTGGTATGATTGAATTTGGTTAATTAGCATCATTTATGCCTAATTATAAATAATAAAAATTTACTTTTTGGGGCCAAGTAAATCAAGGAAGGCAAAAACAAAATATATATGTCAACCAAGTATTTAAGATAAGCATGCAAATAATTTTTTCCTTCCTCACAAGCAAAGGCTAGCCATCCTCTCTTCTCTCTCTTCTCTCCGTGGCTGCCCCTTCCATTTTGCTACTACTGTTGGGTGGGTCTACCACCAACCACCACCTTCTGGCCACCAAGATAGCCATCTGTCTCCACCCCCATTTGTTGCCAGCCACCAGCCACATCCTCACACCCTTCAAGCATCATTCACACCTCCCTTTTCAAACACAAAGTGAGTAACTCCATCACCTATCATGTTGATTTTTGATTGTGATTTTGTTGGTTTTATTGTTGATGAAGCTATTTTGATAAGAATAAGAGGTATCTTTGAAGTGTTAAATTGTTGATTAAGGAAGAAAGCCTGCTAAGGTTGGGATTATTCATGATCATGCTAGTTTAGGTTTGAAGTGATGATTAAGGAGTGCTTTGTACTTGATTGGGTAATCTTTGGCATCATAAATGATTATGGTAGTGTTGGTGTGGTTTTGGATGATTTAAGTAGTAATGTTAATGGGGGATTATGTGTAGAAAACATAGCAAATATATGCTTTTGGGATGGAAGCATACCAAAAACAAGGGTGACTTTGGTAATAAGCTGGTATTAATTGGCACATCCAAAATTCATGATTTTTGGTGTAGTGATAGCTTGATGAGTTAGATTTCCATAGGCTCTTTAATTATTCAATTTTGAGTTGTGTGGACAAAGTTATGACCAATTTACTCAAGACTGTGCAGAATACATCGAAACTAGGAGCAGTTTTGAACAGTCGACTTTACGAAAAAATTGGTATTGATTGGATCATTGAAACTTTGTTATTTTGGGTGTGTAGATAGATCAATGAGTTAGCTTTCACATTCTTTTTGAATTGCCTTAATCCGAGTTCTGTGCAAAAAGTTATGGTCGTTTTGCTACGACTGCGCAGATTGAACTGAAATTGTGCACATTTGTGTTGTACCCTAATTTTAGGTACCTTACTATGCGAATCATGCTTTGTATCCTAAATAAAAGTTTTATTGGACATTATGAGATTTTCATATTGGGGTTTTACATCTTATTTGGAGGTCGGGAGTGAAAGATATGGATTTTCTAATGCAGACTATCAAATGGTATTATGTGAAGAAAGGAATTAATACTTAGTGGATCAAACTGAGGTTGTTTGAGCCTTATGAACCTCACAACACCCCTCATGGCATGCAAAATTCTATTATTCATTTCTAAAGCATTACACTTTCCATTATCCATTTCAGAATCATTACACATTCTATTATCCATTTCTGAAGCGTTACACTTTCCTTTATCCATTTCAGAAATATCATAAACCTGTATTTCTTTTATATCAATTGAAATCTTTTTATTAGCAGCTCAATCATTCCAATTGGTTTATTTTGTATCAGTTTGTTGTATTTTAAGTTCAATAACCCTAACTGATTTATTTTTCAGATCATTTTGGTTTAACTTGCCTTATATTGAATTATTGGGATTGTAGAAGTCTTTTTAATTAATCAATTTTCATTAAAGTTATAAATTATGTCAGTGAATATGGTTTACTAACTACATTTATCTATAATTACATCTCTTAAACAGAGTTAGGGCATAGTCTATTGTTTCCATTGTGCATAAGTATTATCAAGTGAAATATCATTTTAAAGACTTTAGGTACGTCTATTGCCTGTATCTTTAGAAGTCAGATTGTATTTATCAATGTTATCATGTTTTGGTAAGTACATCAATGAATCAGTTTACATAGTGATTTATCAGTTAATTAGTGACCCTGTCAGTTATCATTTATAGGGCATTCGCCCTTCAGTTACCTGCGCAGCTTTAGGCCAGGTCCCCGATCGCCTTGGCAAGTGTACACCTATCCAAAGATCATAACAGTATCAAGCGGTTCAATATCAGATAATAACTAGCAATGCAGCTTTACATCATCTTATTCACTGTTTTAAGTTAAATGAATTGCAAATTAGGCCCAATAAGTGTTTCAATGATCAGTTAACAATTTAGGAATGCGTGTACTGAGCTTCGGCTCACAGTTCGAAATGTCTTTCATGTTTTGTTTTAAGCAAATGCTGAGAGAATCGCCCTCATGCTAGCAATCAGTTGAAAAACATAACTGAAGCAATGAAATCCAGATGGATTAGAAGTAATGCAGTATATGCATACTTTAAAGCTATATTTTGAATTCTTCAGTGGATGGAGATGTAGATATTAGATGGTGAATTATTTTCTTATCGTCTTTAAACTTTACATTGGTTAACACTGTTTGTGAATGGTTGATCATATGTGAAGGTGTATGATTGAAGCTATGCTTAACTGTGTCATTTATAGCACTCATGTTTCAAGCTTTGTCCTTTTGGACGGCGGCAATGCTCCTATCATTAGGTTGTCTAGATTATAATTAACGGATTTATTAAGGAAAATACAAATAGTGAAACATGTTTAATTTGGGTGCGCTACATTAAGGCGGATCAAGAATCTGGGTGAACTACTAATGTTGATAAAAGGTATGTGAACATTTCTGAGCATGATG
Source organism: Selenicereus undatus (assembly GCA_017589665.1). Lineage (NCBI taxonomy): Eukaryota > Viridiplantae > Streptophyta > Magnoliopsida > Caryophyllales > Cactaceae > Selenicereus > Selenicereus undatus. The sequence goes on along the minus strand of JACYFF010031952.1, from coordinate 91,278,667 downwards.
ACTTTATAGAACTAGAAGATGTCATCTCCGAGGAGTTACATGCAGAGCATGGTTTGATGTAAGCTCCTCTAGTTTAGAGTTACCGGATCCCACTTCTTTCACCTACCCCTATCACCTTTAACCCATTTCACCTTTATCAACTATGACCACTTCTCTAATGGTTCTAAGTCCTATATTTTAGGCTCTATTGATCATATGGTTGTCGCTCATACCTTTGATCAGACTTTTGAGCATGTTGAGATTACGAGACTTGAGAGCCTAGGTGATGATCCAGGACATGTAAAGTCCCCTAGAATGAGCATTCATAATAATTGTGACATTTCTATGTCATTGTCCTATCACTACAAGAAAATTGCTTTTTGGCAACGCAAGATGTTGTTGCTAAAAATATTTTTGCCAACAACAAATATTTTTCCGCAACGACAATGTCTTGTTATGACATGGTCCGTTACTAAAACTTTCAGCAACGACTTTGCGTTGTGGCGAGAGAAATGTTTTTTGCCACAAGAAGTTTGTTGCGGAAAACCACCCGTTGGTATATATCCCTTACCGAATCTGGTTCATAGATTGGATTATAACAACGACCAATCTTGTTGCTAAATCATCTCTCTTTGGTAACACTCTTTCACATTGTGAAAACCTTCTCGTATATATAAGGCAACAAGTTTTACAGTTGCAATAGATTGTAATTGGCAACGGTGGGTGTTGTTGCTATAACTCTCCCATTTACAACAACAACTGACTTTGTGGCCAAAGATCCTGTGGTGGTTAATCACAAAAGGTTTTTAGTCACAAGAGCTTTGTTGCCATTAAAGGCAATTTTGGGAGAAGTACTTATTTTAGATAGATTTTTTTTAATTGAATAGAACATTGCATTAAATAAAAATTTTCCATATTCATTTCATTTTCGAAATATAAAAATTATTGAGAGAACCTGCATAGAAACTAAAAGAATATAGGCAAAAGGAGAAGTCACTGCAATGGGTTACATAGCATTGTCCAAAAGAATTGTTATTTATAATCACAAAATCACTTATCACCATCCACAAGGCTTACATGACCAATTGTTAATCCAATAAACACAACACTTGTAGGCTAGATTATACCACATCATCCAAAAAATAGCCCCCACAAGCCATTTTTGGCTAGTCCATAATATAGCCCAGAAGAATGTCAATATGTTCCACAAAATGTACATTCCCGTTGTGGCTTCTCACTTGTCTATCACTCTTGACTAGAATTATTGTCACCACCGTCATGAGACATGCGCCTATAGATGCAAAGGAATTATGTTAAATAGCAACCCAAAGTGATCCAACATAGCTTTAAAAAAAGTGTAATTTCCAGTTCATTTCATCGAATAAGAAATCAAGTGCAATGCAATTCCTCAAATCAATGGTGAACCGCAAACATCTATTTTGTCATTATACCTTTTGTAGAGAGGTCCAGAGCAAGCTTTGTGGCTGGATTGAGATTCCTTTTTTAGCAAACGAGATGAAGAGATGTAATTATTTTTGTCAATGGAAAATGTAGGAAAGTATTACAACAACTAGCAATAACTATGCTAGCTACTGCTATCCGCCGAAATTGCTGTGGAAGGTACTACATGATGCATATGTAGGGGTGTGCAAAACTGGTTAAGTGATTTTTCGGTGAACCGAAAATTCAGTTAGTGAAAACACCAAACCGTAACCGAACCAGAATTTTCGATTAGCCGAATAATTGGTTAACCGAATTTTCGGTTCGGCCAACATTCGATTTGTAACCGAACGGAAATATTCAGTTAACCGTTTTTGTGGATCGGTTAATCGATTTCCACGTTATGTTAACGGCTAACGGTTAACCGGTATGAAGAAAAAAAGAAACTGAATTACATGCTTGAATTACAATTTTTTTCTGGTCAAATTAAAACCATAATTTTGCAGCTATGCTTCTGTCCATTGAATCATTGAATGTAGAAGCTTGAGGGCGACACATTTTAGAAGCAAGATGTCTTGAACAAGAGGTGAACCACAACAACAAAATGTGTCAGCAGTCAGCACCACTATGTACAACCATCATGAACCCACAACAAAAAAAAATCAGAGAATTTAAGCCATAGCCACAACAAGAAAATTCTCTTTTCGTTCACCAATAGTATGAACAAAAAATTGAAACAATAGCCACAACCATCATGAACCCACAACAATTAGCCACTATGGACCACAATTGAAACAAATTTAAACCATACACAGACATTAAACCCAAACTGTAGCCAAATTAAACGAAAGTCAAAATCAGAGATAGAAAATATGAAGTTACCGACACGAGAACGCAGATGTGAGAGTTGTAGCCTTGTAGGAACTCGGAATCCTAAAGCTAGCCATGCAAAGTGTTGCCGGAAAACACAATATTGTTGCCGTTCACGGTTGATTCGACCAAAAACAAGAAACCTGAAAGCAAATTTACAAAACCTTGTCGGAAAACTCGGATTTGAGAGTTGTGAGAACTGAGACGTCGGGTTTGAGAACCCAGAAAGCCAAAGCAAATGTTTAAAGTTGAAAAAATTCTGCAAATGTTTTCGGTTAACCCAGAAGCAAACGCTAATTTGCAAACATTTAGGGTTTGAGTCTTTAAGACCTGTGAAATGAGAACTGCGAACGTAGAAGAAGGCTGAAGGGAATGAATCAGGAAAGTGGGAGCTGGGAACTGGCAAAGTTGGAATTGGGAAGGAATCGGTTTTGGGAGTAATGCAAATTTTTACTTTCCAAAAAATTAGTGGACAAGATAAGTCCACGGGAAAAAAAATACATATGCATTTACACAACTAACGGACCACACGTCCGAATGTTAACACCCAGCTCAACGGCCACACACCGAAGAAACAACATAACTCAATGGCCACACGCCGGAGAAACGACATGATAGAACACAAACCAACAATATGATGGAAAATTGGAGGAAGAGGAGGAAGAGGAGGAAGAAGACGCTACGACAATATATCTTACCTTATGCTTTGATTAGATATAGCTTGCATTAAATGCTCCTCCATGGCTATCATATTACGTTGTTGTGTTGCTTTGTGTTCCTCCATTTCCTTTTGACTTGCGTCTAATCGGCTTTGTAGCTCTTCTATCTACTTTTGCTACTCACGTATTTTTTGTTGTTGTTCTTCATTTATCGTCACTTTAATGGAACCACCATAGCCACTACCTTTGCTATGAGTATACCCAAATTTTGGTCCAAGGACTTGAAGCAACATTTCTTCTTGCGTTGAGGGGCTCCTTCTTTGTCCTTGTTTTGTACAAGGTCATGGAGGTCACTCTAAAAATATATCAGATTAGTATCAAACTTGATATAGTTGCTTGATTTGCAAGTTAATGAACATATAAAGACAATACTTACATGCACTTGCTTTGAGCGCTTATCATCAACCCACACTAACACTCCATCATTTGTATGAGTGTGTTCTGCCAGCCAAATAACATCAGCAGTAGGCTTTACGTTGTTGTTCTTCTTAGTCTACAATTATAACATTTTGTTAGTGAATTCTAAGAACAAATAATCAGCGAAGAATTTAATTTTTATGCAGTTAATCCTCACCAAAATATCCTCAACCTCAGGAAAAGACAAATTCCCAGTTGTATGTTTACACCACTTGTCTGATTTTCGATTCTTACTATTCCTTACACTCTTTTTCTATAATTTAAGATTAATGAAATGAACATAAATTAACCGCTGCCTAGAAATACAAGGACATCATTTATAATCATCTCATTAAGAAATAAAACCAATATTTAAGTGAACCATATCACCTTAAAGTCATCATAATCAAAAGTTGCACAACAATGTCTCCAATTATCAACTGGAAAATCCTCAGGTGAATTATCCAGACGTTCCTCATGTGTTGCTCCACATTCTTTTTAGTATGTATGCAGATGAGACTTCCAGTATCGATATGATCTTTGCATTGCATACATAACAAAAGCTTGCAGTCTAGGCAATTCATGCTTAGAATCCTTGATTTTGAACTTATTCTGTTCATAAATATAAGCATTGTCTCTATGTTAAAAACAACTCCTATGAGGATTTGGTGTAGACATAATAATATGCCTGTATTTTCTTCAAATTAAAGTTCGAAAACAAACCTGAACTTGTAGCCACATTGCATGACCATATGTAGAAGCCACATCCCCAGTCTTTTGCATCCATCAAAGCTGTTGTTCTCACAACATAGCCACAAAAATTCACCAAGTTCCTAGCATTATCTTCAATGGCTTGGCAAACATAGTCTGGTATTTCTACTTCAAGCTTACATTGACCACCAAGAGTTTTCTTCTCAACCACCAAGCTTCTATACTTGCCTATTTGCCCTTTCCCTTTTTTCATACTTGTAGCAGAAGCTTAACAAATTGATGAACCAAAATAGGTTATTATAAATAGTATTAAATAACTACTAAGATGAAGCTAAAGAAAGCAATTCAAAATCAAATACAAAAGATACATTTATTTATTGCCAAGTTTATTAACTTGACTGCTATTTGCATCATTTGGTTCACTTTGAATTCTCTGTCTCTTTGCATGCATGTACTTTGCCGTTACCCTCTAATTTTGATTATTATTAAGTCCATTTGCATAAGCCTTTCGAGTTGCATCTGCTGCTTCATGTGCAGTTAAAACAACTTCAGCTCTTCTAGCAAACTTACTTGGATATTTTCTTTTTTCACCACCTTGTTAGTCAAAGAGCATATGATTAGGAAAAAAATTATTTAACACACCAAAAATAAGCATTCACAATTGATCATAACAATGATTAATAACTTAGAAATGCAATTAAGAACTTATTATGGGCATTTACCTTGTTAATCTCTTAGGGGACTAGGAACTAGGCTGCTATTTTGAACTTCTTCTTCTATGGGACTATGTGTATTAGAACCAATATCAATATCAAGCTTATTACCTTGACTACTATTTGCATCATTTGGCTCAGTTTGAATTCTCTGTCTCTTTGCATGCATATACTTTGTCGTTACCCTCTGATTTTGATTGTTATCAAGTCCATTTGTATCAGCCTTTCAAGTCGCATCTGCTGCTTCATGTGCAGTTAAAACAACTTCAGCTCTTCTGGCAAACTTACTAGGGTATTTTCTTTTTTCACCACCTTGTTAGTCAAATAGCATGTGATTAGGAAAATAATTATTTAACACGCAAAAAATAAGCATTCACAATTGATCATAACAATGATTAATAACTTAGAAATGCAATTTGGAACTTATTACGGGCATTTACCTTGTTGATCTCTTGGAGGACTAGGAATTAGGTTGTCATTTCGAACTTGTTCTTCTATGTGATTATGTGCATTCGACCCAACATCAATATCAAGGCCAACCGAACCCATTTTATATATTCCTTTCCCTAAAAGTTTAAGTTCATTTTGGACAGACACACCTCTTCGACCATCCGCATTTCTGCGTGTATTCTTTGCTTGACCTCGTCCAACCATACCTATGATCGGTAACAATAATAAATGATTAATAGCTTGATCAGACTATGGATGTAGGGCAAATGTTATTAGAAAGCACTGGATATGACATACAAAGTAAGAAAAATTATAATTACATAGAAAGGGTGAAAATTATTAAAGGATTTTTCTTACCTTTCTAGACATGGGTGAACAGCAAGCCACTTGGCAAAAATTATAAATAGAATAATAAATAATTTAACAAAAGAAAGTAAGGACATACGAGGATCCTCATACATGGTGATAATTAATTCATTTAAGTTAATCAAAAGTACTATTAGCTAGCTTATATGCAACCATATGCATGACCAAAAGTACATAAGACATTATTGCAGAATAGTTCAAACATCCATTATTTAGACTTTAACATCATCACCAACAATGAAACCATCCAAATCCATCTCTTGCCTATTCTACTTCTTTCAACTTTTTTGCCTTGCTGGTTTCCCCTGCTTTCGTTGCTTGATATTCTCTATTTCCTTATTGACCCATTTAGCCACTTCAACACTCTTTCAACCATAAAATCATTCGTGGCTAAACAAATGTCCTCTACAAGTGTTGATGACCTTACAAGACAAGTGGAATGCTGTACTTCCTCATGTTGTACTGGATCATTGTCAGCTTGTTCAAGTGTATCCTCCTCCACACTGATTTCTGGCATTTTGAACAAGTCACGAGGCTCAGTCTTTATCACAACGAGCTAATCTTTGTCTTCGGGTTCTCCTACATAAAAAACCTGCTCTACTTGTGATTCTAATACAGATGGCTCATCTGTGCTCAAAGATTGTCCACTTCGCACACTGGTTATTCCATACTCATCAATGTCATATCCTCTTCCTTAATGCTAAACATTGTACCAATCACACTTGAAAGCAAAAACATGATTCCCATTTGGATATTGCAGCTCATAGACACCCCTTAATACACCATAGTATTCTTTGTCAGAATAATCATCACCTCTCACCATGACACCACTATTTTGACAATTTCTGTTTTCTTGTTGATCCAACGTATGGAACCTAAAACCATTCACAATATATCCACTATAGCGCCTAACAGTTCGAAACGGTTTGCAGACCAGGTAATACAAATTTGCATTCACAGATCCCTATCTATAAAGTTCCTCCACCTATATATATATATATATATATATATATATATA
>JACYFF010031952.1:91245919-91258533 GCA_017589665.1 Selenicereus undatus | reverse complement strand
CTCAATTGATACATAAGATTTCCCGTTCAAAATTTTATAATAAGATCCCATATAACAATTTAAGTTTTACATAAAAAGTCTGCTTGAAATATGACGTCCTATAAACATGTATAAACAACATTTAAAAGGGAAGCCAAGGGGAGTTAGGGCATAAAAATTAACTCAATGAAGCATGAATGACCTAGCTTGAACTCAATCCCAAAGTGTTGGGCTTAAGCGACAAAATAACATGTCACAATATGGGGCAACACAAGGTAGATTTTACAACCGAATAACCAAGATGTTACAAATCCAATAGGCAAGCTAGCCACTAAGGTTCCAAGTTCATGGTTCAACCCCTAGTTATTATTTTAAGCACTTAAATAAATTTTAATAATATTTTTGTTTAAAAGACTACTAATGAACCTTTGAACTAATAAGGGGTTAGAAGGAAATTTAGGTTAGTTTTTTTACCTAACTTATAGAGGAAATAACTTGACTTAGAGGCATCATATTGGAACATATGAATATGATTTGGAAAAACCTTGATGTCTACTATAACTTTTATTTTATGAGAAACAATGAACAACTACAGAATGCATTATGAAATTACATGTTTTTCTAACTGGTCAGATTTATATTAGAATTGCGCATCTGTGGAGAAAATTTATTTCTCACTCACTTTAAGTCCAAAGTTAATAAGTTAAAAAAATCCTGGCATAATATCATTTGAAATCTACATCTCTAAATGTTTCCATGATTTTTGGATTGGTATGGTTATTGTGTTTATCTTCTATGAATCAACCAACACTCTGACCCTAGACACTATATGACCTAAGAAGGCTATTTGCTCTAGCCAGAACTCCCACTTCTTTAATTTGGCATATAGTTCATTTTTCCTTAATACCTCTAAGACAGTCCTCAAATATTTTGCTCTCCTAGAGTTTTTGAATACACCAGTATGTCATCAATAAACACTACCATAAACTGATCTAAGTAAGGCTTAAAGACTCAGCTCATTAAATGCATAAGCGGCAAGGGTATTGGTGAGTTCGGAAGGGATCCCAATGAATTCGAATCATCTATATCAGGTTCGAAAAGCAGTTTTTGGTATGTCTTCCTCTTGGATATGAAGTTGGTGATAATCGAATTTGTGATCCACCTTCGAGAAAGTTGCAGCTCTTAGTAGTTGATCCAAAAGATCATCAATTCAAGGTAAGAAGTATTGATTTTTAATGTTGATCTTCTTAAACTCCTAGTAGTTTATACGCAATTGTAAGCTACCATCCTTCTTATTTAGGAATAACACTACTGTTCATCAAGGTGAGGTATTTGGCCTAATATAGCCCTTCTCCAAAAGTTTATCAAGTTGAGTCTTTAGTTCTTGAAGCTTCATTAGACTATTTGATATAGAGGCTTAGAGATAACGGAAGCTTCAGGGGCTCGGTTCATATAGAGATCAACTTCCCTAGGTGAGGCCATAAAAAAGATTTCTATAGGGAAAACATCAGGAAACTTAAGCATTACTGGAATACTCTCTACTGATGGTTCAGTTGAAGCTAAGTTAATCACATAACACAGGTAATCCTCACTTCCTCAGCTCAAAAGTTTGTGTGCCTTCAATACGAAGATTAGAAGTACTCTACCCTAATTAGGCTCTCGAAGGTCACCTTCTACTTGTCTATTTAGGCATGACGTTTCGATAGCCAATCCATACCCATGATCACATTAAAGTCGGCTAGGTAAAAGTGATATAGGTCGGCTATGAATGTCTTACCAGCTATTAGGATAGACCATGGTTTAAACAATTTTTCACACCACACGAAGTCTCCTGTAGGCATGGTAACAACTATAGCAGGTGATCCAGAGGAAGGAACTAACTTCAACTTGTCAACAATAACAAATTCAATAAAAGAATGAATAGCACTAAAGTCAAAGGGCACAATTATTGGGTAAGGGTAGATAGAGAATGCACCCATGCCCACATCAAGAGTGTCCTCAACTTCATCCCTCTTTAGATATAAACTCTTTCTCCCATGTTATGAAGAAATGGGTTTGGTTGTCGTTGGTAGTGTAACACCCCCAACCCAATGAGGGGTCACACCACTAGGACTCCCTTGGGGAGGTCCTTAAGGCTATTGAATATCAAAGCTCTGGATTAGCATTTAGACAGTCATTCTAGAACGAAACTGCAAGAGTTTTCACTGTTTATGCGACGTTTTATGGTCTTAGCGTAACTAAGAGTACCTGTAAACTGGTCAGAAGGTATGACATGCACAAAACAACTAGAATCATCACCTTGGGCCACCCGCCCCGAGCTCACCAAAGGTTAAACCAACTAACAAGGTTATGACAATACATATACAGGTAAAGAGTCGACTACATGTTTACACATACAACAATGAGCTTAAATAATTATGATATAATAAGCACAAAGCACTTCACGGGGTTGGCAAAAGACTTCTGATGATTCTGCAACAAGTAACTCCGAGAACATCCCTTATACCTACTCAAACCGGACTTGGAAAAAGGGAGTAAGTAAAGGGATGAGCAACCACACGCTAAGTGAGAATTCCTCAACTCCTTAAAAACCAAGACCATTTGGAGGCAATCATACTAATAATAGTCACATATCACACTTTTGTACTTTACTATTATATTAAGCAATCATAGTCCCCAAGGAAAGATTACCACCCATAGACTTTACGCTAGCGACTTGAACTCATTTCTAGGTCCTGAGCGAATAAACTTCCCTACCAACAAGTATTTAGGCACGTAATTAGATAAGCGACATGGATTACATGAGATGTTTTCAAACATACTTTTGAAAACACAGTGACTCATGATATGTTTCAAGAATAGTTTCTAAATCATGCTAACTTCTTTAAAGCTTATAATTCTTTCTAAAGGTTTATGAAATACTTATATTGGTAAGAAAGACTTGGCAAGAGACTTTCTTCTACATGATATGTACATTTGAAAGCTGAAAAGTTCTATGCATTACTAGAAAATAACCGTACTTCTTTCAAAATTTTATTTAAACCTTACTCAAAATCTCATTGATAAAACATGCAAGGAAGCTTTCTTGAAAACACTCTACTTAGCCTCTTGAGGCTCATATTCCCAAAAAAGAAATTCCTTTCATATTGGTCCTCGAATGACCCTTATAAGCTTTTTGAATCTTATACGAACTAACCTCTTAATAACCCTTAAAACTTTCTTTCTTTCTAAAATACTTAAAAGTGGTGAGATGCTAACTACTTTTCTTGATTATTAGGAAAATACCTGATCTTCTTAGCTCTAGGGGAACAGCTCACGCCTTAATGCGTCCAGTCCCCAGGGAAGCAGGTCACACCTTACCGCGCGCAGTTCCCATCACCTTTGGGAAACATTTCATCCCATACTGTATCCAGTTCCCAAGGGGAACAACTCATGCCTTACTGCGTCCAATTTCCACTCACAAGGTTTTACCATACTTCACCCTCGTTAGGGTCTTCTAGGGTTCCCACTTTTGGGTCTAACTCTCTAGGCTTGGCCAACGGCCTAGCACTATCCTAGCCTTTAAAATCATATTAAATCTTCGTAAGTTGTAAAAGACGTCACTGACTAACTCAAATAGTGAGTTTCACCTCAAGCGAATCACAATTCCTTTCTCTTTAATAGGTGCTTACTTTAGTAAAATCATGCTTATCTAGCAAAATAATCCATAACCCCACTAATGGTCTAGCTTAATTCTCAGCTTCCTAGACCCTTCGACTAGTCAGTTGGGTCATTGATTGATTAGTTCGACGATTTAGGATCCTTTTTAGGTCATAAACAGCTTGACAAATTGGTCGGCAACGGACCATGTTTAAAGCATTCGCAAATTATAAAACAAGCTTTTTAACGACCCCCTTTTTAAAGGCGTTTAAAAATTCAAGAATTAGCTACATACTATCGCGTAGCACATCGAGGGAAAAGGGTTCACAAATAGCACATTTGTACACTTCATAGCACAACTTGACAGAATCTGCCCAATGAGCCACACATGGCCGCGCAATCCACACGATTGCGGCAATTCACAACCCAGGCTCCCTCCTCACACAACACCAACTACAAGGACCTCAAATTTCTCAATAGTTCCACCTTAAGCCATCCAACTACCAACTCAGTTCGTAATTGGCATAACCGAATCAATAATTCACAAAACCCTCATATATAAGCGTAGCATTCTTAATGATAGCCTTAAATAGAATTTAAGCATAACCGTACTGATTTAGTGATACCATTTGAATAGAAATCAGCATGCTTCACCAATACCTTAATTGCCCAATAAGCATCCTTAAGCTTCAAACACAATTCAAACTAATAAACCAATGAAATAACAGCGCTATGACAACATTCCGTTTCTTAAGCATTTCTCCAAACTGTCCAGTTATTAAAATGTAACATTAATTCAACATGCAAATAACCAAAAATCAGTACAATGTTCGTAATTTCTCAATCTTGATTCTAAGTTCACTCAAACTGATTTCTAAACTCAAAATCAACATGCACTAACTAATTTAGTCAAATTCGTTGAAAATAATAGTAATTTAGGAGTAAAGAAATCCCCACCTCGATTCCAAGCTAGATGTTCATTTGAGGGCTGTTGGGCTCGACTTTAGGTGCTCGAACAATTCCGAATTCCCGACCTTGCTCACTGGCGCACAGACAAACCCAATCCATGCCCCAACCTCATGCAATTCAAGCCCTAATTTCACCCAAACTTCACTCACTGACTTGAACTTGAGATGGATTCTTGAAGTTATGAATTGTCCCTAATTTATAGAGGTTTTTAAGCATCTAACAACTAGATTGCATGGTTGATTTTATAAGTGTTGGGGCCTCGATTCGCCGGCCCACACTCACCAAAAATGTGGTGGCTTTGCTATGATTTCAGCAAAGATTCACACCAAATGGTTGCTAGCTTGTGGGGGAGGTCGAATGGTAGAATTTTGTAGCTGTGTATGGCGAAAATCTGCTACAAAATGGAGCTTGGAGGCCGTGTATGGTGGAGGAGGAGAGGAGGAAGAAAATGCAGAGTGCAGAGAGGAGAAAGAGAGATGTCGAGGGGTCGCGAAGGAGGAAGGAGGAAAAGGTGGTCCAGTGAAGTTACTAAAATGGCGCTCGTCCCCTCTTCTTTTTCTTTTTTTTTTGTCTCAAGTTGTTTCATATTTGGTACCGCTATTCTAATTCACAACCTGAATTCTAAACCCAAAATCGATAACACAACCTTTCATCGATTACTCGTTCCCGAATATATCTAGGGTCAATTTAATAAATATCAAACTACTTCTAAGGTTGACAACCTAATCGTATTCGGGTTCCTACTTGAATTAGTACCTATTAATAACCCTTCTTAACGCTTATTTAAAACCATTGAAAAGTTTTTAAAACTAATAATAATAATAATAATAATTTTAATAGCAAAAATAATATTCTTTTTAACAAAATCATTGTTTACATAGGCACATCGATAATAATTTAACTCGTATCATTAATAAAATACGATTTTATGATGTAAAAAGGCATTACAAACAACTTAACAGAAAATAAAGTACGCAGGTATTACACTCCCCCCCTTAACAGAATTTTGTCCTCGAAATTACTTGCTTAGAGGAAATCATGTGGGGTACTTCTCCCGCATTTCTTTTTCTGGCTCCCACGTTTCTTCGGCCATCTTGTGATGCTTTCAAGGTACCTTTACAAGAGTAATAATCCCATTTCTGAGCTCTTTCTCCACTCTTCCCAGTATTCGTATAGGTCCTTATACATGTGGGAGGTTCTCTATCTCCTAAGTAAGTAGGCAATCCATTTTCTTTAAGTTCCATCCTCTTTCCTTCATGGGCTGAGAAAGTGATTAGCTCTTTTTCACAATCTAAAGTCACTTATGCTTAGCCAACCAACCCGTCTCCAAAATAGCATCTCATCCTTGGTTCTCTAGTTATACCAAGTCAACAGGGAGGGCTTTCCCTCCTACATTAACAGTACAATTCCTAAAGATAAGATTAGTATGGTAGATAGTTCCTAAGGGAGATATAACTTAAAGTTGTATATGCATCTCATCAGGCTTACTAACAGTTTTCCTTGGAAATACAGAGTTCACAAAAGAGTGAATAGCGCCAGAATCAAATAGGATGGGAGCATAAAGTTGGTTGACAAGAAGAATACCTGACATTGTGTTAGCAGGCTTCCCAGTCTCTTTTTCTTCTAGCTAAGTATCTGACCTGTAGCTAGCGGCTTCTAGTTACTTTTATTGTCTCCTGAGGAAGCACCAGCTGGAGGGCGACCCTATTGTGCCGCTGGGTTAATCTCTATTTCGGATCTCCGAGTATTCCCCTGGTTGTTCCATGTGACCTTTGGGCAATTGGTGACCCGGTGACTCATATCACCACATCCAAAACATGGGCCCGTAATGCTCCTGTATGGGCCGAGGTGTTGACGCCCACACTGGTCACACGTCTTCCTTTGTCTCCATTGGCCGATTTTCTTTCCTTTGTCATGTTTCATCCCAGGTTCAAACCTTCTAGCAATTCCGTCTCCCTAATAATTGGATCCTCTAGGGCTGAACTTTTTCTTTGTTTGGGCCTTTTCTCTATTTTCAATTTTAGTTTCATTCATGATGCTGGCCATTTTCACATCCTTCTGGTACATTTCTTAAAAATTGGCATAAGTATACCCTGCTATTATCTGCTTCACTTCCCCTTTTAATCCTTGTTTGAAGTGGTCCATCCTCATTTCTTCAGTGGCCACTTGATTTAGTGCAAAACGGATTAGCTCATTGAACTTCGCCACATATTCTATTACGCTCATCTCTCCTTGCTTCAAGCATAAGAGCTCCCGTTCCTTAACTCTTCTTATGTCCTGAGAGTAATATTGAGTATCCATCAAGGCTTTCAATTGGTTCCAGGTCAACACAGGTTCACCCGCCCTAGGTTTCACTGTTCCTCACCAGAATTCAACTTCTTTTTCAAATTGATAGGTGGCCAGATGCACCTTAAACCTCTCAGGGCATTCCATTATCTCAAACAGGTTCTCCATTTTCCTAAGCCATTCCTCATATATCTTAGGATCAGTCCCACCTCCAAACTTAGGGGGTTTAAGCTTATTAAACTAACATATCATCTCCATGGCAGTGGGTTCTGGAATGTGTTCGTGTGGAGCAGGCATCTGTCACATAATTTCATAAAGAATTACTTAGTTCTACTTTCAACTAGGTGGTTAACACACAATCACTCTAGGACTAATGGAGGTAGGATTCTTTTATTAATGTAATTACTTGCAAGTAGGTGCAAGATGTTATGCATAGTTAGAAGTTAAGTTTCAGCTCAACCAGCGCAAAGTAGTACCTGCATGCCACATCTTTACTTTAAGGAACTACACATATAAGCTTGAACAAACTAGTGAGCATATAACACTTGAAAAGTACCCACTCATATTTATTTCATTCTAACCATTGGTAGGGTGACGTAAGAGTCACTTGACACTTCCATCACTCTAGTGCTTCATTCTAAGGAAAACAAACTAAAAGGCTTACATTCAACATACTGGCATATAACATAACATTTGTGAACCTAGTTCATGCTACCCTGCTCTACTCTTTATCTAAAGTGTCATTCCTAAAAAGGTTATCAGCCATGGATTCACTTGGACTCTCATATTGGTCATGTTTAGGGGCTAATAACTCTTGCAATACAGTAGTGGGAGTACACTCTATGTTGGGTGTTTCATCTACTAGCTCTTTCATTCTGAGCATGGTAGCTTGCCATTCTCGGGGGTAGTATGTTCCATAAGCATCTATCCAGCATACCCACATTATGGTAACTCGCTTATGGCGCTGTACTTGAGGCCATTCAGCGAAGAGACATCTCATTTGGTGATACTCTAGTTGACTCCTCTCAGCCATAGTGGTGGGGAGGTGCTAGCTCACTGCAAGTTGAGCTCGGTTTGGATAAGCTGGACGACAATAGCGTTTCTTCAGCATGAAGTGAATCCCAAGTGGTCTATATAGCACTCTGCTCGTAGGAGGAATTCTACTAAACCTTGATAGGAAAAAGGATCACATTCCTCCCTGCACGGGGTCAAATGTCGTAAGGTGAGGGTTACTTCCCTCCATCTCCCGTTCAAAGGCATCTTCCTTATAAAACTTGCTACCCAAATACTTTGGTTGATCCCGTGGGGTACTCTTCGGTTGTGCACCTCTATTACATGCCAAAATATGACTGCATTCCATGCGGTCCACCAGAAAGGTAGATAAACGTAATCAACCATGTGGAAAACCTTCCTACACTACCACTATCAGCATGAGGGGAAAAACCTATATATATATATATATATGTATGTATATATATATATATATATATATATATATATATACACACACACACACACACATATATACATATATATATATGTATATATATATACACGCATATCGTAAATCATGCACTTATTAGTACAAGTAATGTCAAGTAAGGTATGATCATGTAAGCACATAAGTCACATATTTCACATATCACACGCCTATTACAACATCTAAATGCATAATGCAAACCTATGGCTTTGATACCACCACATGTAACGCAACCAACCCATGGAGGGGTCACATCGCCAGGACTCCCTAGGGGAGGTCCTTAACGCTATTGAAGATTGAGGGTCTGGATTAGCATTTAGATAGTGATTGTAGAACAAAACTGTAAGAGTTTCCCCTGCTTATGCGACGTTTTATGGTCTTAGCGTAGCTAGGAGTACCTGTAAACTGGTAAGAAGGTATGACATGTACAAAACAACTAGAATCATCGCCTCGGGCAACCCGACCGGGCTCACCAAAGGTCAAACCAACTAGCAAGGTTATGACAATACATATACAGGTACACAACCGACTACATGTTTACACATACAACAATGAGCTTAAATAATTACGATATAATAAGCACTGAGCACTTCACGAGTCTGGAAAAAGACTTCCGATGATTCGGCAACAATTAACTTCGAAAATGTAAGGCCCACGTACCTTTTTTTTGTTAAGCTGTTCGTAACGCCTTTTAGGTTATAAAAACCTATTTTATTTAATGATACAAGTTAAATTAATTATTGACGTGCCTATGTGAGCGATGATTTTACAAAAAGGAATATTTTTGTAGTTAGTAATAATGTTATTATTATTAGTTTTGAGAATCCTTCAATATTTCTAATAAGCGCTATTAACTGTTATTAACGAGTATTAAATCGATTAGGAACTCGAATACAATTAGGTTGTCAACCATAGATATAGTTCGACGTTTATTAAGTTGAACATGACTGTATTTGGAAACGAGTAATCGATGAAATATTATATTATAGAATTGGGATTGGAGCTTGGGCTACGAATTAGATGAGCAGTGTCAAGCATTGATCACTTGGACCAAAAATAAATGAAAAAGAGTAAGGCAGGGCAAACTAGTAATTTACACGTGTCCCTCTTTTTTTCCTCTCCTGCCCGCAACCCCCCCCCCCCAAATTCAGGTCATTTCACTCTCTCCCTATACTTCATCTTCTTCCTCCTCTCATCTCCTCCATACATGCACCCTCATGCTCGAATTTGCAAAGGTTTTTTGCCACTTTTAGCCACAAAAATCCCCCATTCGACCTCCCCCATAAACTAGCCACCATTTGGTACTGAATTTGGTCAGAACCGGGAAGAACCCAACATGTTTTCAGTGGGTTGGGGGTGCCGAAATGAAGCTCGAAGACGTGCCCTGGTAAGGCCATGCAATTTAGCTTCTAGTTACTTTCAATCTTCCATAAATTGGAGTGAAAACCCGCCACTACAAACACCCAATTTGATCTCACGTTGGTAATCGAAATTTAGGCTTGTTTAAGGCGCGAATTAGCGAAGTTTGGGTACCAGTTGGTGCTGCATGCATGACTAGAGGGCAGGGCCGAGGTTTGGAGTCGTTCGAAGTACCCCAAAGTCAAGCCCACAGCCGTTAATCGAACCCCTAGCTTGGGTTCAAGGTGAGGGTTCCTTTCCTCCTAAATTACTGCTATTTTCAATTAATTTAACTAAATTTAGTCAGTGCATGTTGATTTTGAAGTTAGAAATCAGTTTAGATAAATTGAGAATTGAGATTGAGGAATTACGAACATAGTGCTGATTTTGGGTCTTTTGGATGTCGAATTGATGCTAAATGTTAATAACCAGACAGAAGAGAAATGATTAATGAACAGAATATTAGCATCCCGCTGCGATTCCAATAATTTATTAGTTTGAATTCCGTTTTGAATCTTAAGTATGCCAAATGAAGTAATTGAGGAACGAACCGCATTATGTCTAACGGTCGTGGTTAAATCAGTTTGGGCTTGTTAACAGTCTATTCATAGTTATTTCAATGAAATTTTATGCTTATCGATATCGGTTTGCGAACTAAAAAGCAAAACGTGGCTTTGAAGTCTCGATTGCATCTGTTGGTACACTTAAACACTATGTTGGTTATTAATCATGAATGTCATACCTATATATGATCGTTTTATGTACTGTTGGTTTGTATATGCCAATATTAAACCGAGCTTGGTAGTTGGATGGTTTGAGGTGGAACTATCGAGTGTTTTGGGGCTCTTGTGGTTGTTGTTGTGTGAGGAGGGAGTTTGGGATGTGAATTACCGCAATCGTGTGGATTGTGAGGCCATGTGTGGCTCATTGAGTAGATTCTACTGAGTTGTGATATGAAATGTACAAATGTGCTATGCGTGAACCATTTTCCCCCGATATGCTACGTGACGTTATTTGACTAATTTTTGAAACTTTAGACGTCTTTAAAAAGAAAAGGTCGTTTAGAAATCTTGTTTTTCACATTGAAAACGCTTTTCAGTTTATCAGTTGTCCGATCGCTTGTTAGGACATCTAACGTGTAAAAAGTCCTAAATTGTCGAACTACTCAGTTAGTGACTCAACTGAATAGTCGATAGGTTTAGGAAGTTTAAAAGTGAACTAAAAGTGAATTCAAAAAATGTTTTAAGGCATTGGTTTGTGTACGACTTCTCCTTATGTTCAAAAGGATTTAAACGACCTGAAAAGGACATCTTAAGGTGTTAATTACGAAATTTAACTGACTTGTATGCTATTTGCTTATTTAAGTTTCCATTGGGTTTCGAGTTGAGAGCTAGTAAACCCATTATGTTTTTAAGAAACGTTTACGTTAAAAGTTTACGAAGGAACCTTGTTTGCCTTATAAACAGGCCAAGTGCTTTAAGTTTTTTAATAGTAACAAGTTTGGAACGTTCTAAGGCTTCAGTTTATTTACACACCCTCCTTTGAGTTTTAAGAGGGATTGAAACGAGTCATAAAATGACAACTGAAGATTTTACTACGAACCTAGTTTGAATTAAGCGCTAACTAAGTACCTTAAGTTCCAAATGGGTTTCATTTTACGAATTAGCAAATGTATTACTTTTATAGGAAACTTTTAAGTTTAAAAGAAAGTCGATTTATGCGTTAGCAAACTTATTACGTTTACAAGAAGCTTTTAAAGTTAAAAGAGGAGTCGATTTACAAGTTAGTAAACGTATTGCGTTTAAACGAAATTTTTAGTTAAAAGCGAAGTCTATTTACGTGTTAGTAAACTTATTACGTCCATAAGAAGCTTTTAAGTTAAAAAGGAAGTCATTTTACGAATTAGTAAACGTATAAGAAGCTTTTAAGTTAAAAGCGAAGTCGTGTTACAATTTAACAAACTTGTTACGTTTATAAGAAGCTTTTAAGTTAAAAACGAAGTCGTTTTACGATTTAACAAACTTACTACGTTTATAAGAAGCTTTAAGCTAAAAACGAAGTCTGTTTACGATTTAACAAACTTACTACGTTTATAAGAAGATTTAAGCTAAAAACGAAGTCCTTTTACGATTTAACAAACTTACTACGTTTAGAAGAAGCTTTAAGTTAAAAACGAAGTCGTTCTACGATTTAACAAGCTTATTATGTTAATTAGAAGCTTTTAAGTTAAAAAGGAAGTTGTTTTACAGATTAGCAAACTTATTACATTTATAAGAAGCTTTTAAAGTTAAAAGTGAAGTTGAATCATGAGTTAGCAAACTACTAACATTTGTAAGAAGCTTTTTAACTTAAAAACTAACGAACTATAAGCATTTCAAAAGATTATGATCGTTTTGTTAAAAAGTAGGTTTTTAGCAAAGTAATCAACAGAAAAAGAGAAAAGAAATGCGATTTTAAAGGCTAAGAAAGTGCTAGGCAAGTGGTCAGACCTTGAGGGTTGGAATTGGACTCAAGATATGAATTATCTTGGTGTAAGCTGTTCTTGGAAACTAGATGCAAAGATGGCGTGAGCTGTTTTCCCGTAAGGTAAGGTTGGGAGCTGGACGCAAAGATGGCGTGAGCTATTCCCTGGAGCTGGACTCAAGATATGATTATCTTGGTGTGAGCTGTTCCCTGATATGTGGCTCGTAGGAAAACCTTGAGGGGGACTGGACTCAAGATATGACTATCCTAGTATGAGCTGTTGCCCCACAGAGGGCAGTATCGAGGTTAGAGTAGCTCTGCTAAGATGCGTTGTGGCCAAAAGTTAAGTACGCATACCCCAGGGATAACGTAGATTAAAAGTGACGATCTCACTTAAGGG
>JACYFF010031952.1:91230727-91245909 GCA_017589665.1 Selenicereus undatus | reverse complement strand
ATTAGAACTAAGTGATCCTTTGTGTAACTATGTGATAGATGCCTCCTTGACGTGAACTCATAGCAGAGCCAACTGCCATGGAGATGATATGTTAGTTTAATAAGCTTAAGCCTGCCAAGTTTGAAGGTGGGGCTGACCCTATGGTATACGTTGAGTGGCTTCGGAGAATGAAAAACTTATTTGAGATCATGGAGTGCCCTGAGAGGTTCAAGGTACACCTGGCCGCTTACCAATTTGAAAAAGAAGCTGAATTCTGGTGAGGGACAGTGAAACCTAGGGTAGGTGAACTTGTGTTAACCTGGAATCAACTGAAACTCTTAATGGACGCTTAATACTACCCGTGAGACGTAAGAAGAGTTAAGGAACGAGAGTTTTTATGCCCGGAACAAGGAGAAATAAACGTGATGGAATATGCGGCGAAGTCCAATGAGCTAAGCCGATTTGCACCAAATTAGGTGGCCATCGAAGAAATGAGAATGGACCACTTCGAATAGGGATTAAGAGGGGAAGTGAAACAGATATTAGCAGGATATGCTTATGATAGTTTCCAAGAAATGTGCCAGAAGGACGTGAAAATAGCCAGCATCAAGAGCGAAACCGAGATTGAGAATAGAGAGACGGACCAAGTAAAGGAGGAGTTTGGCCCTGTTGGATCCAATTCTCAGGGAAACAAAAACTTCAGGAGGTTTAACCATGGGATGAAACGGGAGAAAGGAAAGCCAGTCGCCCAATGGAAACCGAGGAAACTTGTTAATAAGCCTCATGAGATGCGTATGCAACATTACATGACTTTCTCCTTAGGAACTATCTGTCATACCGATTATACCTGTGGATATTGAGTTGTTTTAGTACAAGGGAAAACTCTCCCTAATGATTTGGTACGACCAGAAATCCAAGGATGGGATGCTATCGTGAAGACGGAATAAGTAGCTAAAAGTAAAGTGAGTTGGATTGTGAAATGAATGCGAGTGAAGTACCCCCATTAATTCCTCTGAGTAAGCAATTTCGAGGACAAATTTCGAGGGATAGTGTAAGGCCCGCGTACCTTATTTTTTTTGTTAAGCTTTTCGTAATGCCTTTTACGTTATAAAAACCTATTTTATTTAACGATACAAGTTAAATCAATTATTGACGTGCATATGTGAGCGATGATTTTACTAAAAAGAATATTTTTGTCGTTAGTAATAATGTTATTATTATTAGTTTTGAAAATCCTTGAAAGATTTCTAATAAGCGCTATTAACGGTTATTAATGTGTATTAAATCGATTAGGAACTCGAATATGATTAGGTTGTCAACCTTAGATATAGTTCGACATTTGTTAAATCAAACCTGACTGTATTTGGAATTGAGTAATCGATGAAATATTCTATTATAGAATTGGGATTGGAGTTTGGGTTACGAATTAGATAAGCGGTGTCAAGTACTGATCAATTAGACCAAAAAAAAATGAGAAAGAGTAGGGAGGGGCAAACTAGTAATTTGGGTGTGTCCCTCTTTTCTTCCTCACCTGCCCACGACCCCCCCCCCAATTCACGACATTTAACTTTCTCCCTCTGCTTCATCTTCCTCCTCCTCTTATCTCCTCCATACACGCACCCTTAAGCTCGAATTTCCAGAGAATTTTTGCCACTTTTCGATACAAAATTCCCCCATTCGACCTCCCCCATAAACTAGCCACCATTTGGTACTGAATTTGGGCAGAACCGAGAAGAACCCACCATGTTTTCGATGGGTTAGGGGCACCGAATTGAAGCTCGAACACCTGCCCAGGTAAGGCAATGCAATTTAGCTTCTAGTTACTTTCAATCTTCTATACATTGGACAGAAAAGCCGCCACTACAAACACCCAATTCGATCTCAGGTTCATAACCGAAATTTAGGCTTGTTTAGGGCTTGAATTGGTGATGTTAGTGTGTGAGTTGGTGTCGCTGTCGTGACTATAGGGCAAGGCCGGAGTCTGGAGTCGTTCGAAGTACCCTAAAGTCGAGCCCACAGCCGTTAATCGAACCTCTAGCTTGGGTTCAAGGTAAGGGTTCCTTTCCTCCTAAATTACTACTATTTTCAATGAATTTAACTAAATTTAGTTAGTGCATGTTGATTTTGAAGTTAGAAATCAGTTTGGGTAAATTGAGAATTGAGATTGAGGAATTACGAACATAGTGCTGATTTTGGGTCTTTTGGATGTCGAACTGATGCTGAATTTTAATAACCAAACAGTAGAGAAGTGTTTAATGAGCAAAATGTTAGCATAGCGTTGTGATTCCAATAATTTATTCATTCGAGTTCTGTTTTGAAGCTTAAGGATGCTAAATGAAGTAATTGAGGAACAAACTGCATTATGTCTAAAGGTCGTGGTTAAATCAGTTTGAGCATGTCAATAGTCTATTCATAGTAATTTCAAAGAAATATTATGCTTATCGATATCGGTTTGCGAACTAAAAAGCAAAATGTGGCTTTGAAGTCTCAATTGCATCTGTTGGTACACTTAAACACTATGTTGGTTATTAAGCATGAATGTCATACCTATATATGATCGTTTTATGTATTGTTGGTTTGTAAATGCCAATATTAAACCGAGCTTGGTAGTTGGATGGTTTGAGGTGGAACTATCAAGTGTTTCGAGGATCTTCTGGTCGTTGTTGTGTGAGGAGGGAGTTTGGGTTGTGAATTGCCACAATCGTGTGGATTGCGAGGCCATGTGTGGCTCATTGAGTAGATTCTGATGAGCTGTGATATGAAGTGTATAAATGTGCTATGTGTGAACCCTTTTCCCCTGATATGCTACGTGATGTTATGTGATTAATTTTTGAAACCTTAGACGTCTTTAAAAAGAAAAGGTCGTTTAGGAAACTTGTTTTTCACATTGAAAACGCTTTTAAGTTTGTCGATTGTCCAATCGCTTGTTAGGACATCTAAGGTGTAAAAAGGCCCTAAATCGTCCAACTACTCAATTAGTGACTCAACTGAATAGTCGATAGGTTTAGGAAGTTTAAAAGTGAACTAAAAGTGAATTTGAAAAGTGTTTTAAGGCATTGGTTTGTGTGCGACTTCTCCTTATGTTCAAAAGGATTTAAACGACCCGAAAAGGGCATCTTAAGGTGGTAATTATGAAACTTAACTAACTTGTATGCTAATTTCTTATTTAAGTTTCCATTGGGTTTCGAGTTGAGAGCTAGTAAACCCATTATGTTTTTAAGAAACGTTTACGTTGAAAGTTTACGAAGAAACCTTGTTTGCCTCATAAACGAGCCAAGTACTTTAAGTGTTTGAATAGTAACAAGTTTGGAACGTTCTAAGCGTTCAGTTTATTTATGCACCCTCCTTTGAGTTTTAAAATTGATTGAAACGAGTTATAAAATGACAACTGAGGCTTTTACTACGAACCTAGTTTGAATTAGGCGCTAACTAAGTACCTTAAGTTCCAAATGGGTTTCGTTTTACGAATTAGAAAACGTGTTACTTTTATAAGAAGCTTTTAAGTTTAAAAGAAAGTCGATTTATGTGTTAGCAAACTTATTACATTTACAAGAAGCTTTTAAAGTTAAAAGAGGAATCGATGTACAAGTTAGTAAACGTATTGCGTTTAAACGAAATTTTCAGTTAAAAGCAAAGCCTATTTACATGTTAGTGAACTTATTACGTCTATAAGAAGGTTTTCAGTTAAAAACAAAGTCGGTTTGCGAAGTAGTTAACGTATTACATTTATAGGAAGCTTTTAAGTTAAAAACAAAGTCGTTTTACGATTTAACAAACTTACGACGTTTATAAGAAGCTTTAAGTTAAAAACGAAGTCGTTTTACGATTTAAGAAACTTGCTGCATTTATAAGAAGCTTTAAGTTAAAAACGAAGTCGTTTTGCGATTTAACAAACTTATTATGTTTATAAGAAACTTTTAAGTTAAAAGCGAAGTCGTTTTACAGATTAGCAAACTTATTACGTTTACAAGAAGCTTTCAAAGTTAAAAGCGAAGTTGATTTATGAGTTAGCAAACTATTTACATTTGTAACAAGCTTTTTAACTTAAAAACTAACGAACTATAAGCATTTAAAAAGATTATGGTCGTTTTGTTAAAAAGTAAGTTTTCAGCAAAGTAATCGACTGAAAAAGAGAAAAGAAATGCGATTTTAAAGGCTAAGAAAGTGCTAGGCAAGTGGCCAGACCTTGAGGGTAGGAACTGGACTGAATATATGAATTATCTTGGTGTGAGCTGTTCCTAGAAACTGGACGCAAAGATGGCGTGAGCTGTTTCCCCCTAAGGTAATGTTGGGAGCTGGAAACAAAGATGGCGTGAGCTATTCTCGGGAGATGGACTCAAGATATGATTATCTTGGTGTGAGTTGTTCACTGATATGTGACACGTAAGAAAACCTTGAGGGGGACTGGACTCAGGATATGATTATCCGGGTGTGAGCTATTGCCCCACAGAGGATAGTATCGAGGTTAGAGTTGCCCTACTAAGATGCGTTTTGGCCAAAAGTTGAGTACGTATACCTCGGGGATAACATAGATTAAGAGTGATTACCTCACTTAAGGGCAGTGTTGACCTCCCCTAGCCAGCACAATAAGATGTTTTTATGTTATAAGTAAGCTCCTAATAAATAGGAGATTTGGCATTTTGCCATTCTAAGCAGTTTAGGGAAAAAAAAGCTCACTTAAAGCAATACGAGCCTCAAGAGGCCAAGTGAAGCGTTTTTATGAAAAGAAGAAAGCTTTCAAATGTACGTAACCTGCATATATTTTATAAATGTGTTATGAATAAAGTTCAAATGAAATTTCAAGTGAAGTTTGGTTACATCCTAGTAATGCGTGGAACATTTAAGATTTTAAAGGTGCACATCTCAAGAAGGAATGTTTCTTGCAAGCTTTTCTTACCAATTTTGGTGTCTCAGAAGTTTGTAGAAGAGTTGTAAGTTTTAAAGAAGTTGGCGAGATTTATAAGTTGTTCTTGGAAAATAACATGAGTCACTATGATTTCCCAAGTGTGTTAGAAAGCATAATATTCGTTCTTGTGCTACATGATTACGTGCCTGAATGCTTGTTAGAAAGGAAGGATGGTCATTAAGGGCCTAGGAAATGAGTTGAGGGGCTAGCGTAAAGTATTAGAGTGGTAATCTCTTGTTGGGGACTTTGATTGCCTAATATGATACTAGTATACCAATACGTGATATGTGACTATTATTGGTATGAATGCCTGCAAATGGCGTTGGTTTTAAGGAGTAGGGGAATTCTCACTGAGCGTGTGGTTGCTTACCCCTTTACTTATTCCCTTTTCCAGGTTCAGATTGAGCAGGTATAAGAGATATTCTGAAGTTGTTTTGATGCCAACCCCTCAGGAGTCTCTGCCAGCTTTGCAAAGTGTTTGATGCATACCACGTTGTAAATTTTTAATTTGATTGTTGTATGTGAAAGCATGTAACCGGCTCTGTACCTGTATATGTATCATTCTAACCCTTGTTTTAGTTGTTTGACCATCAATGATCCGGGCGAGTGGCCCGACATTGTGAACTTAGGTTATTTTAGCTTATGTTATACGTATTTACCAATTACAGGTACCCTTAGCTCAATTAAGACTCTAGAATGTTGCCAAAATAGGGGAAGCGCTTGCAATTTTGTTCCAGAAAGACTATCTAAATGCTATTCCAGACCCTTGATCTTCAAGAGCCTTAAGGATTTCCTTCTAAGAAGTCCTAGGGGTGTGACCCCTCCTCGAGTTGGGGGCGTTACAGAAAACATCCCTTATACCTGCTCAAACTGGACTTGGAAAAGGGGAGTAAGTAAAGGGATGAGCAACCACATACTCAGTGAGAATTCCTCGACTCCTTAAAAACCAAGATCATTTGCAGGCAATCATACTAATAACAGTCACATATCACGCATTTATACTTTACTATCTTATTAGGCAATCATAGTCCCCAAGGAAAGATGACCACACATAGACTTCACAGTAGCGACTCAAACTCATTTCTAGGTCCTTAGCGACCAAACTTCCCTTCCAACAAGTATTTAGGCACGTAATTAGATCAGCGACAAAGATTGCGTGAGATGTTTTCAAACATACTTTTGAAAATACAGTGACTCATGATATGTTTCAAGAATAGCTTATAAATCACGCTAACTTCTTCAAAGCTTATAATTCTTTCTAAAGGTTTCTGAAATACTTATATTGGTAAAAAAGACTTGGCAAGAGACTTTCTTCTACAAGATATGTACATTTGAAAGCTGAAAAGTTCGATGCATTACTATAAAATAACCATACTTCTTTCGAAATTTTATTTAAACCTTACTTGGAATCTCATTCATAAAACATGCAAGGAAGCTTTCTTGAAAACACTCTACTTAGCCACTTGAGGCTCATATTCTCAAAAAGAAATCCCTTTCATATTGGTCCTCTAATGACACTTATAAGCTTTTTGAATCTTATACGAACTGACCTCTTAATGACCCTTAAAACTTTCTTTCTTTCTTTCTGAAATACTTAAAAGTGGCAAGATGCCAACTACTTTTCTTGCTTATTAGGAAAATACCTGATCTTCTTAGCTCTGGGGGAACGGCTCACGCCTTACTGCGTCTGGCCCTTAGGGGAACAGCTCACGCCTTACTGCGCGCAGTTCCCATCACCTTTGGGAAACATTTCACACCTTACTACGTCCAGTTCCCAAGGGGAACAACTCAATCCTTACTGCGTCCAATTTCCACTCACAAGGTTTTACCATACTTCATCCTCGTTAGGGTCTTCTAAGGTTCCCACTTTTAGGTCTAACTCTCTAGGCCTAGCCAACGGCCTAGCACTATCTTAGCCTTTAAAATCATATTAAATCTTCGTAAGTGGTAAAAGCGGTCACTGACTGACTCAAATAGTAAGTTTCTCCTCAAGCAAATCACAATTCCTTTCTCTTTAATATGTGCTTACTTTATTAAAATCATGCTTATCTAGCAAAACAATCCATAACCCCACTAATGGTTTATGGTTCTTTCGTTTTTAAATTGAAAACCTCTTGAAATTGTAATAAACTTCCTAACTTTTAAATCGAAACTCATTTAAAACTTAAAGTACTTAGTTAGCGTTTGATTCAAACTAGATTCGTAATCGAAGCTCAATGAAGCTTAAAGTAATAAACTCGTTCAAATTAGCGTATAACTCAAACTAAGTTCATAATAAACTCATTCAATTGCCCAATTTTAGTTTGTTTTAAGTCCTCTTTAAACTCAAAGAAGGGTGCATAAACAAACTAAAACCTTAAATTGTTCTCGAACTTACTACGATTCAAAACTCAAAGTATTTAACTCGCTTACAATTCAGACAAGGTTTCGTAATAGCCGTTTCAGTTGCCCATTTTTAATTCGTTTCAATCCTTTCTAAATCACAAGGAAGGAAGTGTGAATTAGGTAAGGCCTCAAAACATTTTCGAACAAACATCTAGCTTAACTCTCAGCTTCCTAGACCCATTGACCAGTCAGTGGGGGGTCGTTTACTGATTAGTTCGACGATTTAGGATCCTTTTTAGGTCACAAATAACTTGGCAAATTGGTCGGCAACAGACAACGTTTAAAGCATTCACAATTATAAAACAAGCTTTTTATTGACCCCTTTTTAAAGACATCTAAAAATTCAAGAATTAGACATATAGTGTCACATAGCACATCAAGGGGGAAGGGTTCACAAATATCACATTCATACACTTCATAGCCAACTCAGCGGAATCTGCCCAATGAGCCACACATGGCTTTGTAATCCACACGATTGCAGCAATTCACAACCTAGACTCCCTCCTCACACGACACCAACTACAAGGACCTCAAATTTCTCAATAGTTCCACCTTAAGCCATCCAACTACCAACTCGGTTCGTTACTATCATAACCGAATCAATAATTCACAAAACCCTCATATATAAGCGTAGCATTCTTAATGATAGCCTTAAATAGAATTTAAGCATAACCGTACTGATTTAGCGATAGCATTTGAATAGAAATCAGCATGCTTCACCAATACCTTAATTTGCCTGATAAGCACCCTTAAGCTCAAAACAAAACTCAAACTAATAAACGGATGAAATAACAGCGTTATGACAACATTCTGTTTATTAAGCATTTCTCCAAACTGTCCGGTTATTAAAGTCCATCATTAATTCGACATGCAAATAATCCAAAATCAATATCATGTTCATAATTTCTCAATCTCGATTCTAAGTTCTTCACTCAAACTGATTTCAAAACTCAAAATCAACATGCACTAACTAATTTAGTTAAATTCGTTGAAAATAATAATAATTTAGGAGTAAAGAAATCCCCGCCTCGATTCCAAGCTAGATGTTTGTTCGAGGGCTGCTGGGCTCGGCTTTATGTGCTCGAACAACTCTAAATTCCTGACCTTGATCACTGGCGCACGGATAGACCCAATCCACACCCCAACCTCACGCAATTTGATCCCTAATTTCACCCAAACTTCACTCACTGACTTGAACTTGAGATGGGTGCTTGAAGTTACGAATTGTCCCTAATTTATAGAGGTTTTGAAGCATCTAACAACTAGATTGCATGGCTGAGCTTTTATAAGTGTTGGGGCCTCGAATCGCCGCCCCAAACTCACAAAAAACGTGGTGGTTTTGCTATGATTTCAGCCCAGATTTCACACTAAATGGTGGCTAGCTTGTGGGGGAGGTCGAATGGGTCGAATTTTGCAGCAATGTGTGGCGAAAATCTGCTACAAAATGGAGCTTGGAGGCCGCGTGTATGGTGGAGGAGGAGAGGAGGAAGAAGGCGCAGAGAGGAGAGAGGAGAGAGAAATAGAGAGAGAGAGATGTCGAGGGGGTCGTGAAGGAGGAAACAGGAAAAGGGGGTCCAGCAAAATTATGCAAATGCCCCTCATCCCCTCTTCTTTTTTTTTTGGTCTCAAGTTGTTTCATATTTGGTACCGCTACTCTAATTCGTAGCCCGAATTCTAAACCCAAAATCGATAACACGACCTTTCATCGATTACCCGTTCCCGAATATATCTAGGTTCGATTTAATAAATATCGAACTACTTCTAAGGTTGACAACCTAATCGTATTCAGGTTCCTACTAGAATTAGTACCCGTTAATAACCCTTCTTAACACTTATTTAAAACCATTAAAAAGTTTTCAAAACTAATAATAATAATAATAATTTTAATTACGACAATAATATTATTTTTAATAAAATTATTGCTCACATAGGCATATCGATAATAATTTAACTTGTATCGTTAATAAAATACGGTTTTATGATGTAAAAAAACGTTACAAACAACTTAACGGAAAATAAAGTACGCGGGTATTACAGTTAGCTTTGTTGTGGTGGCTAAAGGTATAAAAGATTGGTTTCCCTAAGGTATCTGGTCGATCTGTTACGATGTTAAGCTCCATCTCGGTTGTCATCCCTCTTTTGCATCATTGTCGGTGATGATAAAGGGCAATCCCTTACTTGGTGTTGCTCGCTCTCACATATGAAACAACCCTGTATTTGAGTAGCCCTGCAACTATGAGCATAGTGACTAGGCTTTCCACATGCCCCACGTATCATTGCCCCCAAGGAAGATTCATTAGGGTTCTTACCTAATACTATTCTGTGATGCCCCAAAAATTGCAACATAGTTAGGCATCATTGTCGAGTTTCATTAGGAAATACAATGCAAGGAGGGGTTTTATTAATTTAACAAAAGTATTGCCTCAATAAAGCATGAATATCATTGCTTGAATTTGAACATAAATTGTTAGTCCTAAATGACAAAATAACATGCCATAATATGGGCCAACATAAGTTAGATTTTATAACCTGATAAACAAGATTTTACAACTCGATAGCCAAGATATTACAAGCAAATCACCAAGCAAGCCCCTAAGGTTTTAAGTTCATGCCATAAGCCCCTAACTATTTATTTTAGAGCACATAAATAAATTTTGATGATTATTTTATAATTGAAAGACTACTGATGAAACTTTAAAACAATAAGGGCTTATATGTAGTTTCGTGTCTGTTTTCTAACCAACTTACAAAGGGTATAACTTAATTTAGAGATATTGTATTAGAATGCATGAATATAACCTACAAAGTTCTTGATGTCTAATGCAACTTTCGTTTTATAAGAAACAACGAATAACAATAGGAAGTATCTAGAAATTGCATGGTTTTCTAATAGATTATTACCATATAGCCCCTTTTATATTCAACTAAGTGTTTATTTATAACCCATTGTTTCTAAATTATTATTTAAACTCCACACTTAAAAATTACTATTGCATGGCCTCCAAAAGTAACTATATAAAGGGTTAAATAATAATGAATTTGTTGTCTATGATGATAATTTTTTTAAGGTAAGGTGGTTAAATAATAATTCCAAAAATAGTGGATTACAGATAACATTTACTTAAATATAAAGGGACATACAACATATGTAGGTCATACCATGTCAGAATATACGCACATGCGAGAGAAAACAAATTTTCTCCTTTTTTTAAAGTCCAAAATTAATAATTAAAAATTCTTACCCATAACAAACTTGTAAATATATTCTAAACGTTTCCATTATTGTTTGATATGTACATAATTCTAAAAAAGTTTTCAAAGTTGAGTTTATGCAGTCAACATCCTAATCACCCCAAAATCAACATTTCTCCTACAAAACTCTATGTCCAGCCAATATATGTCATATAATTCCTCCTTAATCAATCCCTTACAACCAATAGTTCAACTAAGTCCTAATAAAATCAAAGCAAGCGCAGCAATGAAGGTAAAGGTGAGTAACTAGGGTTCTTACTTGAATATGGGAAGAACGAATCATGGGAATGTATGTACATTTTCAAGCAACCCCAAGATTTGGAAGTTTAGTTTACAAACATGACTTAGAAAGATTCGTTAAAGGATAGAGGATTGACAAAAGTTGATACATCATAAATTTTTATTTTAAAACATGATATGAACATAAACCAAAGAACCATGCATCACAACAAGAGAAAAAGCAGCAAGAAGAGGGAGGTGACATGGCTAGCGGTCATTAGCGAATGGCTGGAGGCGGCAGAGATCGCCCGTGATGCTACTAGTGGCTAATAGGTGATGGTGGAGTCAGCAAAATGGGAGTTGGTTTATGTGTGTGTATGTGTGGGTCTATGTGTGTGTGTGAGAGAGAGAGAGATAGAGAGAGAGAGTGAGAGAGAGTGAGTGAGAGTGAGAGAGAATGGCAGATGGATAGAGTGGCAATGGTTACCGGTGAATGCAGTTTGGCCTTTGGGTACAAGCAATGGTGGAAGAAGTAAGAAAGAGTAAGGGTGAGGGTGTTGTGAAAGAGAGAAACGAGGAGCTACTGCAATTTCGCATTTGAAAAAAGACCTAATGTTTTTTTTTACAATTTGGCCGGTGAAGGTGAAAGGTGAAGGATTTTGGGTGGGAATTTTGGGCAACTAAAAGGTGTGGGGGATTTTTGATATCCCTTCCCAAAATACCAAATTTAAATTTTGAGATCCAGGAGGGAAATTAAAATGATTAAAATCTAAATTTTATTGAATAAGATTTATTATTTTCTTTATGAAAAGCTTCAAGTTGGGTCAAGGATAAAGAATTTTGGGATACGTCAACAATTATGATTCGGCAAAGGCCTAAATCTGAACTACTATGTATGAGCTCAAGTAGCTAGCGACAAATTTTCAAAATTAAAATCATAATACTTATTTTTTCGAGAATTATAAATATGAATTTTTGGGATTTTACACTTGGTTTGAACTACTTAGATTGAGCCTCTCCCTCACCACCAGGCTAACCTAGGGCATTAAAACATTGCCAACCAAACGTATAAAATCAAAAACATTTGAAAGAAATGCTTTTGAAAGATTCAAGCATGTATAGCACTTGAAATAACCAAGATCATCCAAATCAACTCTTTGTCATTTAACCCACACTTTAAAATCATTTCAATTTTTGCACGTCATGTTGTTTGTGTTCAGCTATGGAAAAGTAGTAATCATACTTGCAATGGAGCAACTCATAATTCTTCTTAATGATAGATGTAATTTAATATTAAGTTGCAAATAGCCAATTTTAAAACAAGTATTCAAGGGACACTGATTGATTCAAAGCTAGCATATTCCTATCCTAACACATAGCAAATTGGACATTTTGAATAATTTGATGTACACCTCTACTAATGACAACTTACTCCTTTACTAATTTATTCACTAGGAAACACTTTAACATGCTCCACATTCACAAACCTATCTCCCAAAATAATTTTCTTGCTCACAAAGAATATATACACTCACAGCACCCCAAAACCTCTATTAATTCATAGTCGATGTTTTTTTATTTTTTTAACAAATAGAACATGCATTTATCCCCAAAGAAACCAGACTTGTTGTTGGCAAGTTCAGTTAGTCCCGTCCACCATTAAACAGACTTGCTGAATTGAGTAACAACCTATTTAGCTGTTGTTGTTCCTAAAGTGGACAACCTCCTTGTGACGGCAATAACAGCAAACATTGTTCTCTCCTCCCTTCTATTCTGGCTCTGGTTTTTTTTTAAAATGAAATGGCCTCAAAATGTAGTAATTGAATGACTAATTCTTTTAAGCATATGGGGCATAATTCTCAATTAACTTATGTAGAAATTTCAAGCAATTACTAATATATCAACATATGAACTATAAAATAGCATTCGATCACTAACTACACTAATTGATTCTTCTCCCTTCGAAATGATATTCGTATGCCCATCACCATCTAGTTTCCACAATATTGAATAAATTGAATTCACAATTAATCTCCATATTTATACATGTAATCAACCAACAACTCAAATTCATTTAGGTTTTTGAATCTAGTATAGTTAGAGTAGAAAGCACTGACCTTGAATCCTAATTGAATGATTAAATTTGGCTAGGGCTTGCTAAAATTAGTTATGTCCTCTATCCGACAAGCTACTGTGATTTTCCCGCTAACTTATTATTGCTAGGGATGACTTCGATGGCTATCACAACTTCCGAGGGGAAGCTTCTGCTTCACTCATCTTCCCATCTCTACTAGCACGAATGGGGCTTAGATTTAGGCAAGCTCGACTGTTTAGCTTCCTTCTAAGCACTGAAAAATAATTGTTCAATCCAACATGGACGTAATGGTGACATTGGTGATGGTGTTGGCAGCTAAGGCTAGGCTTCACCAATATTTAGCTCTACCTCTCTCCACCCACGACTCATGACAAGGTGGGATACTCTGACCTTCTTTCTTCTTATTTGCTAGCAAATGGTTGGTTGATAACTTATCATCGCCTTCACCATCTCTATGTCTTTCTCTCCCTCTCTCTCTCTATCTCACTCGCTCACTCACAGTGAAGAAAAGGAAGAATGAGACAATCCCCCTATTTCTATTGTGAGAAAATTGTAGCGAAGCCCCCCCCCCCCCTTTTTCTCATTTCCTTTTTTTTGGAAAGTTAGGTGTGAGTAGACAATTAGAATTAGGTCCAATCTAATCAAATAATACCTAAAAGGGAAAAAGACCCGGAATCTTGCCTAAAATTTTGTGGACTTTACCATTTAGTTAGGACTGAAAGTTGTGGTTTTATGTGGACTACCAACTGACAAAGCTTTTGAGGTGGTAAGTTGCTTGTTTGCTGTGATGCACAAATTACCCTTTCACATTCTCACTGGTCTGCCACCCTCTGCCCCACCTCATCCTCCTCCACCTTCCCCTCACTCTCATTTACAAAAATGGAAAAAGGTGGGAGCATCGAAGATATAAGAGATGCCATGAAAGTGAATGAGGAAGCTTAATTAACTCCGAGAGGGATGCGGCCTTCGCTGGCGGTAGCTGGACTAAACCCATAAAGAACTTCATGGGAACCACCACCATTGGAAATCAGCGAGGGTTTTTCTTGCAAGTGAGATTTGCCAGAGGTCTTGATTTGGGTTTACAAGTTGGGAAACCATCAACACGTCTAAGCACTCATTCCTGATTTGGACTTACAAATTTCAATTGATTGATGGAATTTTTTATTAGCAATTAGCAAAATGCTTCAGATTCATGCCCTCAATTTTGATTTTTACATCCTATTCATCTTCTTTGTTCCTGTTTCTCTATTTTCTTTCTCCGATGAGGTCAATTGTGGCCATAATGAATCGAGGAGAGAAAAACAGTGCAAGAGACAAATTAGAAAGGGATAGTCACGTGAGGTGCAACACAAAATAAGTTTTCTCTTATTGTCTATAAGATAAAACAATATAAAGGAAACTATTCAAATTATTTAATATTACAAGCATAAATTAAAAGCGTATGGATTTGATATATGCAACAATTTTGTTACAAATAATATAATGAGCCACAAACAATGTTTAAATCACTTGGATTTCTTGGATACAATCTTAATAAAAACAATAAAACTTGTTGAAATGAAAAACAAAAGGTTAAATGTTAAGCTGTCATAATTGCATCTATTGGCCAATTCAGTAGTTTTCTCCGTTTTTTAAATGACATCTATTTGACTAAAATAGAACATGACTAGTTCATTCAAAAAAAAAGAAAAGAGGATGGAGCATGAAAAAAGTTATTGTATTAGACATGAGTAATTCATATGTATAACATCCCATAAAGAAAAGAAATAAGGCAAATGATGTAACCAATTCTAAAGAGAGAAAATTATGATCAAGATAATTGATTTTCTTTTCCCCTGAAAGATATGTTAGGAACACATTTCAAATCTACTTAGCTTCTTCTATAACTACTAAAAGTATATCATAAATACATGAGAACATTTTTATTAAAAAAAATTAAGGGAGTAACCAGAAAGTTCACAAAAACCTTAGGGAAGTGACACAAAAGTTAAAGGTATAGAAGCATAATTGGTATAACTAAATTGATGACTTTTGAGTAACCAAATTTATTTGAAGAGAGTATGTTGCTTCTGACATATTTTTTTAGTTTAGGGATTCTATCTTGAAATATTTATTAACTAGCCTGGTTAGTTTAGGTATATTTGTTGGTATATGGAAATAGATTACCATACATACCATAATGAGGAAATGATTGCTAATATGAGTCACATAGGTAGTCTTTGTTTTCTGACATGTTTTGCTGAATATTAGTATATATGTTTTAACCTTAAACAGTAGGGCTAAACACTAAACCTTAAGTGCTAAACTCCAAACCCTAAATCGTAAACTTTAATGCCTAAATCACAA
>JACYFF010031952.1:91206868-91219197 GCA_017589665.1 Selenicereus undatus | reverse complement strand
TATATATATATATATATATATATATATATATATATATATATATATATGTTGTCATAACCTGAATGTAATTACCTTAGTGTTAGCCTCTATTAACAAAGTCTAGTGCCACGTTTAAATTCAACATTGGAAAAATTTACGCAGTTACATGCTGAGATGACAAAGTAGCCTCGAAACTAGATTTAGCAAGGCCTTATATAAAGTCATTTACTATTAATAAATTGTTGTACACTAGCCTATTTTTGCGGACAATTGAAAGGCGTAGTTATAGGCTCGTTCAATGCTTTATGTAATTTACTTGTTTTATCTAAGTAAATGAAACAATAATGTTAATAATCAAAATAAATAACAATAGTATAGAGATGTCTAAGATTTTTTTTGAAAATATCTGAGTTTTTTTTAAAAAGATTGAAAATCTATTTGGAAAAATTTCTTAGATTTTTTCTTGAAAAAATCTCAGATTTTTTTAGGCAAATATCCTAGATATTTAGAGGGGAGGGGCTATAAACTTATATATGAATCAACTCCCCTCTCTTTTTCATCGGATGTCCACTCGTCCTCTTTCTCTTGCTCCTTTCACCATTCAGTAAGTGAGTCCACTTCCATTGTCGATGACTAGTAAACAATTATTTTTGTAAGAAAGAGATGTATTTGCCGAGTACGTTTGCTTCCTGTACGTTTCACAAAATCACATTTTTAAATATCAAAAAATCGCATAACGTGAAATTATTTAATGAACCATTTTCAAGCGTGATTTTGCTACATAAGCAAGTGGACCCACCAATTATCAATTTTAAGAGATTGGGCCCTTCGGTTCACCCGCGTGAAATTCAGTCAGGCTTCCTGATCAGCGTGGGAGGTGTGCACTTATTCAAATTATTGTGTTATACATGTGAGTTCATCAGTTTGGGTTCCACGTTTAGATAATAACCAATACCATTTTAAAAATAATTCTCTCTTTGATTTTAAACTAAAATGAATTGAAATGTGGCTACTCATTGAAAATAAATTTGTTTTCCTTACAGTGTAGGAGTAAACATATTGAGTTCCAAATGTTTGGATTGTCGGGGTAATCACAAGTTAGGGCATTACAGTTGTGGTATGAGAGCCAGGTTTCAAAGTCATTGTCAGCTACAGAGTGATTTAGAGTTTCAAATGTGATGATGACTATGAATTTATGCGCATGAGTACATAATAAGGTTGATTATTCGATATTTACCTTGTTTTCATCTGTTGCTATTATGGTCAATCATCTAACTAGGTAAGCCTTGAACAACTACTTCCTAAGGAGGCTATTTGTGGATTCATTGGTGATTTTTCCGGTATCAGTTGTTTTTAATATTTTACATGAGGACATACTCTCTAGTAAAAGGTGTGGTAACCTTGAACCCATATGAAGAGAAGCTATCATCAAAGCAAGTGTACACAACAACCTATGACACTCTTATAGTGATTTCGATCTTTGTTTCGCTGAATAATCATGGAACATTAGTCCGATGGGTTGTAATGCACAGCTTGATATCATATGGTTCAATCGTGACAAGATCAGAGACACTATAAGTGTTGTCATTAACTAATTTGAAAATTATATCGGTTATAGTAAGCGAGGTAGATGCCCAAGTCATTGCATATTGAATGTGTTTCGTAACTATGTATGAAATAAAAAGGCTGAGGATCTTTGAGTGTGAGTTTCACATGGGAAATGAGCCGTTAATTAATGACATAGGAAGGTGCATGTCCTGATTGAGGTATCAATAAGGGGGACAAGTCCTATGGTATTTCCAGTGCATAAAGGGCAAACAGAAGTGTAGAATTTGGGATTGTGCGACATATGTGAGGATCTTATGTATGAATTATAAGGATACCATGGGCCTTAAGAGCACATAGAAATTACTAAAGTGTGGATCTTAATGGGAAGATGATTCTTAGGAAGCTTTAAGGAAAAGAAGGCATACATCATTTCTTATTAGGTTTTTAAAACACTAGGTGTTATGTTATTTTGAAATGAGATAGTTGCCTCAATGAGGAAATAATCAAAATAGTAAGAGTAATGATTGACAACCTCAGGGATATCCACTTCCCCTAAGGCATTAACTTATAGTTGTGGTACCTAAAGAAAGACCCTTGAGGAAGGGAGATATATGTACATATATCCCATACTTTTGTATATCATATTCTAAGAAATTCTAAGGGTTACAATTTACACTCTAGCTAATAAATGGACGTAATTGATGGGCGTGAGTGGGGGCACTAAGTGAGGAATGGAAGAATCATGGGAGTATGATCCTCTTATTGCTGGAACTTTGGATATTTGATCTCATTGCCTTACGACCCCCTCAAATTAATGAATCACTACTATGAGTTAAGTTATGGATGGAGTGCATTCGGCTATAGCAAGTGACTCCACAATACTAGGGTGTCCTGTTCGAGAAGGTGTCGCCTTGGATCTAGACTTGATGTCGCAGTAAATGCTCATAGAGCAAGGGGCAATGCTAGAAGTTCCTACGTAAACATTGAAAACTCAGGTAGCTTTCTTTTCGGCATGTCAACCCCATACAAATATACCCATATAAATCTTTGTATTGACGTAAAAAGGCCTATAATAGCTTTGAATCCTTTGGCATGAGGATCCCCTCATAAAGTATGTACCATTACATATTGTGTAGTCCTTAAACTAAAACCTTTTATTTTTTGCCCAATTACAATTAAGTGTTGGCCGCTCTCATGCCTTGTTTTAGCACTATACAACTAGATTTAGCAATGCCTCCTATAAAGCCATTTGGTGCTGATAAATAGATGGAAACTAGCGTATTTATGCAAAAGATTGAAATGCATAGTTACTAACTCGTTCAATGGTTTATATAATTTGCTTGCTTCTGCTAAGTGAATGAAACAATAGTGTGAATAACCAAAATAAATAATAATAGCAAAGAAATATCTGAGATTTTTGAAAACTATCTAAGATTTTTGGGAAAATATCTAATGTTTTTTTTTAAAAAATATTTAAGATTTTTTGAAAAACATCTCAGATTTTTTTTTGAAAATATTCTAGATATTTAGGAGGGAGGTTGTGTCAAAACTGATATATAAACGAAGCACTCTCTCTTTTTCAATGAACGCCATGAAACCTCTTTCTCTTGCTCCTTTCATTATTAAAGAAGTGAGGCCACTTTTGTCATCATTGAGTTATAAATTATTATTTTGGCGAGAAAGAGAAATATCTTCTGGGTAACATTTACTGCCTATACCTTATGCAAAATCATATATCTTTAAATATCAAAATTGCATAATATGCAATTATTTATTGAACCATTTTTAAATATTTTTTTGCTATATAAGCAAGTGGACCCACTAATTATGAATTATCAGGCTTAGGCCCTTCAGTTCACTGCCGGTTTCAGCTCAGGATTTTCGATCGCCTGGAGGGGTGTGTGCATATTCAATGATCACATTGTTCATATGAGGTTATCAATTTGCGTTCCACGTTCATATAATAACCAGTAATACTTTTAATATAATTCTCTCTCTCCATGATTTAGAAGTAACGAAATGAAATGTAACCACTTACTAAAAAATGAACTTCTTTCCTTTACAGTATAGGGGTAAACATATTGAGTTAAGACTAACAATTAGAATATTTTATGTTTTTATGTTTAGGTAAACAAATTGTGAAATCCATACCTGACAGTACCTAGAAGCGAGAAGAGTGCCAATAGAGTTTAAACAAGCTCACAGTGTCGTTTCATGAGGCAAGGGACATCAAATTGTAGACCTTATCCTCTGTAGGATGGTGATAACGTCCAAACCTTGTTCCTGCACATTGTTAGCCACTAAGATTTAGATTATTAGCAAATTATATAAAGTATTAGATGAGTTTAAAACTATGCCTTCAATCATTTGCATAAATACGCTATTTTATATGTATTTATCAACATTAAATGACTTTACACAAGGATTGCTAAATTTGGATTGGAGGTCACTTTGTCATCTTAGACTGTTGCCGCATAAATGTTTTAAATGTTGAATTAAAATGTGACATCAACTTTGTTAATTGAAGTTAACACTAAGGTAATTATGTTTGGGTTATGACAACATCTTCCCCTTAAAATAAGTTCTTCCCTAAAACTTACAAATTTGAAAGAAGTACTAGATTTACCCTAATGTGAATCATAAATTTGTCTCTTATTTCTTCCTCAGTCTCATAGGTGGCTTTTGATAGGCATAGCTACCTATAAAACCTTCACCAGAGGTATCTTGTTATTTCAAAGTTGTTGTCCCTATAGTCTTCTATTTATATAGGGCCATCGTCATAAGGCATCGACAACCTTTATGCACTCGGCCACAATAACGTGATTTGGGTCTAAGGTATACTTCTTGATTGCGAATATCATTATGATAAACACTGTGCCTGCTTGAGTTAGGATGATAAGGCTAATCTGTAAGTCACTGGGTTTAGCTTTTTCAAAGATTGATAAGACCTAATGCACCTAAGGCTAATATGTAAGTCACTGGGTTTCCCATCGAAATTGACCACCCTTTACTTAGATTAGTCAAAGGCTTACTAGATTTAAATTGAACGCCAAAGATGACTGTGCTTAAGGTAATAATGATGAAAATGGTAATTAAATGAGTTATTATTCTAAAAAAGGAATGAATATCAAAATTAGGGATGGTGGATAAAGGAGAGATTGTCATGGGATGACTAAAATAGGATAGCGATGACTGTATTAGGGTTTTCCGAAATAGAGGGCCATAAGCACCATGATCTACAAAGATGGGTCGTAGGAGTAATTAGAAGATGGTGAAGTCATTTTAATTGTGCAAGGAAATAAGAGGTAAAATATCCACACAATCTTTACATCCAAAGTCATAATTAAAGATTAAAATCATAAAGATGGTACTGATATTACAAGGAACAATCATGACACCTGACACAAGACACATAGATAATGACCAAAGAGGTGTGACAGGAAGGGGTGGAACCCTCTCAGTAGCTAAAGGTGTTTTGGTTAAACTTGGGTGATTTTTTGGAAGAAATCAATGTAAAAAGTACGATAGATTGATTTAAACAGTGTGAGTTCATAACATTCTAGACTTAGGCCTTCTTCTTTTCGTTGGTAAATCCCAACTTACCAACTTCAACTAACTTTAACCCACTTCACCAACTTCAATAAAACATACCCACTTCAACCTACTTCAACCCACTTCAATCCACTTCAACCCACTTTAACCAACTTTAAGGCACTTCACACTATTTTAACTAACTTTTACCCATCGTATAAAAAAAATTCAATTCACTTCAACCTACTTCAATAAAAAAAAGACCCCCGCTTCAGCGGACTTTAGCTCACTTCTACCAATCTCAACCAACTTCACCCATTTTCCAACCTACATTTCCTAATGAAAAGAATTGGCCCTTATTACAAAACAAATTTGCATTAGTATGCTCTCGCCCATAATAAATAACTTCATGTAAGGGGACAACATGAAACAAAGTAGATCAATATAGCTTGTGACTGGACTCTAAAAGTAAAAGAAAGGGTTAAACTGCAGTAGTCAAAGGTTCACCCTTATTTTTGTGAAGCTGAATTGCATATGTAATTGAAAACAAGTTGTATGGACTTATTAATATAGATGAATCATGGTATAGACTATAGACGCAAATATGTTTTAAGCGAAATGGAGAGGAAGATGATAAGGGCCAAAGTTATCAGAGTTTTAACAATCATTTAAGATAGATTAGGGATGTACTATGTAGTAAGCAACAAGACTTAAGAACATGGTCAATTATAAAGAATGTCCGAGTATTCTTAAGAGTAATAGCCAAGATTCTTAATTCGGGGCTAGTTGTTTGGGTTAATGTTTTCAATAACTATGCTCTATTTAATTGGCCATGTTAGATTATCTATTTGTGTACTAATTAGGTGTAATATGAATACGTAGTGATTTTATTAATTTTTTGGATTTGATATGCAATTACGTGAAATTATGGAGTTCATTAAAATTAAGCGAATGCGTAATTATGCAAAATTAGCAAATTGTGTGAGGATATTTGGGGTCGAAATTAAGGGAAATCAAATGATTTAGGACTGAATCTGGTTTAATAAGTGAGATTAAACGACCAACACACACAAAACAAATAAAAATATAGGAAAAAGAAACAAAAGGGGGTCTAGGACCTTTCTTCTTCACGGGAAAAACAGGCATAATGGGGGTTTATGAACCCCCAAAACCCAGAGAGAGAGAGAGAGTGAGAGAGAGAGTGAAAGAGAGAGAGAGAGGAAGAAAGAGAGAGGAAGAAGGAGCGAGTGGAGGGTCGAGGGTCGTCGGCGACTGGTGGCAAGCCATCGTCGCATCTAGTGCGACACCCTTTGCATAACTCCCCCACGACCACCGCGAAGAGAGAGAGAGATAACGAGCAAGAGAGAGTGAGAATGAACAAAGAGAAGGGACCGGGGGAGCCGTCAGGAGGCAGCAGCGAGGTAAGGCGACGATCGCCTTATAGTGGCATCACCGCTTACTAGGGGCTGAACTTTGGTGTCACTCAAGCTGTGGATTCAACAACGAAGGTTTGAGTACCACCACGACGACTGCCCTTGTAGGTAGTCTTACCTAGACGGTCGGCCTGACGAGGAGTGTGATGGCGGAGGGAATAAGAAGACTAGCAGCAATGAAGGTGGGTACGAATAGGAATGGAAGAGAGCTGAAAGGAAGAAGGAGAGACTCGAACCTAGCCCTAATCCGCCCAATTAGCCCAGGGGTTGGGTCCTTTGGCTTGGATTTAAGGTGGGTGATTTGTGGCTTCCTAAATTAATTACTAATTTGCAAATCATTTTCTGAATTGTGTATGAACCCTAATTCGACTATGAGATTGGAATTTGGAATGAATTGAGAATATTGGATTAGCAAGTGGGCAATTATTTTACTCTTAGATTACTAAGTAACTATAAAAGCTTTATGCATGTTCAGGTTTACGATCTTTAAGTTTGTAAGGAAATGAATCGAAATGAAATTGGGAGTTTGAATATCGGAAGAAGGTTGGCTTGTAAATTTGGGTTTAAAGGATGTGTTTTGAGGTGAACTACGTGGTCGGTGCTACGACCAAGGAGCTCGGGTTTGAGTGTTTTATATCGGTAAATTATGGAAGTGTTGAGATATTTTAATTTTCTGCTTATTTCTGTGATCGAACATGCATGCATAAATCTTAAATTTGCTTCGATTATCGTCATAATTATATGTAGATGTCAAATGTTTCAAGCCTACGATGGCATGCTGCTAAACCAAGTTGTGATTTTGTTAGCCTATGACTCGTGTGTGCTATATGTGTAATATATGTGTATGTCATGACTGAGTTCTATGCCAAAGAGTCATTTGTTTGTTACAATGACTACAACAATGTTCTGACTACTTAAGCAAGTAACTTGAATGTTAATAACCCCTTAATTGCTTTCAGAAGTTGTTTACATGGGCTATCAAGATAGAAACAATGCGAATTACGAATGAACATATTTGCTTTGTGCTTGAAGATGTGTGTTGATAAGTCTGTATGTGAACCACTGTGATCCAATAAGTATGCTGAGTTATGTGGTTAGTAATGACTGTTAGACCATTTACTTGATAAAAATGCTTTTAAGCGAAAATGATTATGAGTAAGTAGTAGACTTGTAAGCTTTTAAGACAAGTTGTAACAACATTTCCTTTGAAAAGTGAATGCATATTTGGTTATTAACCCGTTTAGAAGCATGTTTTGACAAGATGAATGGTTGTATACTTTTTTGAAATCAAATGACCTTATTCAGGCAATTTTGCCTTCCTGAGAATGAAAATGTCATTGTCGTGATGCAATGAGAATTTTGAGGTAAAATGTGCTTAAATTTAGATGCATTTGAAATGTTTTATGCTAAGAGAATGGTGCCAAATATTGGGACAAATATTTAGGGAGCAGACCTGGTATGCCGGAATCCTAATTCCTAGGGAGTAGATCCAAAAGGAGGAACCCTATAAGACCCTAATAAGGGTAATGGTCCACTGATTAAAGGAATCCCCAGGGATAATATGGAGGTCGAGTGTAGATCTTCCCTGGGGTAAGTGTAGATCTCCCCTATGAGCACGAATATGAGAATCCGATGCCCTTAAAATGATCTGGTACCTATTATGTGATGAAAACTCCCGTTCGAGGACTATGCTAGCACAAAGATTGGAAAAGTGCATGTATTTCTTGAAAAGAGCTTGTATTGAGTTCTAAACGTTGTTTTTCCAGTGAATAACGACTATTCTATAAATACAGTCTCTTACTAAAAAGAATCCCACTAGGAGATTTTAATTAAACTCCTTGATTATAGGTATTTATGTATGAACTAAGTGCTTTATTGTTCTCCATACCTGAAATTATGCATGAGTCAGTTTACCTTTGAGTCTAGTATGCCTGCTATGTGATGTTAAGTGTTGAGTGGTTTTTGAGGGGGTGGAAAAATAAACTAAAGAAAAGAAAGAAACCTCAAATACTCAATTGTCAGTCGTAGTACTTAAGGGTCGGTCCTAAGGGAAAACGTAAAATTTCGGTCATTTTTAACGAAACAATTAAAACTAATTATCTAAACTAAGTGAAATTATTTAAATCAATTTAACAACCTAATTCAACTAAACTCATCTAATCCTAATTCATTAAACATTAAAACTACCTAATTAACTAAAACCTAAACTAAACCTTATACTGATTAACCAATTAAACCAAACCAAGCTGAAATTAATCAAATTAACCAACCGAACAATTACTTTATTATTCTGAAATTAAATTAAGGCTGATTATGTTTTGGAATTAAACTAAGGGGAGGGCCACGAAAAACTGAAATTGAAAGCAACAGAAATTGAAAATGAAAGCAAACTGAAAATGAAAAACGAAGAACAAGAACAACAGAAATCAACACAGGGGAAGGAGACGACATCAGGATAGCAGCAGAAATGAACCAAAGGGGAACGAAAGCAATACCAGAAATCATGCCCAAGTTGAAGCAATGGTCCCTAAAACGAAGCCAATAGAAATCAGCAACAGGGATGGTGGGAAACCGGATTCGAATAGTGAGCACGAACAGGGAGAAGGATTGCAAACCAACTTTACTACAATTATGAACCAAATCAACAAAAAGCATCAATTACAACCCAAAATTCGAACTCAAAGTTAAATTACTCGAAATTAACGTTGAAAGCTTTTGCAAAATTTGAAACCCTAATATGGAATTTCTGAGATTCGAATATGAAATTGAAATTAACAACGAAATT
Source organism: Selenicereus undatus (assembly GCA_017589665.1). Taxonomy (NCBI): domain Eukaryota; kingdom Viridiplantae; phylum Streptophyta; class Magnoliopsida; order Caryophyllales; family Cactaceae; genus Selenicereus; species Selenicereus undatus. The sequence continues at coordinate 91,209,921 of JACYFF010031952.1, read as the reverse complement.
AAACTAAATCTAAACCTAAAACGGAATTGAAATCCTAATCTAACCCTAAAATTACCTACTCCTAAATGACCTAATCTTCCTACGCCAACCTCCGAATGGCGTCGTCCTCCTCCTTCTTATACCCAAAGCTTTGGACTCTCAGCCCTTCGATTTGCTGGTGGGCGTGGACGGTGGCTGGAAGGACAACTAAGGGGTGGTACGTGGATGGTGGTTGTGCAGCCAGCGAAGGTGGTTTGCTGGTTGTGTGTCAGAGATGGTGGGATGAGTTGGAGGTGAAAACCATGGGCAGTTGGTAGTTTTGGTTTCTGGGTTAATGGAAAACAGTGGGCTGGTGGAGAACGGGGTAAACGGATGGGGGTTTTGGGTTGGAGTGGAGGTGAACAGGGTTAAGGGGAGAACGAAGCAACGGAATCGAGGGTTTGGGGTTCGGTTTTTGGGTTGAAGAAGAAGGGAAGCAGAGGAAGGGGTTTTGGGTTCTCTGGGGTTGGGAGATCGGGGAGAGAGAAGGCGAAGAAGAGAGAGAAAACTGAAGGGGAGGGGTTTTTAAGGGAGCCGGTCCAGCTGAACCGGCCTGGGCGAACCGGCCGGTCCAGTTCACTGGACCAGTGTGGTTTTTTTTATTTTTCGTCTTTCTTTGGCCGATTTTTTTTTGAATTTGGCCCGGTTTTTTCAACCTCCGACATTTCCTCTATTTTTCTCGCTTTTTCCGCCATTTAAGCCCTTTTTTCGCATTTATTCAAAATCTGCAAAATAAAATAATCTCCTATTAAAGCCTTAAAAATATTATTAAAACGAGCATAAAACAGGTGTAAAAGTACCTTAAAAATAGAACATTTTTGGTTCAAACATTAAGCAAATGATCGTCACTCCTAAGCTATAAGAGACATAGTTTAGGTTAGTTGAGAACTCTTGTGCATGAAACAAAGGGAGATTAGGAATATCTTTTAAATCTTGAAGGATTTTGAGGTAATAATGAATATGGGAGGCCTTATGTGATTATTATGTGATATTAAATATCAAAATGTGTGTGATTGCTACTTAAAAGTATTATGTGCAGTTGTTTTGTTTTTCTCAGGGTTAAGGATTACTCACTGAGTGTGTGGTAGCTCATCCCCTCTCTATTTTCCCCTTTCCCAGGTTTTTGATGTGACAGGTAGAAGTTGATTTGCGTAAGGCGAATTAGAGTCTCCCCCTTGCTTCGAAAAGGTGTTGTGTGTGTGTGTAGATATAGATATAGACTTACGAGTTTAATGATGTAATATGATGTATCCCTAGATTTCTAAATATGTGTAAATAAAGTACTTTGGTTCACGTATTGCATATTGAATAGCAGTCTCTCTGAATGGCTATGTGTACTAACCATCTGAATAGTAGGTCATTTGTTTTAGTTGAAGTTATTTATTCTTGGGATGTAAACCTCAATGCTCCAGATGTGTGATCCATTGAGTTGTATCCTTTATTTCCTTCTTTATTATTGAACTTTATTGTTTGGTATACTCTGGGTGTGTGGCTCGTAGAGTTGTGGACTCCGGCATGTAGCCTTTGAGCTTATTTTGGTGTTCTTTTATGCTTTCATTCATTGTAAGGACCTAATGTAAGGCTTTAAGCTTGAAAAATGGTTAGTTTTTAGACAAAACTCTGTCCATTTCGCTCCAGAATTTAAAAAAAAAAACATTGATGTCCCTTAGCATAGGGGGATAGGGGTGTTACATTGAGAATTTGCAGGCCTTCAGAAGCTTGAATGAAAAAACAGGAAGTTAAACAACAATGGGAGGAAGCTTCTTAAAGGATGAAGCAAATCCACAAATATGGAAAATGTTAGAAGAAAGAACATCAATATAAAATGCATAATCTAACTGACAAGCCTTGGACATCAATATGAGATTAAAGAAACACACAGCAATAGAGAAATGAGATCAATAAATAAATCAAGACGACCACGGAAGAGATGGGTCAATGATTGAAAATAATGGAAATTTTGTTTATGTAAGACATTAATTAAAAGAACAAATGATAGATTATAAAATGATAGTTGAGGGGAATAGTATTAAGGTATGAAGAATGAAAATGGCTATGAAGGCAAAAAATTAAAAAATGGAGGATAGAAAGAATCAAATGGTCGCAAACATTGGACACTCAAAGAAAAGAACATTTGACATTAGTTTAGAAGCCAGATCAACAGTAAACATAGACGGTTTACTTGGTGATCAAATATCTTAATGCAGTTTGGATATCATTATTTGCAAGGGACAAAACATACGAGGTATTAGCCAAAGATTAGAGTACAGAGTTATCCATCTACATATGGCTTCTATTTTGGAAACCCTAAGGTCGTTACATTTGAAGGACTTTGAGTCAGTGGGAGTAGGTGGAAATTAAAAGTGCGATTAGGAGCAAATATGCAGAGTGGAGCTTTTAGAAAATGGTATCTCTCATCAGTTTTGAAAGGACCCATGCGTGCACTAGTGCGAGTACAAGAAAGAGTCACAATGTATTTCGTAAGGGTGTAGAAGGCAAAGTAAAAGATCAAGACTATAAGGTTTAAGGGGTCGCAGTACCACAAGGGTAGGTAGTGTATGAGTTAAAAATATGTATGAGTTAAAAATAGGCTAGTCCTATACTCAAAGGATTACCAAACAAACTCAAGCAACACTCATGAGAACATATAATAGGCAATTCTAAAGGATTAAAGGGAAAAAAACCATAGAAGGGAAGGCTTCATTTGACAGCTTTTTTAATTAAAATTCTCCAAAATAAAGAAAACAGTCTGGAATAGATGTGATAGATTCAGGGATGCTGGTATGAAGTAGTAACAGGAGTTAGGGTTTGTTATAACCAAAGTGCGCACCAATTAATAATGAGAAAAGAGTTACTAGAGGCAAACCAAGCAAAGATAACTTACTGGAGTGAGAGGATAATACTCTAACTTAGCAACCATGATTCTATGAAACAAATTTTGATTATTAAAAGAATACTCATAAGGGTATTGTTACAATAGCTTAGACAATTCTACATCCATTTGGTGATTAGGACCTATCCAGGGCTTAAGGGTT
>JACYFF010031952.1:91167130-91191675 GCA_017589665.1 Selenicereus undatus | reverse complement strand
CGAGCAACACCAAGTAAGGGATTGCCCTTTATCATCACCGACAATGACGCAAAAGAGGGATGACAACCGAGATGGAGCTTAACATCGTAACAGAGCGACAAGATACCTTAGGCAAACCAATCTTTCGTACCTTTAGCCACCACAGCAAAGCTAACTGTAATACCCGCGTACTTTATTTTCCGTTAAGTTGTTTGTAATGCTTTTTTACATCATAAAACCGTATTTTATTAACGATGCAAGTTAAATTATTATCGATGTGCCTATGTGAGCGATAATTTTATTAAAAAGAATATTATTGTCGGTATTAAAATTATTATTATTATTGTTAGTTTTGAAAACTTTTTAATGGTTTTAAATAAGTGTAAAGAAGGGTTATTAACGTGTACTAATTCAAGTACGAACCCTGAATACGATTAAGTTGTCAACCTTAGAAGTAGTTCGATATTTATTAAATCGAACCTAGACATATTCGGGAACGGGTAATCGATGAAAGGTCGTGTTATCGATTTTAGGTTCAGAATTTGGGCTACGAATTAGCGTAGCGGTACCAAATATGAAACAACTTGAGACAAAAAAAAAAGAGGGGCCGAGGGGCATTTTCATAATTTTGCTGGACCCCCTTTTCCTCCTTCCTCCTTTGCGACCCCCTCGACATATCTCTCTCTCTCTCTCTCCTCTTTCCTCTCTGCATCTTCTTCCTCCTCTCCTCCTCCACCATACACGCGGCCTCCAAGCTCCATTTTGCAATAGATTTTCGCCACACATAGCTGCAAAATTCTACCCATTCGACCTCCCCCACAAGCTAGCCACCATTTGGTGTGAAATCTGGGCTGAAATCAGAGCAAAACCACCACATTTTTTGTGAGTTTGGGGCGGCGATTCCAGGCCCCAACACTTGTAAAAGCTCAGCCATGCAATGTAGTTGTTAGATGCTTCAAAACCTCTATAAATTGGGGACAATTCGTAACTTCAAGCATCCATCTCAAGTTCAAGTCGGTAAGTGAAGTTTGGGTGAAATTAGGGTTCGAATTTCGTGAGGTTGGGGTGTGGATTGGGTCTGCCCGTGCGCTAGTGAGCAAGGTCGGGAATTCAGAGTTGTTCGAGTACCTAAAGTCGAGCCCAGCAGCCCTCGAACAAACATCTAGCTTGGAATCGAGGCGGGGATTTCTTTACTCCTAAATTATTATTATTTTCAACGAATTTAACTATATTAGTTAGTGCACGTTGATTTTGAGTTTAGAAATCAATTTGGGTGAACTTAGAATCAAGATTGAGAAATTACGAACATGGTATTGATTTTGGGTTATTTGCATGTCGAATTAATGATGGAGTTTAATAACCGGATAGTTTGGAGAAATGCTTAATAAACAGAATGTTGTCATAGCGTTGTCATTTCATTGGTTTATTAGTTTGAATTGTGTTTGAAGCTTAAGGATGCTTATCAGGCAAATTAAGGTATTGGCGAAGCATGCTAATTTCTATTCAAATGCTATCGGTAAATTAGTAAGGTTATGCTTAAATTCTATTTAAGGCTATCATTAAGAATGCTACGCTGATATATGAGGGTTTTGTGAATTATTAATTTGGTTATGATAGTAACGAACCGAGTTGGTAGTTGGGTGGCTTAAGGTGGAACTATTGAGAAATTTGAGGTCCTTGTAGTTGGTGTTGTGTGAGGAGGGAGTCTGGGTTGTGAATTGCCGCAATCGTGTGGATTGCGAGGCCATGTGTGGCTCATTGGGCAGATTTTGCTAAGTTGTGCTATGAAGTGTATGAATGTGCTATTTGTGAACCCTTCCCCCTTGATGTGCTATGTGACACTATGTGGCTAATTCTTGAATTTTTAGAGGTCTTTAAAAAGGGGGTCGTTAAAAAGCTTGTTTTATAATTGCAAATGCTTTAAACATTGTCAGTTGTCGACCAATTTGGCAAGTTGTTTGTGACCTAAAAAGGATCCTAAATCGTCAAACTAATCAGTAAACAACCCCCCACTGACTAGTCAATGGGTCTAGGAAGCTGAGAATTAACCTAGACGTTTGTTCGAAAATGTTTTGAGGCCTTACCTAATTCCGACATCCTTCCTTGCGATTTAGAAAGTATTGAAACGAATTAAAAATGGGCAACTGAAACGGCTATTACGAAACCTTGTCTGAATTGTAAGCGAGTTAAATACTTTGAGTTTTGAATCGTAGTAAGTTCGAGAACGATTTAAGGTTTTAGTTTGTTTATGCACCCTTCTTTGAGTTTAAAGAGGACTTCAAACAAACTAAAATAGGGCAGTTGAATGAGTTTATTACGAACTTAGTTTGCATTATACGCTAATTTGAATGAGTTTATTACTTTAAGCTTCAATGAGCTTCGATTACGAATCTAGTTTGAATCAAACGCTAACTAAGTACTTTAAGTTTTAAATGAGTTTCGATTTGTGAGTTAGGAAGTTTATTACGATTTCAAGAGGTTTTCAAGTTAAAAACGAAAGAACCATAAACCATTAGTGGGGTTATGGATTGTTTTGCTAGATAAGCATGATTTTAATAAAGTAAGCACATATTAAAAAGAAAGGAATTGTGATTCGCTTGAGGTGAAACTTACTATTTGACTCAGTCAGTGACCTCTTTTACAACTTACAAAGATTTAGTATGATTTTAAAGGCTAAGATAGTACAAGGCCGTTGGCCAGGCCTAGAGAGTTAGACCCAAAAGTGGGAACCCTAGAAGACCTTGACGAGGGTGAAGTATGGTAAAACCTTGTGAGTGAAAACTGGACGCAGTAAGGCATGAGCTGTTCCCCTTGGGAACTGGACGTAGTAAGGTGTGAAATGTTTCCCAAAGGTGATGGGAACTGCGCATAGTAAGGCGTGAGCTGTTCCCCTGGGGACTGGACCCAGTAAGGCGTGAGTTGTTCCCCCAGAGCTAAGAAGATCAGGTATTTTCCAAATAAGCAAGAAAAGTAGTTGGCATCTCGCCACTTTTAAGTATTTCAGAAAGAAAGAAATTTTTAAGGGTCATTAAGAGGTCAGTTTGTATAAGATTCAAAAAGCTTATAAGGGTCATTAGAGGACCAATGTGAAAGGGATTTCTTTTTGAGAATATGAGTCTCAAGAGACTAAGTAGAGTGTTTTCAAGAAAGCTTCCTTGCATGGTTTATGAATGAGATTCCAAGTAAGGTTTAAATGAAATTTCGAAAGAAGTATGGTTATTTTCTAGTAATGCATCGAACTTTTCAACTTTCAAATGTACATATCCTGCGGAAGAAAGTCTCTTGCCAAGTCTTTCTTACCAATATAAGTATTTCAGAAACCTTTAGAAAGAATTATAAGGTTTGAAGAAGTTAGCGTGATTTATAAACTATTCTTGAAACATATCATGAGTCATTGTGTTTTCAAAAGTATGTTTGAAAACATCTCACGCAATCCTTATCGCTTATCTAATTACATGCCTAAATACTTGTTGGTAGGGAAGTTTGGTCGCTAAGGACCTAGAAATGAGTTTGAGTTGCTCGTGTGAAGTCTATGGGTGATCATATTTCTTTGGGGACTATGATTGCCTAATATGATAGTAAAGTATAAATGCGTGATATGTGACTATTATTAGTATGATTGCCTGCAAATGATCTTGGTTTTTAAGGAGTCGAGCAATTCTCACTGAGCGTGTGGTTACTCATCCCTTTACTTACTCCCTTTTTCCAAGTCTAGTTTGAGGAGGTATAAGGGATGTTTTCTGTAACGCCCCCAACTCGATGAGGGGTCACATCGCCAGGACTTCCTAGAAGGAAATCCGGAGGGCTCTTGAACATCGAGGGTTTCGATTAGCATTTAGATAGTCTTTCTGGAACAAAATTGCAAGCGTTTCCCCTGTTTTAGCAACATTCTAGAGTCTTATCTGAGCTACGGGTACCTGTAATTGGAAAATACGTATAACATATGCTAAAAGAACCCAAGTTCACAATGTCGGGCCACTCGCCCAGATCACTGACGATCAAACAACTAAACCAAGGGTCAGAATCATACATATACAGGTACAGAGCCAGCTACATGCTTTCACATACAACAATGAAATTAAAAATTTACAACGTGGTAGGCATCAAATACTTTGCAAAGCTGGCAGAGACTCATGAGGGGTCGGCATCAAAACAACTTCAGAATATCTCTTTACATGCTCAATCCGAATCTAGAAAAGGGAATAAGTAAAGGGGTGAGCAACCACACGCTCAATGACAATTCCCCTACTCCTTAAAACCAAAGCCATTTGCAGGCATTCATACCAATAATAGTCACATATCACGTATTGGTATACTACTATCATATTAGGCAATCAAAGTCCCCAAGAACAGATTACCACTCATATACTTTACAATAGCCCCTCAACTCATTCCTAGGCCCTTAATGACCATCCTTCCTTTCTAACAAGCATTCAGGCACATAATCATGTAGCACAAGAACGAATATTATGCTTACTAACACACTTGGGAAATCATAGTGACTCACTTTATTTTCCAAGAACAACTTATAAATCACGAAAACTTCTTTAAAACGTACAACTCTTCTAAAAACTTTTGAGACACCCAAATTGGTACGAAAAGCTTTGCAAGAAACATTCTTTCTTAAGATGTGCACCTTTAAAAGCTTAAATGCTCCCTGCATTACTAGGGTGTAACCAAACTTCACTTGAAATTTCATTTAAACTTTATTCAGAACACATTCATAAAATATATGCAGGTTACGTACATTTGAAAGCTTTCTTCTTTTCATAAAAACGCTTTACTTGGCCTCTTGAGGCTCGTATTCCTTTAAAAGAACTTTTTTTTTCTAAACTGCTTAGAATGGAAAAATGCCAAATCTCCTATTTATTAGGAACTTACTTATAACATAAAAACATCTTATTGTGCTAGCTAGGGGAGGTCAACACCGCCCTTGAGTGAGATCATCACTCTTAATCTACGTTATCCCCGGGGTATACGTACTCAACTTTTCGCCAAAGCGCGACTTAGTAAAGCAACTCTAACCTCGATATTGTCCTCTGTGGGGCAATAGCTCACACCAGGATAATCATATCCTGAGTCCAGTACCCCTCAAGGTTTTCTTAAGCGTCACATATCAGGGAACAGCTCACACCAAGATAATCATATCTTGAGTCCAGCTCCAGGGAACAGCTCACGCCATATTTGTTTCCAGCTCCCAACATTACCTTAGGGGGAAACAGCTCACGCCATCTTTGCGTCCAGTTTCCAGGAACAGCTCACACCAAGATAATTCATATCTTGAGTCCAATTCCTACCCTCAAGGTCTGGCCACTTGCCTAGCACTTTCTTAGCCTTTAAAATTGCATTTCTTTTCTCTTTTTCAGTTGATTACTTTGCTGAAAACTTACTTTTTAACAAAACGACCATAATCTTTTTAAATGCTTATAGTTCGTTAGTTTTTAAGTTAAAAAGCTTCTTAAAAACGTAAATAGTTTGCTAACTCATAAATCAACTTCACTTTTAACTTTGAAAGCTTCTTGTAAACGTAATAAGTTTGCTAATCTGTAAAACGACTTCGTTTTTAACTTAAAAGCTTCTTATAAACATAATAAGTTTGTTAAATCGTAGAACAACTTCTTTTTTAACTTAAAGCTTCTTATAAACGTAGTAAGTTTCTTAAATCGTAAAACGACTTGGTTTTTAACTTAAAGTTTCTTATAAACGTAGTAAGTTCGTTAAATCGTAAAAGGACTTCGTTTTTAACTTAAAAGCTTCTTATAAACGTAATACGTTTACTAATTCGTAAAACGACTTCAGTTTTAACTTAAAAGCTTCTTATAGACGTAATAAGTTTACTAACACGTAAATAGGCTTCGTTTTTAACTTAAATTTTTTTATAAACTTAATACATTTACTAACTTGTAAATCGACTCATCTTTTAACTTTAAAAGCTTCTTGTATACGTAATAAGTTTACTAACACATAAATCGACTTTCTTTTAAACTTAAAAGCTTCCTATAAAAGTAATACGTTTGCTAATTCGTAAAATGAAACCCATTTGGAACTTAAGGTGCTTAGTTAACGCTTAATTCAAACTAGGTTCGTAGTAAAATCCTCAGTTGTCATTTTATAACTCGTTTCAATCCCTTTCAAAACTCAAAGGAGGGTGCATAAATAAACTGAAGGCTTAGAACGTTCCAAACTTGTTACTATTCAAAAACTTAAAGTACTTGGTTCGTTTATAAGGCAAACAAGGTTCCTTCGTAAACTTTCAACATAACCGTTTCTTAAAAACATAATGGGTTTACTAGCTCTCAACTGAAAACCCAATGGAAACTTAAATAAGTAATTAGCATACAAGTCAGTTAAATTTCATAATTAGCACCTTAAGATGCCCTTTTTAGATCGTTTAAATCCTTTTGTACATAAGGAGAAGTCGCACACAAACCAATGCCTAAAAACATTTTTCGAATTAACTTTTAGTTCACTTTTAAACTTCCTAAACCTATCAACTATTCAGTTGAGTCACTAACTGAGTATTCCGACAATTTATGACCTTTTTACACCTTTGATGTCCTAACAACCGATTGGACAACTGACAAACTTAAAAGCGTTTTCAACGTGAAAAACAAGCTTCTTAAATGACCTTTTCTTTTTAAAGACGTCGAAAGTTTCAAAAATTAATCACATAACATCACGTAGCATATCGGGGGAAAAGGGTTCACACATAGCACATTTATACACTTCATATCACAACTCAGCAGAATCTACTCAATGAGCCACATGTGGCCTCGCAATCCACACAATTGCGACAATTAACAACCCAAACTCCCTCCTCACACAACAACGACCACAAGAGCCTCGAAACACTCAATAGTTCCACCTCAAACCATCCAACTACCAAGCTCGGTTTAATATTGGCATATACAAACCAACAGTACATAAAACGATCATATATAGGTATGACATTCATGCTTAATAACCAACATAGTGTTTAAGTGTACCAACTGATGCAATCGAGACTTCATAGCGACATTTTGCTTTTTAGTTTGCAAACCAATATCGACAAGCATAATATTTCATTGAAATTACTATGAATAGACTATTACCATGCCCAAACTGATTTAACCATGACCCTTAGACATAATGCAGTTCGTTCCTCAATTACTTCATTTAGCATCCTTAAGCTTCAAAACGGAATTCGAACTAATAAATTATTATAATCACAGCGCTATGCTAACATTCTGTTCATTAATCATTTCTCTACTGTCTGGATATTAACATTCAGCATCAATTCGACATCCAAAAGACCCAAAATCAGCATTATGTTCGTAATTCCTCAATCTCAATTCTCAATTTACCCAAACTGTTTTGTAACTTCAAAATCAACATGTACTAACTAAATTTAGTTAAATTCATTGAAAATAGTAGTAATATAGGAGGAAACGAACCCGAGCCAGAGGTTCGATTAACTGCTATGGGCTCGACTTTGGGGTACTTCGAACGACTCCAAACTCCGGCCTTGCCCTCTAGTCACGCAAGCAGCACCAACTCACGCCCAAACTTGACCAATTCGAGCCCTAAACAAGCCTAAATTTTGGTTATCAACTTGAGATCGAATTGGGTGTTTGTAGTGGCGGCTTTTCACTCCAATTTATAGAAGATTGAAAGTAACTAGAAGCTAAATTGCATGGCCTTACCTGGGCACATGTTCAAGCTTCAATTCGGCACCCCCAACCCACCGAAAACGTGGTGGGTTCTTCCCGGTTCTGCCCAAATTCAGTACCAAATGGTGGCTGGTTTATGGGGGAGGTCGAATGGGGGAATTTTGTAGCTAAAAGTGGCGAAAATCCTCTAGAAATTCGAGCTTGAGGGTTCGTGTATGGAGGAGATGCGAGGAGGAAGAAGATGAAGCAGAGGGAGAGAGTGAAATGTCATGAATTGAGGGGGGGGGGGGGGCTCGTGCACAGGTGAGGAAGAAAAGAGGGACACGTGCAAATTACTAGTTTGCCCTTCCCTACTCTTTCTCATTTATTTTTGGTCCAACTGATCAATACTCGACACCGCTCATCTAACTCGTAACCCGAACTCCAATCCCAATTCTATAATATAATATTTCATCGATTACTCGATTCCAAATACAATCAGGTTCGATTTAATAAATGTCGAAGTATATCTAAGGTTGACAACCTAATCGTATTCGAGTTCGTCATCGATTTAATACTCGTTAATAACCGTTAATAGCGCTTATTAGAAATCTTTGAAGGATTTTCAAAACTAATAATAATAACATTATTACTAACGATAAAAATATTCTTTTTAGCAAAATCATCGCTCACATAGGCACGTCAATAATTAATTTAACTCGTATCGTTAAATAAAATAGGTTTTTATAACGTAAAAGGCGTTACGAACAGCTTAACAAAAAAAATAAGGTACGCGGACCTTACACTATCCCCCGAATTTCGTCCTCGAAATTGCTTACTTAGAGGAATTAATGGGGGTACTTCACTCACATTCCTTTCACAATCCAAGTCACTTTATGCTTAGCTATTCATTCCGTCTTCATGATAGCATCCCATCCTTGGATTTCTGGTCATACCAAATCATCAGGGAGCGTTTTTCCTTGTACTAAAACAACTCAATCTCTACAGGTATGATCGGTATGACAGATAGTTCCTAAGGAAAAAGTCATGTAATGTTGCATACGCATCTCATGAGGCTTACTAACAAGTTTCCTCGGTTTCCATTGGGCGGCTTGCTTTCCTGTTTCATCCCATGTTTAAACCTCCTAAAGTTTCTGTTTCCCTGAGAATTGGATCCTCCAGGGCCAAACTCCTCCTTTACTTGGTCCTTCTCTCTATTCTCAATCTCGGTTTCGCTTATGATGCGGGCTATTTTCACGGCCTTCTGGTACATTTCTTGGAAACTGTCATAAGTATATCCTGCTGTTATCTGTTTCACTTCCCCTCTTAATCCCTGTTCGAAGTGGTCCATTCTCATTTCTTCGGTGGCCACCTAATTTGGTGCAAATCGGCTCAGCTCATTGGACTTCGTCGCATATTCCATCACGCTCGTTTCTCCTTGTTTCAGGCATAAAAACTCCTGTTCCTTAACTCTTCTTACGTTTCGCAGGTAGTATTGAGCATCCATTAAGACTCTCAGTCGATTCCAGGTTAACACAAGTTCACCTACCCTAGGTTTCACTGTCCCTCACCAGAATTCAACTTCTTTTTCAAATTGGTAAGCGGCCAGGTGTACCTTGAACCTCTCAGGGCACTCCATGATCTCAAATAAGTTTTTCATTCTCCGAAGCCACTCATCGTATACTAGAGGGTCAGCCCCACCTTCAAACTTGGGAGGCTTAAGCTTATTAAACTAACATATCATCTCCATGGCAGTTGGCTCTGGTATGAGTTCACGTCGAGGAGGCATCTATCACATAGTTACACAAAGGATCACTTAGTTCTAATTTCAACTAGGGGTTAACACACAACTGCTTTAGGACTAACAGGGGTAGGCTTCCTTGGCCTTCCTCTATCCTACTTACAGACCCAAAGGGCAATGCTCTCACACCTATGCAAATGCAGTTGTATCCTTTCTCTTGATGTGACCAATCATCTAAGCCTTACTCCCCTCATCTTATGCTCTTTAGGTGTCACTCATACTTTCCGTTTAAAAACTTTATTACTGATCTCATCCAATCTTACATAACTACACATCAAGGCAATTCTGCTCATCTCTCCTATAACCTGGGATTTTCTTATAACACAACACTCTAAACGTATGCCTCCATTTTTGTCATCCCAGCCTCATATTGCGAAGCCAATGTCCTCATCGATATCTTCGTTGCATTATGTGATCAATCCAAGTATCCAAACTTCTTAATCTTCGGTATCATCATATCAATGGTGACTTCCTCCCATGCCTCTTCATTCTTTTCACTTGACTTACATTCCAAGTACTCAATCTAAAACCTTTAGACTCCAAAATACATCTCTACTTTTCCAACATATTGTAGGGTTCCTTCGAGTGTCTCCCTATTAAGACAATATAGGTAGCAAACAACATTCACCATGTTATTTCATCCTACATGTCATTTGTGACTCATTAGAGACGATTGAGAAAGGTCTTAAAGCCAATCCTTGATATAACCTAATATCAACAAGGAAGTCCTTTAGGTCTCTTTCGAGCATCTTAATCCTTAGTATCCGCTCTGTTATACATATCTTCAATAAACATAATAAAAAGGTAAATAATTCTTTCCTCTCAATTCAAACGCATTTCTCAAGGCACCCTATCACAAGCCTTCTCAATATAAATGAACACCATATGCAAATCCGTTTCTTCTACCCCTCTAGAATTTCATAAGTCATCTCATAAGATTCACCGCTTTTGTAGTTGATCTTCTTGCAATGAAACCAAACCGCTTCACAAAAATTAAAGTCCCCCTCCTTAATCTTTTCGCCATCATCCATTGCATGCCAGAATATAACCGCATTCCATGCGGCCAACCAGAGAGGTAGATAAATGCGATCAACGATGTGGAAAACTATCCTACACTACCACTGAGATGGTAAGGGAAGAACCGGCAAATACATACATATTATAAATTATACACTAGTTAATACAAGTAATACCAAGCAAGACAGATCATATAAGCACATAAGCCACATATCTTCACATAGCACATGCCTATTATGCTATCTAAATGCATAATGCAAACCTATGGCTCTGATACCACCTAATGTAATGCCCCCAACCCGAGGAGGGCTCACATCACCAGGACTTCCTAGAAGGAAATCCTTAAGGCTCTTGAAGATCGAGGGTTTGGATTAGCATTTAGATAGTCTTTCTGGAATAAAACTGCAAGAGTTTCCCCTATTTTAGCAACATTTTAGAGTCTTAGCTCAGCTAAGGCTACCTGTAATTGGTAAATAGGTATAACATATGCTAAAAGAACCCAAGTTCACAACGTCAGGCCACTCGCTCGGATCACTGACGGTCAAACAACTAAAACAAGGGTCAGAATCATACATATACAGGTACAGAGCTGGCTACATGCTTTCATATACAACAATGAAATTAAAAATTTACAACGTGGTAGGCATCAAACACTACGCAAAGCTGGTAGAGACTCCTGAGGGGTCGGCATCAAAACAACTTCAAAATATCTCTTATACCTGCTCAATCCGAACCTGGAAAAGGGAATAAGTAAAGGGGTGAGCAACCACACGCTCAGTGAGAATTCCCCTACTCCTTAAAACCAAAACCATTTGCAGGCATTCACACCAATAATAGTCACATATCACGTATTGGTATACTACTATCATATTAGGCAATCAAAGTCCCTAAGGAGAGATTACCACTCATATACTTTACGCTAGCCCCTCAACTCATTCCTAGGCCCTTAATTACCATCCTTCCTTTCTAATAAGCATTCAGGCATGTAATCATGTAGCACAAGAACAAATATTATGCTTTCTAACACACTTGGGAAATCATAGTGACTCACATTATTTTCCAAGAACAACTTATAAATCACGCAAACTTCTTTAAAACTTACCACTCTTCTAAAAACTTCTAAGACACCCAAATTGGTAAGAAAAGCTTTGCAAGAAACATTCTTTCTTAAGATGTGCACCTTTAAAAGCTTAAATGTTCCATGCATTGCTAGGATGTAACCAAACTTCACTTGAAATTTTATTTAAACTTTATTTAGAACACATTCATAAAATATATGCAGGTTACGTACATTTGAAAGCTTTCTTCTTTTCATAAAAACACTTTACTAGGCCACTTGAGGCTCGCATTCCTTTAAAAGAACTTCTTTTTCTTTTTTTTTTCTAAACTGCTTAGGATGGCAGAATGCCAAATCTCCTATTTATTAGGAACTTACTTATAACATAAAAATATCTTATTGTGCTGGCTAGGGGAGGTCAACACCGCCCTTAAGTGAGATTGTCACTCTTAATCTACGTTATCCCCAGGGTATACGTACTCAACTTTTGGCCAAAACGCGTCTTAGCATAGCTACTCTAACCTCGATACTGTCCTCTGTGGGGCAACAGCTCATACCAGGATAGTCATATCCTGAGTCCAGTCCCCCTCAAGGTTTTCTTACGCGTCACATATCAGGGAACAACTCACACCAAGATAATCATACCTTGAGTCCAGCTCCAGGGAACAGCTCACGCCATCTTTGCGTCCAGCTCCCAACATTAGCTTATGGGGAAACAGCTCACGCCATCTTTGCGTCCAGTTTCCAAGAACATCTCACACCAAGATAATTCATATCTTGAGTCCAATTCCTACCCTCAAGGTCTGGCCAGTTGCCTAGCACTTTCTTAGCCTTTAAAATTGCATTGCTTTTCTCTTTTTCAGTCGATTACTTTGCTAAAAACCTACTTTTTAACAAAACAACCATAATCTTTTTAAATGCTTATAGTTCGTTAGTTTTTAAGTTAAAAAGCTTCTTACAAACGAAAATAGTTTGCTAACTCATAAATCAACTTCACTTTTAACTTTAAAAGCCTCTTGTAAACGTAATAAGTTTGCTAATCTGTAAAACGACTTGGTTTTTAACTTAAAAGCTTCTTATAAACGTAATAAGTTTGTTAAATCATAGAACGACTTCGTTTTTAACTTAAAACTTCTTATAAACGTAGTAAGTTTCTTAAATCGTAAAACGACTTCGTTTTTAACTTAAAGCTTCTTATGAACGTAGTAAGTTTGTTAAATCGTAAAACAGCTTCGTTTTTAACTTAAAAGCTTCTTATAAACGTAATAAGGTTGTTAAATTGTAACACGACTTCGTTTTTAACCTAAAAGCTTCTAATAAACGCAATACGTTTACTAATTCGTAAAACGACTTCGTTTTTAACTTAAAAGCTTCTTATGGACGTAATAAGTTTACTAACATGTAAATAGGCTTCACTTTTAACTAAAAATTTCTTTTAAATGCAATACGTTTACTAACTTGTAAATCGACTCCTCTTTTTACTTTAAAAGCTTCTTGTAAACGTGATAAGTTTGCTAACACATAAATCGAATTTCTTTTAAACTTAAAAGCTTTCTATAAAAGTAATACGTTTGCCAATTCGTAAAACAAAACCCATTTGGAACTTAAGGTACTTAGTTAGCGCTTAATTCAAATTAGGTTCGTAGTAAAATCCTCAGTTGTCATTTTATAACTCGTTTCAATCCCTTTCAAAACTCAAAGGAGGGTGTATAAATAAACTGAAGGCTTAGAACGTTCCAAACTTGTTACTATTCAAAAACTTAAAGCACTTGGCTCGTTTATAAGGCAAACAAGGTTCCTTCATAAACTTTCAATGTAAACGTTTCTTTAAAATATAATGGGTTTACTAGCTCTCAACTCGAAACCCATTGGAAACTTAAATAAGGAATTAGCATACAAGTCAGTTAAATTTCGTAATTAGCACCTCAAGATACCCTTTCCAGGTCGTTTAAATCCTTTTGAACATAAGGAGAAGTCGTACACAAACCAATGCCTTAAAATATTTTTCGAATTCATCTTGGTTCACTTTTAAACTTTCTAAACCTATCAACTATTCAGTTGAGTTACTAACTGAGTAGTTCGACGATTTAGGACCTTTTTACACCTTAGATGTCCTAACAACCGATTGAACAACTGACAAACTTAAAAGCGTTTTCAACGTGAAAAACAAGCTTCCTAAACGACCTTTTCTTTTTAAAGACGTCCAAAGTTTCAAAAATTAATCACATAACATCACGTAGCATATCGGGGGAAAAGGGTTCACACATAGCACATTTATACACTTCATATCACAACTCAGCAGAATCTACTCAATGAGCCACACATGGCCTCGCAATCCACACGATTGCGGCAATTAACAACCCAAACTCCCTCCTCACACAACAACGACCACAAGAGCCTCGAAACACTCGATAGTTCCACCTCAAACCATCCAACTACCAAGCTCAGTTTAATATTGGCATATATAAACCAACAGTACATAAAACGATCATATATAGATATGACATTCATGCTTAATAACCAACATAGTGTTTAAGTGTACCAACTGATGCAATCTAGACTTCAAAGCGACATTTTGCTTTTTAGTTCGCAAACCGATATCGATAAGCATAATATTTCATTGAAATTACTATGAATAGACTATTAACATGCCCAAACTCATTTAACCACGACCCTTAGACATAATGCAGTTCGTTCCTCAATTACTTCATTTAGCATCCTTAAGCTTTAAAACGGAATTCGAACTAATAAATTATTGGAATCACAGCGCTATGCTAACATTCTGTTCATTAAACATTTCTCTACCGTCTAGATATTAACATTCAGCATCAATTCGACATCCAAAAGACCCAAAATTATCACTATGTTCGTAATTCCTCAATCTCAATTCTCAATTTACCCAAACTATTTTGCAACTTCAAAATCAACGTGCACTAACTAAATTTAGTTAACGTCATTGAAAATATTAGTAATTTAAGAGGAAATGAACCCTCACCTTGAACCCAAGCTAGAGGTTCGATTCACGGCTGTGGGCTCGACTTTGGGGTACTTTGAACGACTCCGAACTCCGGCCTTGCCCTCTAGTCACGCAAGCAGCACCAACTCACGCCCAAACTTGACCAATTCGAGCCCTAAACAAGCCTAAATTTTGGTTATCAACTTGAGATCGAATTGGGTGTTTGTAGTGGCGGCTTTTCACTCCAATTTATAGAAGATTGAAAGTAACTAGAAGCTAAATTGCATGGCCTTACCTGGGCACGTGTTTTCAATTCGGCACCCGCAACCCACGGAAAACGTGGTGGGTTCTTCCCGGTTCTGCCCAAATTCAGAACCAAATGGTGGCTAGTTTATGGGGGAGGTCGAATGGGGGAATTTTGTAGTTAAAAGTGGCGAAAATCCTCTGGAAATTCGAGCTTGAGGGTGCGTGGATGGAGGAGATGAGAGGAGGAAGAAGATGAAGCAGAGGGAGAGAGTGAAATGTCGTGAATTGGGGGGGGGGACTCTCGGGCAGGTGAGGAAGAAAAGAGGGACACGCGCAAATTACTAGTTTGCCCCTCCCTACTCTTTTTCGTTTATTTTTGGTCCAACTGATCAATACTCGACACCGCTCATCTAATTCGTAACCCGAACTCCAATCCCAATTCTGTAATATAATATTTCATCGATTGCTCGTTTCTAAGTACATTCAAGTTCGATTTAATAAATGTCGAACTATATCTAAGGTTGACAACCTAATCGTATTCGAGTTCCTAATCGATTTAATACTCGTTAATAACCGTTAATAGCGCTTATTAGAAATCTTTGAAGGATTTTCAAAACTAATAATAATAACATTATTAATAATGACAAAAATATTCTTTTTGGTAAAATCACTGCTCACATAGGCACGTCAATAATTAATTTAACTCGTATGGTTAAATAAAATAGGTTTTTATAACGTAAAAGGCGTTACGAAGAGCTTAACAAAAAAAGTAAGGTACGCGGGCCTTAAATTTTCGGAGTTACTTGTTGCCGAATTATCAGAAGTCTTTTGCCAGACTTGTGAAGTGCTCAGTGCTTATTATATCGTAATTATTTAAGCTCATTGTTGTATGTGTAAACATGTAGTCGGCTCTGTACCTGTATATGTATTGTCATAACCTTGCTAGTTGGTTTGACCTTTGGTGAGCCCGGGCGGGTTGCCCGAGGCAATGATTCTAGTTGTTTTGTACATGTCATACCTTCTTACCAGTTTACAGGTACTCTTAGCTACGCTAAGACCATAAAACGTCGCATAAGCAGGGGAAACTCTTGCAGTTTCGTTCTACAATAACTATCTAAATGCTAATCCAGACCCTCGATCTTCAATAGCGTTAAGGACCTCCCCTAGGGAGTCCTGGCGATGTGACCCCTCCTTGGGTTGGTTGCATTGCATGTGGTGGTATCAAAGCCATAGGTTTGCATTATGCACTTAGATGCCATAATAGGCGTGTGATATGTGAAATATGTGACTTATGTGCTTACATGATCATACCTTACTTGACATTACTTGTACTAATAAGGGCATGATTTACGATATGCGTATAAATATATATATGTATGTATATATATATATATATATATGTATATATATATATATGTATATATATATATGTATATACATATATATATATATATATATATATATATGTATATATATATTGGTTTTTCCCCTCACGCTTATAGTGGTAGTGTAGGATGGTTTTCCACATTGTTGATTACATTTATCTACCTTGCTGGTGGACCGCATGGAATGTGGTCGTATTTTGGCATGTAATAGAGGTGCACAACCGAAGAGTACCCCACGGGATCAACCAAAGTATTTGGGTAGCAAGTTTTATAAGGAATATGCCTTTGAACGGGAGATGGAGGGAAGTAACCCTCACCTTACGACATTTGACCCTATACAGAGAGGAATGTGCCTCTTTTTCCTATCAGGGTTTAGTAGAATTCTTCCTATGAGCAGAGTGCTATATAGACCACTTGGGATTCACTTCATGCCGAAGAAACGCTGCTGCCGTCCAGCTTATCCAAACCGAGCTCATCCAACCTACGGTGAGCCAGCACCTCCCCACCACTATGGATGAGAGAAGTCAACTAGAGTATCACCAAATGAGACGTCTCTTCGCTGAAAGGCCTCAAGCAGAGCGTTATAAGCGAGTTATCACAATGTGGGTATGCTGGATGGATGCTTATGGAATGTACTAACCCCGAGAATGGCAAGCTACCTAAACATAGAGTATACTCCTACTACTGTATTGCAAGAGTTATTAGCCAATCTGAGAGTCCAAGTGAATCCATGGCTGATAACTTTTTTGGGAATAACACTTTAGATAAAGAGTAGAGTAGGGTAGCATAAACCAGGTTCACAAATGTTATGTTATATGCCAGTAAGTTGAATGTAAGCCTTTTAGTTTGTTTTCCTTATAATGAAGCACTAGAGTGATAGGAGTGTCAAGTGACTCTTACGTCTCCCTACCATTGAATGTAAGCCTTTTAGTTTGTTTTCCTTAGAATGAAGCACTAGAGTGATAGAAGTGTCAAGCGACTCTTACATCACCCTACCAATGGTTAGAATGAAATAAATGTGAGTGGGTACTTTTCAAGTGTTATACGCTCACTAGTTTGTTCAAGCTTATATGTGCAGTTCCTTAAAGTAAAGATGTGGCATGTAGGTATAACTTTGCGCAGGTTGAGCTGAAACTTAACTTCTGACTATGCATAACATCTTGCACCTAGTTGCAAGTAGTTACATTAACCAAAGAATCCTACCTCCATTAGTCCTAGAGTGATTGCGTGTTAACCCCCTAGTTGAAAGTAGAACTAAGTAATTCTTTATGAAATTATGTCACAGATGCCTGCTCCATGCGAACAAATTCCAGAACCCACTGGCATGGAGATGATATGTCAGTTTAATAAGCTTAAACCCCTAAGTTTGGAGGTGGGACTGATCTTAAGATATATTAGGAATGGCTTAGGAAAATGGAGAACCTGTTTGAGATAATGGAATGCTCTGAGAGGTTTAAGGTGCGATTCTAGCCACCTATCAATTTGAAAAAGAAGCTGAATTCTGGTGAGGAACAGTGAAACCTAGGGTAGGTGAACCTGCGTTGACCTGGAATCAATTGAAAGCCTTGATGTATGCTCAATATTACTCTCACAACGTAAGAAGAGTTAAGGAACGGGAGTTCTTATGCTTGAAGCAAGGAGAGATTAGCGTAATAGAATATGTGGCGAAGTTCAATGAGCTAAGCCGTTTTGCACTAAATCAAGTAGCCACCGAAGAAATGAGGATGGACCACTTCAAACAGGGATTAAGAAGCGAAGTGAAGCAGATAATAGCAAGGTATACTTATGCCAATTTTTAAGAAATGTACCAGAAGGATGTGAAAATGGCCCGCATCATGAATGAAACTAAAATTAAAAATAGAGAAAAGGCCCAAACAAAGAAAAAGTTCGGCCCTGGAGGATCCAATTATTAGGGAGACGGAAACATCAGGAGGTTTGAACCTGGGATGAAACAGAACAAAGGAAAGCAAATCGCCCAATGGAGACAAAGGAAGATGTGTGACGAGTGTGGGCGCTAACACCTCAGCCCATGCAGGAGCATTACGGGCCCATGTTTTGGATGTGGTGATATGGGTCACAAGGTCACCAATTGCCCAAAGGTCACATGGAACAACCAGGGCAATACTCGGAGATCCGGAATAGAGATTAACGCAGCGGCACAATAAGGTCGCCCTGTAGCTGGTGCTTCCTCAGGAGACAATAGAAGCAACTAGAAGCCGCTAGCTGCAGGTCGGATACTTAGCTAGAAGAAAAAGAGACTGGGGAACCTGCTAACACAATGTCAGGTATTCTTCTTGTTAACCAACTTTATGCTCCCATCCTATTTGATTCTGGCGCTATTCACTCTTTTGTGAAATCTGTATTTCCAAGGAAACCTGTTAGTAAGCCTGACGAGATGCATATACAACTTTAAGTTATCTCTCCCTTAGGAACTATCTACCATACTACTTTTATCTTTAGGAATTGTATTGTTAATGTAGGAGGGAAAGCCCTCCCTGTTGACTTGGTACAACTAGAGAACCAAGGATGAGATGTTATTTTGGAGATGGGTTGGTTGGCTAAGCATAAGTGACTTTAGATTGTGAAAAGGAGCTAATCACTTTCTCGGTCCCTGAAGGAAAGAGGATGGAACTTAAAGAAAATAGATTGCCTACTTACTTAGGAGATAGAGAACCTCCCACATGTATAAGGACCTATACGAATACTGGGAAGAGTGGAGAAAGAGCTCAAAAATGGGAGTATTACTCTTGTTAAGGTACCTTGAAAGCATCACAAGATGGCCGAAGAAATCTGGGAGCCATAAAAAGAAATGTGGGAGAAGTACCCCACATGATTTCCTCTAAGTAAGTAATTTTGCGGACGAAATTCTTTTAAGAGGGGGGGGAGTGTAATACCTGCGTACTTTATTTTCCGTTAAGTTGTTTGTAATGCCTTCTTACGTCATAAAACCGTATTTTATTAATGATACGAGTTAAATTATTATCGATGTGCCTATGTGAGTGATAATTTTGTTAAAAAGAATATTATTTTATTATTATTATTATTATTAGTTTTAAAAACTTTTCAATGGTTTTAAATAAGTGTTAAGAAGGGTTATTAACAGGTACTAATTCAAGTAGGAAACCGAATACGATTAGGTTGTCAACCTTAGAAGTAGTTCGATATTTATTAAATCGAACCTAGATATAATCGGGAACGAGTAATCGATGAAAGGTCGTGTTATCGATTTTGGGTTTAGAATTCAGGTTATGAATTAGACTAGCGGTACCAAATGTGAAACAACTTCAGACAAAAAAAAAGAAGAGGGGACAAGGGGCATTTTAGTAATTTCACTGGACCACCTTTTCCGCCTTCCTCCTTCGTGACCCCCCGACATCTCTCTTTCTCCTCTCTCCTCTCTGCTCTCTGCATTTTCTTCCTCCTCTCCTCCTCCACCATACACGCGACCTCCAAGCTCCATTTTACAACAGATTTTCGCCACACACAACTGCAAAATTCTACCATTCGACCTCCCCCACAAGCTAGCAACCACTTGGTGTGAAATCTTTGCTGAAATCAGAGCAAAGCCACCACATTTTTGGTGAGTTTGGGGCGGTGATTTGAGGCCCCAACACTTATAAAATCAACCATGCAATCTAGTTGTTAGATGCTTCAAAACCTCTCCAAATTGGGGACAATTCATAACTTCAAGCATCCATCTCAAGTTCAAGTCAGTGAGTGAAGTTTGGGTGAAATTAGGGCTTGAGTTGCGTGAGGTTGGGGCGTGGATTGGGTTTATCTGTGCACCAATGAGCAAGGTAGGGAATTCGGAGTTGTTCGAGCACCTAAAGCCGAGCCCAGCAGCCCTCAAATGAACATCTAGCTTGGAATCGAGGTGGGGATTTCTTTACTCCTAAATTACTATTATTTTCAACGAATTTGACTAAATTAGTTAGTGCATGTTGATTTTGAGTTTAGAAATCAGTTTGGTGAACTTGGAATCGAGATTGAGAAATTACGAACATGGTACTGATTTTAGGTTATTTGCATGTCGAATTGATGCTGGATTTTAATAACCGGACAGTTTGGAGAAATGCTTAATAAACAGAATGTTTTCATAGCACTATTATTTCATTGCTTTATTAGTTTGAATTGTGTTTGAAGCTTAAGGATGCTTATCGGGCAATTAAGGTATTGGTGAAGCATGCTGATTTCTATTCAAATGGTATTGCTAAATCAGTACGGTTATGCTTAAATTCTATTTAAGGCTATCATTAAGAATGCTACGCTTATATATGAGGGTTTTGTGAATTATTGATTCGGTTATGGCAATTACGAACTGAGTTGGTAGTTGGATGGCTTAAGGTGGAACTATTGAGAAATTTGAGGTTCTTGTAGTTGGTGTTGTGTGAGGAGGGAGCCTGGGTTGTTAATTGCCGCAATCGTGTGGATGGCGAGGCCATGTGTGGCTCAGTGGGCAGATTCTGCCGAGTTGTGCTATGAAGTGTATAAATGTGCTATTTGTGAACCCTTTCCCCTCGATGTGCTACTTGATAGTATGTGGCTAATTCTTGAATTTTTAGACGCCTTTAAAAGGGGGGTCGTTAAAAAGCTTATTTTATAATTGTGAATGCTTTAAACATTGTCAGTTGCTGACGAATTTGTCAAGTTGTTTATGACCTAAAAAGGATCCTAAATCGTTGAACTAATCAATCAACAACCTAACTGACTAGTCGATGTGTCTAGGAAGCTGAGAATTAAGCTAGACCATTAGTGGGGTTATGGATTATTTTGCTAGATAAGCATGATCTTGATAAAGTAAGCACCTATTAAAGAAAAAGGAATTGTGATTCGCTTGAGGTGAAACTCACTATTTGAGTCAGTCAGTGACCTATTTTACAACTTAGGAAGATTTAATATGATTTTAAAGGCTAAGATAGTGCTAGGTCGTTGGCCAGGCCTAGAGAGTTAGACCCAAAAGTGGGAACCCTAGAAGACCCTAACGAGGGTGAAGTATGGTAAAACCTTGTGAGTGGAAATTGGACGCAGTAAGGCATGAGCTGTTCCCTTAGGAACTGGACACAGTAAGGCGTGAAATGTTTCCCAAATGTGATGGGAACTGCACGCAGTAAGGCGTGAGTTGTTCCCCTGCGGACTGGACGCAGTAAGGCGTGAGCTGTTCCCCCAGAGCTAAGAAGATCAGGTATTTTCCTAATAAGCAAGAAAAGCAGTTGGCATCTCGCCACTTTTAAGTATTTCAGAAAGAAAGAAAGTTTTAAGGGTCATTAAGAGGTCAGTTCGTATAAGATTCAAAAAGCTTATAAGGGTCATTAGAGGACCAATATGAAAGGGATTTCATTTTGAGAAGATGAGCCTCAAGAGGCTAAGTAGAGTGTTTTCAAGAAAGCTTCCTTGCATGTTTTATGAATGAGATTCCAAGTAAGGTTTAAATAAAATTTCGAAAGAAGTATGGTTATTTTCTAGTAATGTATCGAACTTTTCAGCTTTCAAATGTACATATCCTGTAGAAGAAAGTCTCTTGCCAAGTCTTTCTTACCAATATAAGTATTTCAGAAACCTTTAGAAAGAATTATAATCTTTGAAGAAGTTAGCGTGATTTATAAACTATTCTTGAAACATATCATGAGTCACTGTGTTTTCAAAAGTATGTTTGAAAACATCTCACGTAATCCTTGTCGCTTACCTAATTACGTGCCTAAACACTTTTTGGTAGGGAAGTTTATTCGCTCAGGACCTAGAAATGAGTTCGAGTCGCTAGTGTGAAGTCTATGGATGGTAATCTTTCCTTCGGGACTATGATTGCCTAATATGATAGTAAAGTATAAATGTGTGATATATGACTATTATTAGTATGATTGCCTCCAAATGATCTTGGTTTTTAAGGGGTTAAGGAATTCTCACTGAGCGTGTGGTTGCTCATCCCTTTACTTACTCCCTTTTTCCAAGTCCAGTTTGAGTAGGTATAAGGGATGTTTTCGGAGTTACTTGTTGCAAAATCATCGGAAGTATTTTGCCAGCCCCGTGAAATGCTCAGTGCTTATTATATCGTAATTATTTAAGCTCATTGTTGTATGTGTAAACATGTAGTCAGCTCTGTACCTATATATGTGCTGTCATAACCTTGTTAGCTGGTTTGACCTTTAGTGAGCAAGGGCGGGTGGCCTAAGGCGATGATTCTAGTTGTTTTGTGCATGTCATACCTTCTTACCAGTTTACAGGTACTCTTAGCTACGCTAGGACCATAAAACGTCGCATAAACAGTGGAAACTCTTGCAGTTTCATTTTAGAATGACTGACTAAATGCTAATGCAGAGCTTCGATCTTCAATGGCCTTAAGGACCTCCCCAAGGGATTCCTAGCGGTGTGACCCCTCCTTCGGTTGGGGGCGTTACGCTAACAACTGCAACCAAACCCATTTTTTCATAACATGGGAGAAAGAGTTTATGTCTAAAGAGGGATGAAGTTGAGGACACTGTTGATGTGGTCATGGGTGCATTCTCTATCTACCTTTACCCAATAATTGTGCCCTTTGACTTTAGTGCTATTCATTGTTTTATTGAATTTGTTATTGTTGACAAGTTAAAGTTAGTTCCTTCCTCTAGATCACCTGCTATAGTTGTTACAATGCCTACAGGAGACTTCGTGTGGTGTGAAAAATTGTTTAAACCATGCTCTATCCTAATAGCTGGTTAGACATTCATGGTCGACCTATATCACTTTTACCTAACTAACTTTAATGTGATCATGGGTATGGATTGGCTATCGAAACATCATGCCTAAATAGACAAGTAGAAGGTGACCTTCTAGAGCCTAATGAGGGTAGGGTACTACATAAAGCGGCTAACTTGAAACTTTGAGTCAACCTAATCTCCGTATTGAAGGCACACAAACTTTTAAGCTGAGGAAGTAAGGATTACCTGTGTTATGTGATTGACTTAGCTTCAACTGAACCATCAGTAGAGAGTATTCCAGTAATGCTTAAGTTTCCTGATGTTTTCCCTACAGATATCTTTGGAATGGCTTCGCCTAGGGAAGTTGATCTCTATATCAATCGAGCCCCTGGAGCTTCCCTTATCTCGAAGGCTCTATATCAAATAGTCTAATGAAGCTTCAAGAACTAAAGACTCAACTTGATAAACTTTTGGAGAAGGGCTATATTAGGCTAAATACCTCACCTTGATGAAAAGTAGTGTTATTCCTCAAGAAGAAGGATGGTAGCTTACAATTGTGTATAGACTACTAGGAGTTTAAGAAGATCAACATTAAAAATCAATACTTCTTACCTTGAATTGATGAACTTTTGGATCAACTACTAAGAGCTGCAACTTTCTCGAATGTGGATCACAAATTCGATTATCACCAACTTTATATCCAAGAGGATGACATACCAAAAACTACTTTTTGAACCTGATATAGATGCTTCGAATTCATTGGGATCCCCTCCGAACTCACCAATGCCCTTGCCGCTTATGCATCTAATGAACTGAGTCTTTAAGCCTTACTTAGATCAGTTTATGGTAATGTTTATTGATGACATACTGGTGTATTCAAAAACTTCAGGAGAGCAAAATATTTGAGGACTATCCTGGAGGTATGAAGGAAAAATGAACTATATGCCAAATTAAAGAAGTGGGAGTTCTGGCTAGAGCAAATAGCCTTCTTAGGTCATATAGTGTCTAGGGTCAGAGTGTTGGCTGATTCATAGAAGATAAACACAATAACCATACCAATCCAAAAATCATGGAAACATTTAGAGGTGTAGATTTCTAATGATATTATGCTAGGATTTTTTAACTTATTAACTTTGGACTTAAAGTGAGGGAGAAATAAATTTTCTCCACAGATGCGCAATTCTAATATAAATCTGACCAGCTAGAAAAACATGTAATTTCAGAATGCATTCTGTAGTTGTTCATTGTTTCTCATAAAATAAAAGTTATAGTAGACATCAAGGTTTTCCCAAATCATATTCATATGTTCCAATATGATGCCTCTCAGTCCAGTTATTTCCTCTATAAGTTAGGTCAAAAAACTAACCTAAATTTCCTTCTAACCCCTCATTAGTTCAAAGGTTCATTAGTAGTCTTTTAAACAAAAATATTATTAAAATTTATTTAAGTGCTTAAAATAATAACTAGGGGTTGAACCATGAACTTGGAACCTCAGTGGCTGGCTTGCCTATTGGATTTGTAACATCTTGGTTATTTGGTTGTAAAATCTACCTTGTGTTATCCCATATTGTGACATGTTGTTTTGTCGCTTAAGCCCAACACTTTGGGATTGAGTTCAAGCTAGGTCATTCATGCTTCATTGAGTTAATTTTTATGCCCTAACTCCCCTTGGTTTCCCTTTTAAATGTGTTTTATAAATGTTTATAAGACGTCATATTTCAAGCAGACTTTTTATGTAAAACTTGAATTGTTATATGTGATCTTATTATAAAATTTTGAACGGGAAATCTTATGTATCAATTGAG
>JACYFF010031952.1:91134140-91153686 GCA_017589665.1 Selenicereus undatus | reverse complement strand
GTCAAAATAGTGGTGTCATGGTGAGAGGAGATGATTATTCTGACAAAGAATACTATGGTGTATTAAGGGGTGTCTATGAGCTGCAATATCCAAATGGGATTCATGTTTTTGCTTTCAAGTGTGATTGGTACGATGTTCAGCATCAAGGAAGAGGATATGAGATTGATGAGTACGGAATAACTAGTGTGCGAAGTGGACAATCTGTGAGCACAGATGAGCCATTTGTATTAGAATCACAAGTAGAGCAGGTTTTTTATGTAGGAGAACCGAAGACAAAGATTGGCTCGTTGTGATAAAGACTAAGCCTCGTGACTTGTTCAAAATGCCAGAAATCAGTGTGGAGGAGGATACACTTGAATAAGATGACAATGATCCAATACAGCAGGAGGACCACTTGTCTTGTAAGGTCATCAACACTTGTAGAGGACATTTGTTTAGCCACGAATGATTTTATGGTTGAAAGAGGTGTTGAAGTGGCTAAATGGGTCAATAAGGAAATAGAGAATATCAAGCAACGGAAGCAGGGGAAACCAGCAAGGTAAAAAAGTCGAAAGAAGCAGAATAGGCAAGAGATGGATTTGGATGGTTTCATTGTTGGTGATGATGTTGAAGTCTAAATAATGGATGTTTGGACTATTCTGCAATAATGTCTTATGTACTTTTGGTCATGCATATGGTTGCATATAAGCTAGCTAATAGTACTTTTGATTAACTTAAATGAATTAATTATCGCTATGTATGAGGATCCTCGTATGTCCTTACTTTCTTTTGTTAAATTATTTATTGTTCTATTTATAATTTTTGCCAAGTGGTTTGCTGTTCATCCATGTATGGAAAGGTAAGAAAAATCCTTTAATAATTTTCACCCTTTTATGTAATTATAATTTTTCTAACTACGTATGTCATATCCAGTGCTTTCTAATAACATTTGCCCTATATCCATAGTCTGATCAAGCTATTAATCATTTATTATTGTTACCAATCACAGGTATGGTTGGACGAGGTCAAGGAAAGAATACACGCAGAAATGCGGAAGGTGGAAGAGGTGTGTCTGTCCAAAATGAACTTCAACTTTTAGGGAAAGGAATGAATAAAATGGGTTCGGTTAGCCTTGATATTGATATTGGGTCCAATACACATAGTCCCATAGAAGAAGAAGTTCGAAATGACAATCTAGTTCCTAGTCCTCCAAGACATCAACAAGGTAAATGCCCATAATAAGTTCTTAATTGCATTTCTAAGTTATTAATCATTGTTATGATCAATTGTGAATGGTTATTTTTAGCGTGTTAAATAATTTTTTTCCTAATCATATGCTATTTGACTAACAAGGTAGCGAAAAAAGAAAATATCCAAGTAAGTTTGCCAGAAGAGCTGAAGTTGTTTTAACTGCACATGAAGCAGCAGATGCGACTCGAAAGGCTGATGCAAATGGACTTGATAATAATCAAAATCAGAGGGTAACGACAAAGTACATGCATGCAAAGAGACAAAGAATTTAAAGTGAACCAAATGATGCAAATAGTAGTCAAGGTAATAAACTTGATATTGATATTGGTTCCAATACACATAGTCCCATAGAAGAAGAAGTTCGAAATGACAGCCTAGTTCCTAGTCCTCCAAGAGATCAACAAGGTAAATGCCCATAATAAGTTCTTAATTACATTTCTAAGTTATTAATCATTGTTATGATCAATTGTGAATGCTTATTTTTGGTGTGTTAAATAATTTTTTTCCTAATCATATGCTATTTGACTAACAAGGTGGTGAAAAAAGAAAATATCCAAGTTTGCCAGAAGAGCTGAAGTTGTTTTAACTGCACATGAAGCAGCATATGCAACTCGAAAGGCTGATGCAAATGGACTTAACAATAATCAAAATCAGAGGCTAACGGCAAAGTACATGCATGCAAAGAGACAGAGAATTCAAAGTGAACCAAATGATGCAAATAGTAGTCAAGGTAAATAAACTTGACAATAAATAAATGTATCTTTTGTATTTGATTTTGAATTGCTTTCTTTAGCTTCATTTTAGTAGTTGTTTAATACTATTTATAATAACCTATTTTGGTTCATCAATTTGTTAAGCTTCTACTACAGGTATGAAAAAAGGGAAAGGTCAAAGAGGCAAGTATAGAAGCTTGGTGGTTGAGAAGAAAACTCTTAGTGGTCAATGTAAGCTTGAAGTAGAAATACCAGACTATGTTTGCCCAGCCATTGGAGATAATGCTAGGAACTTGGTGAATTTTTGTGGCTATGTTGTGAGAACAAAAGCTTTGATGGATGCAAAAGACTGGGGACATGGCTTCTACATATGGTCCTGCAATGTGGCTACAAGTTCAGGTTTGTTTTCAAACTTTAATTTGAAGAAATACAGGCATATTATTATGTCTACACCAAATCCTCATAGGAGTTGTTTTTAACATAGAGACAATGCTTATATTTATGAACAGAATAAGTTCAAAATCAAGGATTCTGAGCATGAATTGCCTAGACTGCAAGCTTTTGTTATGTATGCAATGCAAAGATTATATCGATACTGGAAGTCTCGTCTGCATACATACTATAAAGAATGTAGAGCAACACATGAGGAACGTTTGGATAATCCACCTGAGGATTTTCCAATTGATAATTGGAGACGTTGTTGTGCAACTTTTGATTCTGATGACTTTAAGGTGATATGGTTCACTTAAATATTGGTTTATTTCTTAAGGAGATGATTATAAATGATGTCCTTGTATTTCTAGGTAGCGGTTGATTTATGTTCATTTCATTAATCGTGAATTATAGAAAAAGAGTGCAAGGAACAATAAGAATCGAAAATCAGACAAGTGGGGTAAACATACAACTGGGAATTTGTCTTTTCCTGATGTTGAGGATATTTTGGTGAGGATTAAATGCATAAAAATTAAATTCTTTGCTGATTATTTGTTCTTAGAATTCAGTAACAAAATCTTATAATTGTCGACTAAGAAGAACAACAACGTAAAGCCTACTACTGATGTTATTTGGTTGGCGGAACACACTTATATAGATGTTGGAGTGTTAGTGTGGGTTGATGATAAGCGCTCAAAGCAAGTGCATGTAAGTATTGTCTTTATATGTTCATTAACTTGTAAATCAAGCAACTATATCAAGTTTGATACTAATCTAATATACTTTTAGAGTGACCTCCATGACCTTGTACAAAACAAGGACAAAGAAGGAGCCCCTCAAACGCAAGAAGAAATGTTGCTTCAAGTCCTTGGACCAAAATCTGGGTATACTCGTGGCAAAGGTAGTGGCTATGGTGGTTCCATTAAAGCAAGGACAAATGAAGAACAACAACCAAAAATACGTGAGCAGCAAAAGCAGATAGAAGAGCTACAAAGCTAATTAGACGCAAGTCAAAGGAAATGGAGGAACACAAAGCAACACAACAACGTAATATGATAGCCATGGAGGAGCGTTTAATGCAAGCTATATCTAATCAAAGCACAAGGTAAGATATATTGTCGTAGCGTCTTCTTCCTCCTCTTCCTTCTCCTCCTCAAATTTTTCCTCATATTGTTGGTTTGTGTTCTATCATGTTGTTTTTCCGGCGTGTGGCCGTTGAGTTATGTTGTTTCTCCAGCGTGTGGCCGTTGAGTTGGGTGTTGATCTTCGGGCGTGTGGTCCGTTAGTTTGTGTAAATACATATGCAAGCTATGTCTATCATGTATTTTTTGGAAAGTAAAAATTTGTATTACTCCCAAAACTGATTCCTTCCTAATTCCAACTTTCCCAGTTCCCAGCTCCCACTTTCCTAATTCCTTCCCTTCGGCCTTCTTCTACGTTCTCAGTTCTCATCTCACAGGTCTCAAAGACTCAAACCCTAAATGTTTGCATATCAGCGTTTGCATCTGGGTTAACCGAAAACATTTGCATAATTTTTCCAACTCTAAAGGTTTGCTTTGGCTTTCTGGGTTCTCAAACCCGACGTCTTAGTTCTCACAGCTCTCAGATCCGCGTTTTCCGGCAAGGTTTTGCAAATTTGCTTTGGGTTTCTTGTTTTTGGTCGAATCAACCGTGAACGGCAACAAAATTGTGTTTTCCGACAACATTTTGCGCGGCTAGCTTTAGGATTCCGAGTTCCTACAAGGCTACAACTCTCACATCCGCGTTCTCGTGTCGGTAACTTCATATTTTCGACCTCTGATTTTGACTTTCATTTAATTTGGCTAGAGTTTAGGTTTAATGTCTGTGTATGGTTTAAATTTGTTTCGATTGTGGTCCATAGTGGCTGATTGTTGTGGGTTCATGATGGTTGTGGCTATTGTTTTGATTTTTTGTTCATACTGTTGGTGAACGAAAAGAGAATTTTCTTGTTGTGGCTATGGCTTAAATTATCTGATTTTTTTTTTTGTGGGTTCATGATGGTTGTACATAGTGGTGCTGACTGCTTACACATTTTGTTGCTGTGGTTCACCACTTGTTCAAGACATCTTGCTTCTAAAATGTGTCAGCCTCAAACTTCTACATTCAATGATTCAATGGACAGAAGCATAGGTGCAAAATTATGGTTTTAATTTGACCAGAAAAAAGTTGTAATTCAAGCTTGTAATTCAGTTTTTTTTTCCATTATACCGGTTAACCGTTAACCGTTAACAGAATGTGGAAATCAGTTAACCGATCCGCAAAAACGGTTGACCGAATATTTCGGTTCGGTTACAGATCGAATATTGGTCGAACCGAATATTCGGTTAACCGATTATTCGGTTAATTGAAAATTTCGATTCGGTTACGGTTCGGCGTTTTCACTAACCGAATTTTCGGTTCACCGAAATACCACTTAATTGGTTTTGCACACCCCTACATATGGATCATGTAGTACCTTCCACAGGAATTTCAGCGGATACTAGTAGTTAGCATAGTTATTGTTATTTGTTGTAATACTTTCCTACATTTCCCATTGACAAAAATAATTACGTCACTTCATCTCATTTGCTAAAAAAGGAATCTCAATCCAGCCACAAAGCTTGCTCCGGACCTCTCTACAGAAGGCATAACGACAAAATATGATGTGAAGCTCAACCGAAATGAGTTTACAATCAAAGAAAAGCAATGGAATAGTTTTGGACTCTCTTGAACTCAAGGAACCCGTGATTGAAATGGTTGAATAGGATAGAGCTAATCTTGGATTTTGGATACAGAAACACCACCAAAACCAAGGTTAGGGCCCCTAAGTTTGATTAAGATACAAAAATCACCACTTAATCACAGTTAGGACTCACTTGGACACCACCTTAATTGGCCTAATTAAGGATAAGCAAGCAAGGTTTAAAAGAAAGCTTCAAATGCTCTCTACGGTTTTTTTTCTCATTCAAAATCTGAAGTGTTTTCAATAATGGTTGAGAGCTCCCTTACATACCCAGCAAACTCACCAGCAAGCAAGCAAGCTCCTCACCTTTCCCTCCTAGGGAGGAAAGGTATTAGTTTAGCCTAAAATGCACGGTTAGGACTGACCGGGTTTAAAGCAAACTTAAGGCTAATCTAAGTACAACCAAAACAACAAGGAAAGCAAAACAAATGTTCATTACAACTTAATAAACTTGTACTTAAGCTTAATCAACCAGCAACCAAGTCTAGAGCATGTGCTTCAGCCGTAAAGTGGCCTTCCCTTTTCGGCTGTCCAATGGTAGGCGTGAGACACTTCCACTTGCAGCTTGCTTCCCATTGGCTAGTCTTCCCAAGGTTGCAGCCAATGATGATAGCCTAGGGATGTGTGCCTTTCATTGGGATGTGTGCCACTCTAGCTAGCAAGGAGCAAACCCACGGATGGAGGTAAAAGAGTCGGGTTCCTCTAAACCGGGTTCATAAGCAAAATTTACCTGGTTTTCAAACCTGAATTAAGCTAAGTAAAAGTGAACATGATTTGGTTTTCAGGCCTTGGGGGGAAACCTTGGGGTGTGTGCAAACCCCAACTAAAAAGAAATCAAGGTTATAGCATGTTTAAGTAGGGTAATTAGGCTTAAACATTAAACCGTGCAAAATGGAGCCCAATCTGACTGGTTAGGAAAAACACATTGATCTCCCATCCTCTTGTGTGCATGATTTGAAATCAACGCTTGGACCTAAAAGTTAACATCAAGAGGATTCCAAAAATGCAAAAATATTAGGCTTAAGCCACAATGTAGCTTAAGAAATGAGGTGCACAAAACCGGGATTTGTTTGGCCGGTTAACCCGTTTGTGGCTGCTTGATCTTCTTGCAAAATGTGAGCCATCTTCTTCACTTGGGACCTTGTTCTTGGACGTGTTGGACTTGATTCTTCATGGTCAAGGTCTTGGATAGGTAGGATTCCATCGAAATAGATGTTTGCGGTTCACCATTGATTTAAAGAATTGCATTGCACTTGATTTCTTATTCGATGAAACGAACTGGAAATGACACTTTTTTTGAAGCTATGTTTGATCACTTTGGTTTGCTATTTAACATAATTCCTTTGCATCTATAGGCGCGTGTCTCATGACAGTGGTGACGATAATTCTGGTCAAGAGTGATAGACAAGTGAGAAGCAACAATGGGAATGTACATTTTGTGGAACATATTGACATTCTTCTCGGTTGTATTATGGACTAGCCGAAAATGGCTTGTGAGATCTATTTTTTGGATGATGTGGTATAATCTAGCCTACAAGTGTTGTGTTTATTGGATTAACAATTGGTCATGTAAGCCTCGTGGATGGTGATAAGTGATTTTGTGATTATAGATAACAATTCTTTTGGACAATGCTATGTAACCCATTGCAGTGACTTCTCCTTTTGCCTATATTCTTTTAGTTTCTATGCAGGTTCTCTCAATAATTTTTATATTTTGAAAATGAAATAAATATGGAAAATTTTTATTTGATGTAATGTTCTATTCAATTAAAAAAAAAATCTATCTAAAATAAGCACTTCTCCCAAAATTGCCTTTAATAGCAACAAAGCTCTTGTGATTAAAAACCTTTTGTGATTGACCACCACCAGATCTTTGGCCACAAAGTCAGTTCTTGCTGTAAATGGGAGAGTTATAGCAACAACACCCACCGTTGCCAATTACAATCTATTGCAACTATAAAACTTGTTGCCTTATATATACAAGAAGGTTTTCACAACGTGAAAGAGTGTTACCAAAGAGAGATGATTTAACAACAAGATTGGTCGTTGTCATAATCCAATCTATGAACCAGATTCGGTTAGGGATATATACCAATTGGTGGTTTTCCACAACAAACAACTTGTGGCAAAAAACATTTCTTTCGCCATAACGCAAAGTCGTTGCTGAAAGATTTAGTAACGGACCATGTCATAACAAGACATTGTCGTTGCGGAAAAGTATTTGTTGTTGGCAAAAATATTTTTAGCAACAACATCTTGCGTTGCCAAAAAGCAATTTTCTTGTAGTGATGGGACAATGACATAGAAATGTCACAATTATTATGAATGCTCATTCTAGGGGACTTTACATGTCCTGGATCATCACCTAGGCCCTCAAGTCTCGTAATCTCAATATGCTCCAAAGTCTGATCAAAGGTATCAGCGACAACCATATGATAAACAGAGCCTAAAATATGGGACTTAGAACCATTAGAGAAGTGGTCATAGTTGATAAAGGTGAAATGGGTTAAAGCTGATAGGGGTAGGTGAAAGAAGTGGGATCCGGTAACTCTAAACTAGAAGAGCTTACATCAAACTCAAGCTCTGCATGTAACTCCTCGGAGATGACATCTTCTAGCTCTATAAAGTCATCATGCTCTGAAATTTTCTCATATGTTTTATCAACATTAGCAGTTCACCCTTATATTCTTGACCCTCCTTAATGTAACGCCCCCAAATTAAACATGTTTCACTGTTTCTATTTTCCTTAATAAATCCCTTAATTATAATCTAGACAACCCAATGATAGGGGCATTACCGTCGTCCAAAAGGATAAGGCTTGAAACATGAGTGTTATAAATGACACAGTTAAGCATAGCTTCAATCATACACCTTCACATATGATCAACCATTCACAAACAGTGTTAACCAATGTAAGGTTTATAGACCATAAGAAAATAATTCACCATCTAATATCTACATCTCCATCCACTGAGGAATTCAAAATACAGCTTTAAAGTATGCATATACTGCATTACTTCTGATCCATTTGAATTTCCTTGCTTTACTTATTTTCTTCAGCTGATTTGCTAGCATGAGGGCAATTCTCTGAGCATTTGCCTAAAACAAAACATAAAAAACATTTCGAATTGTGAGTTGAAGCTCAATACAGGCATTCCTGAATTGTTAACTGATCATTGAAACACTGATCGGGCCTAATTTGCAATTCATTTAAGTTAAAACAGTGAATGAGAGGATGTAAAGCTGCATTGCTAGTTATTATCTGATAGTGAACCCCTTGATACTGTTACGATCTATGGATAGGTGTACACCTCCCAAGCCGATCGCGGACCTGGGTTGAAGCCGCCAGGTAACTGAAGGGCAAATTCCCTATAGATGATAACTAAAGGGGTCACTAATTAACTGATAAATCACTATGTAAACTGATTCATTGATGTAATTACCAAAACATGATAACGTTGATAAATACACTTTGATTTCTAAAGATACAGGCAATAGATGTACCTGAAGTCTTTAAAATGATATTTCACTTGATAATACTTATGCACAATGGAAACGATAGACTAGGCCCCAACTTTGTTTGAGAGATGTCATTATAGATAAATGTAGTCAGTAAACCATGTTCACTGACATAATTTATAACTTTAATGAAAATTGATTAATTAAAAAGACTTCTACAATCCAAATAATTCAATATAAGGCAAGTTAAACCAAAATGATCTGAAAAATAAATCAGTTAGGGTTATTGCACTTGAAATACAACAAACTGATACAAAATAGACCAATTGGAATGATTGAGCTACTAATAAAAAGATTTCAATTGATATAAAAGAAATATGGGTTTCTGATATTTCTAAAATGGATAATGGAAAGTGTAATGCTTCAGAAATGGATAATAGAATGCTTAATGCCATGAGGGGTGGTGTGAGATTCATAATGCTAAAATAACCTCAGTTTGATCCACTAAGTATTAATTCCTTTCTTCACATAATACCGTTTGATGGTCTGCATTAGAAAATCCATATCTTTCACTCCTAACCTCCAAATAAGATGTAAAACCCCAATATGAAAATCTTGTAATGTCCACTAAAACTTTTATTTAGTACAAAAAACATGATTCACATAAAAAGGTTCCTAAAATTAGGGTAGAACACATACGTGCACAATTTCAGGTCAATCTGCGCAGTCGTAGCAAAACGACCATAGCTATTTCCACAGAACTCGGATTAAGGCGATTTAAAAATCATGTGAAATCTAACTCATTGATCTATCCACACACCAAAAATCCCAAAGTTTCAATGATCCAATCAATACCAGTTGTTTCGTAAAGACCACTGTTCAAAACTGCTCCCAGTTTCGATGTATTCTGCACAGTCTTGAGTAAATTGGTTATACGTTTGTCCTTACAACTCAAAATTGAATAATTCTAGAGCGTATGGAAAGCTAACTCATCAAGCTATAAGTACACCAAAAGTCATGGATTTTGGATGTGCCAATTAATACCAGTTTATCACCAAAGTCACTCGTGTTTTTGGTATGCTTCCAGCCCAAAAGCATATATTTGCTATGTTTTCTTGACATAATCCCCCACTAAAATTACTCCTTAACTCATCCAAAACCACGCCAACACTACCATAATCATTTATGATGCCAAAGATTACCCAATCAAGTACAAAGCACTCCTTAATCATCACTTCAAACCTAAACTAGCATGATCATGAATAATCCCAACCTTAGCATGCTTTCTTCCTTAATCAACAATTTAACACTTCAAAGATAGATCTTATTCTTATCAAAATAGCATCATCAACAATAAAACCAATAAAAAAAAACAACAATCACAATCAAAAATCAGCATGATAGGTGATGGAGTTACTCACTTTGTGCTTGAAAAGAGAGGTGTGAATGATGCTTGAAGGGTGTGGGGATGTGGCTGGTGGCTGGTAGCATATGGGGGTGGCGACAAGTGGCTGTCTTGGTGGCCAGAAGGTCATGGTTGGTGGCAGAACCACCTAACAGTACCAGCAAAATAGGAGGGGCAGCCACGGAGAGAAGAGAGAGAAGAAAGGATGGCTAGCCTTCGCTTGTGTGGAAGGAAAAAATGATTTGCATGCTTATTTTAAATACTTGGTTGACATATATATTTTGGTTTTGCCTTGCTTGATTTACTCGGCTGAGAATAAGCCTCCAAAAAATAGATTTTTGTTATTTATAATTAGGCATAAATGATGGTAATTAGCTAAATTCAATCATACCAACTTGTTGGGCTTCAAATTGGGCCCAAACGAATTGGGCTTGGAACTAAAACACTGTGTTCCGATAAAATTTTTGCTTAACTCAAAATTAAATTTTTGTAATGTTATGAAAAATAATTGAATCTTTTAAATCATAAATATCGAGGCCTACTATCAATTTTTCCGAAGATTTTCAATAAATGAAACTTGAATTGCAAAGTGGAGCCCCAGATGAATTCTCCCAACTGGTTTGATTAAATGAGATAAATAAATGTAAAAAAAAATTAATAACATGGCTTAATAACAGAAATAAACATGATTTAGGGTTGGGCTATTACAGCCTTCCCCCCTTAAAGAGTTTCGTCCTCGAAACTTATGAACTTTGACTATCATGCAAGGTGATTTCAAATAAATATGAGTACTGACTTTCACTTCTTGCTCAGTTTCCCAAGTAGCTCCTGGGGAGGTATGATTTGCCCAAGGCAATTTGATTTAAGGTATCTGCTTGATACTTAACTGCTTAATCCTATGATCCAATATCTGAATTTGATGCTCTTGAAACACAAGACCCTCAATGACTGCAATGGATTTGATTAAGACAGAATGGTCAAGATCTGAAATGTACTACCTGAGTTGTAAGGTAAGGAACACGGAACATGTTATGCACATGATGTTTGAGTTATATAAGCAGATCTGGTAGACAAGTTATGGAATTCGACCTTTCAATGAACTGATATGGTCCAAAAGATCTTGACCTCAATTTAGGTCGCAGTGCAACCTCCTTACACCCTTAGTTGGTGAGACTTTTTGAAAAACTTTATCATATACCGGAAATTCCAGAAATCTCCTTCTTTTATCAACATAGTCTTTCTGTCGGTTCCTGTTGATGGGTTTTGAGGGGGATGGAAAAATAACTTAAAGAAAAAGGAAAGTGATACCTCAAATACTCACTATTGTCAGTCGTAGTACTTTAAGGGTCGATCCACAGGGAAAAACGTGTAATTATGGTCATTTAAAATGAAATGCTTAAACTAATTAACTAACCTAAGTGAAATTATTTAAGGCAATCTAACATCCTAATTCAATTAAACGAATCTAATCCTAATTCATTAAACATTAAAACAAACTAATTTACTAAATCGACTAAACCTAAACTAATACTTATATTAATTGACCAATTAAAGCAAACTAAACAACTAAACTTGAAATTAACCAATTAAAAACTAACAACCTAATTATTTGTTATTCAAAAATCAAATTCAAGGCAGACTAATTAACAGTAGGGGAGGGGGACGAATTGAAGCTAACTGAAAAGTTAAGCAACCCAGCCAACATTCACCATCAACACCTTTCAATTAACGAACAGAGAAGCAAAAGGGCAGGACAGATTTAGGGAAGGGGAAAACATGAACGAAAGCAGAAAAATAAGACAGAACGAAACCAAAGCAGCAGGGAAAGGGGAGAAATTGAACCAAGGCAGAACGGGAAACTCACAAAGGTTCGGTGAATCCAGAACACAACCCACTGAATCCAAACGCACCCATTCGAGCCATCCAGAAACAGGGGAGAGGGGAAATCGAGCAATATTGAACAATCCAGAAATGAGGGAGGGGGAATTCGAATGAAATTGAACAAATAGACCCAATTCTTGCTTAATTATACTGAATTAAATGCTGAAATTGTACCTAAGAACGAAACTCCAAATCGAAACAACCCTTATCTGAAAATCAAAATCGAAATTCGAACCCTAATTGTTGAAATTCGAAAACAAGAGAACGAAATTGAAGAACACAAAATTTCTGAGATTCGAATACGAAAATGAAATTAACAACGAAATTAAACTAAATCTAAACCTAATCCTAAAACCGAATTTAAACCTAAACTTGAACCCTAAAAATTACCTAAAACTCGAACTTCTTGCTTCAATGGCGTCGCTGTTCCCTTTAAATACCCAAACCTTCTCGATCTCTCGACCGTCGATTTCATGGGTGTCGTGGATGGAGGAGATGAAAGCCAGCGAAGATGGGTACGTGGTGGTAGCAGCGTGGTTGACGGTAGTGGGATGGGACGATTAAGGTGAAACCGTGGGTGGGGGGTGGTTTCTGGTTTCGGGAAGGGGGTGTGCTGGAAGAGAGAGAGTGATGACGAGGTAGAGAGAGAACGGGGAAGGAGATGGGCATGGCGATGAGGGAAGGTTCTGGGTTCTCAGGGTTTCGAAGAAGAAGAAGGCAGGTCGGGGAGAGAAAGAGAGAATAAGAGAGAGAAAGTCAGGAGGGGGGTGTTTTAAGTGGAGCCGGTTCACTCGCTGAACCGGGCCGGTCCGGTTCACTGGACCGGTTTGGTTTCCTTTTTTTCCTTTTTCCTTTGGCCGGTTTTTATCGATTTTTGGCCCGATTCTTCAACCTCTGACAATTCTTCTATTTTTCTCGCTTTTTCCGCCATTTAAGCTCATTTTCCGCATTTATTCAAAATCTGCAAAATAAAATAAACTCAATTAAAAACCTAAAAAATATTATTAAAATGAGCATAAAATTGGTGAAAAAGTACCTTAAAAACATCACATTTTTGGCTCAAACAGTTCCAATGGTATGCTTTCAAGAGTCTTCTAAGATATTCCGCCTTATTGAATGCTGAAGAAGATCTCTATGACTCAAAAGATGATTTTGTTGTCAATGTCGGCCGTCATTTTTAGGATTCTCTACTAATGCTATCACAACGTTGACCACTGGGAGTTCCATACTTTCTTCAAATGCAAATGTTGGTCGTAGGTCGTGAAGTACTATAGGCTCCAACTTAGAAGAGTTGATCCATTGATATTTTTAGATGCTTGCCCATCTATTTTAGGATGATAAGAACTGCAAAAGTTCAATCTAGTTTTAAAGGCTCTTTGAACTGCTTGCCATAACAAGCTTGAAATCTCTGATCTCGGTCATACACTATATCTGAGGGAATCCCATGACAAAGTCCATTGAAATTGAATCCCTTTCTCAAGGTTTTGCTTTATTCTTTGGAGCTCATGATCATCATCCCGATTCACTCTAATTTCCTCCATTATGGAGGAGTGTAAGGTAAGTGCCGACATTTGAACATTCGCCTTCCTGTGCGACACTAATTGAATGTCCAAGTCCTCCAGTTCTCTCAAGAGATTCAGTTGAGTAGTTACTACAGTGTTCAAGGTATGTTGTGCCTTCCTATTCAGGGCATCTGCCACAATATTTCTCTTTATTAGTGGACATTGGATCTGCCACAATTGATGTTTCATGTAGACTGAGCTTCTTTTGCGAGAAGATGTACTTCAAGCTTTGATGATCCGTATTGGTTCTGCATGGTACCCCATATAAGTAATGTCTCTAAATTTGCAATGCAAAAAACTATAGAAATGGGTAGGGTAATTCTTCTCATAAGACTTGAATTGTTAGGAGGCATAAGGTACCACTGTATCTTCTTGCTAACTTTGTAGCTTTCTTCAACAAATTGGTCAGGGAAGATAATAATTGACAAATCCTTCCTGAAACTTGATAATATATACTAAACTCAAAAAGTTTATAGTCTCAGTGCATTGGTGGGTGTTAGGTTCTTTGTAACTGCTTTAACCTTTTGCAAATCAACTTTAATCTCTTCCCTTGAAACCATATATTCCAAAAATACCATTGCTTCTAACCAATTCTCATGCTTTTTGCATTTGCTATGTAACTAATGTTCCCTCAAGGTCTGCAACACTATCCACAAATGAACAGGGTACTCATCTCTATCCTTGGAGTATTTCAAGATATCTTTTATAAATACCACCACAAACTTGTCTAAATATGGTATGAAACTCTATTTATAAGATCCATAAAGGCCGCAGGGCCATTGAGTAGGCTAAACGGCATCACAGTGAATTCATAGTGACCCAAATATGTCTTCAGGTATAATCTGAAGTTGATGGCACCCTGACCTCAAATCAATCTTAGATATGACTCATGTTCTTTATAGTTGATCAAATAAGTCACCTACTTGAGGTGATGGGTATTTGTTTTTGATGGTGATCGTGTTCAGATCTCTAAAAACAATGCATAACCACAAGGTTCCATTCTTTTTCTTTACAAATAGAATTGGGCATCCCATGATCGCACACTTGGATGGTTTGATAAATCTCTTATGTGATGACTCCTCTAACTGAAACTTCAGTTCTTTAAGCTCAATTGGGGCCATACGATATGGGATTTTTGAGATAGGTTAGGCATAAGGGATTAATTCAATCTCAAAATCACTTTCTCTCGGGCTTTCCAGGAAAACATCTTTAAATTCACAAGCTATAGGGATATCTTCTACTTTTTCTTCCTTCGGTTGAATGTTACTAGCATAACACCAATACATAATATATCCTTGACGTAAGAGCTCATTGGTTTTCATAACAGAATTTAAAGGACAAGATTTTTCCTTTCTTTGTCCATGAAACATATTTCTCTCCCTTGTTCATCTCTTGAAATAACCTTAGGGTAATCACAATCTATCTTGACTCCATAAGTACACAACCAGCTCATTTCTGGAATGATATCAAAGTCTGATGAGTCAAAATGAATCAGAACTCCAGGG
Organism: Selenicereus undatus; assembly: GCA_017589665.1. Lineage (NCBI taxonomy): Eukaryota > Viridiplantae > Streptophyta > Magnoliopsida > Caryophyllales > Cactaceae > Selenicereus > Selenicereus undatus. The sequence goes on along the minus strand of JACYFF010031952.1, from coordinate 91,138,756 downwards.
AAAACTATCCCACCAATAGTAATTGAAACAAATTTATGAGAGGTAGAACACTCAACTCTAGAGTCATTAGATAACTTGATTCCATAATTGGTTTCTACCTCCTTATTCTCAAGGTTCAGTTACATGGCAGATCGTGTGAATATAAATGAATGAGTGGCAACTGAATCAATCAATACACAAAATGGCTGTGAAATTGAAAGAGAGTTCCCGTAACTACTGTACCAAAGGTGGCGGCTTCTTTCTTACTCAACATATAAGCCCTTCCTACAGTTGTGGGCCTTGAAGGTGAGAGCCCTTGTCTACAGCCTTTAGGAACAGGCAGCAATGAGGTGCTCTGGACTAATGCACCACGTGCATTTGTTAGTTCCCACTTGGTAGTCCAAAACGGTGTAGTTAGTTCTTCCACAAATCTACTCCAAGTGAAGTCAGGCCCTAAGGGTCTATTCTTAACAGTGTTTCATCAAATATCGGTTTCACCAGTTAGATAAAATGTTCCAATGTTCACCTTTTTCTCCCCTGGAACCTCTATTACAGAGAAAACTTTCTCCATTCCTTGAATCTATTTTTCAGGTTCCACTAGATCATACTTTGCACTCTAGAGTTCTTTAGTCTGAATCAACTGAAGGCATTTTTTCAAGGGGCAGTAACCCATCAAAATTTCTCATTGAAGCGATCCAAATGCATGGCAAAGATTTTGATTGTCAAACTTAAGCTTTATACAAGTGATCTTCCGAAGGAAACTTAGATTGAATTAGCCAAAAAGGTAGCACATTGCGTTTCCCTTAGCAATGGGTTCCATAAGTTGGACACTAATTAACCCCTATAAAAGCGTAGTTAAGATCTATCTTCTATTCAATCATGCTACAAAGTTATCATCTATTGACATTGGTGCAGCCCAATCATAAACCAGCTACTAGCAATGATTGGGGTCTTAAAAATAGGAAAAGGTGACCATAACTGATGAAGATGTAACATGAGAGTGAATGATGATGCAACTAGACGGGGAAATTCCATGAAGACAAAAAGTTGAAGCCCCTGGTCAAAGCAAGGAACATCCAAACAGTTGATAATCCAACCAATACAATGGTAAATGGTATGTTACCAGAAGATGCAGTCAAATATTTTCTAGAGTAATGTCTACTTCAAAAATAGAGGTGGAGACAATGGACTGCTTGCAAGAGTTTGGGCAATTTAACCAAGTCTTGAATTGCAATGGATTGAAGCAAAATGTCTCTCTAATGTGTCCTTGGTTTCTCTTGTATGGAATCGTCGAACTTATGCACCATAGAACAAGCCTCTCCAAAATCCTATAATTCAGGGGATACTACATCAAGAACTCCCATATAGCTCACTTAGATGAAATTCTTGGGTTACAAAAGAAAATATCTGAAATCAATGAAGCATATTGAAGTAATTGCCACTTAGATCCAACAAATGCACAAAATGACACCCATATGATAAGGAAATATAAGCTCAAAGTTGTAGGGACCCATTGACTCGGACAGTCCGTACCATCAAACTTCTGGGTTAAATTTCATTGACCAATAGTCTCCAAATATGCTGCAACATGGGTCATTGGAAAGCTTACTTTCTGTACTTTGACATAGACTAACCAAAACATCCCTATCTGATTGAATGCATAAGCTACAAGTGAGCTAAACTCAGACCTTGTGCATTAGGATTCTGCCCAGTTTGCATACTTTGATTTGTCTATTTGAATAACCAAATGACCTCCAATCCACTTGAAACTTGTTTCATATGAAAGATATCTCCTTAACCTTAAAATTGGGATGGAAAACACTTGCGTAAATCATATTGATCATGGACAAAAGTTACTTCAAGGTCGGTCCTTGTGCATTGATCAAAACTGCTAAGTTAATCAAACTTGTGTATTCTGCCTATACTTAGTTTCCCCTATGCATTTAACCTCAAAAGGAGTCAAGGGCCCTTCATAGGACACATTTTTAACAACCCCCAACCCTAGGGCTAGGAGTGTTAGTGATTCTTAAATTTCTGGGGTGAAACGGACAGAGTTTCGCCTGCAAACATGCCATATTCCAGGCTTAAAGCCTTACATCAAATCCCCTGCATTGACTAGAAGTACAAAAGGATGTCAAATCAAGCTCAACAGCTACACATCGGAGACCACAACTCTACGGGCCACACGCCCATAGTACAAAGAGTTTACATCCCAAAAATAAACAATTTCAACTAAAAGGACAACATACCATTCAGATGGGTGGCTCATATGGCCATACTGAGTGACTTCTGGACAGTATGGCCATACTTACCTAAATGCATTGGAGGCACCTTTAACTTGTTGTTCAAAATCACCCTCGAATTTGATGCTTGAGATCAAACTATATACATATTGTATAGATCCATCTGACAAAGAAGAATATACAAATAGAATATGCGTGAGATAAGCAGACATTACCAGTGTCACAAATCTCCAATGATATCATAATAATCTTCATTCCTCACTAACCAACTTTCTCAGTATCTTAACTTCATAATCCATATCCCATAAAGAAAATCTCAACCTAGCTCTGATACTAAATCTGTAACGCCTCCCAAATTAAACATGTTTCACTGTTTCTATCTTCCTTAATAAATCCCTTAATTATAATCTAGACAACCCAATGATAGGGGCATTACCGCCGTCTAAAAGGACAAGGCTTGAAACATTAGTGCTATAAATGATACAGTTAAGCATAGCTTCAATCATACACCTTCACATATGATCAACCATTCACAAACAGTGTTAACCAATGTAAGGTTTATAAACCATAAGAAAATAATTCACCATCAAATATCTACATCTCCATCCACTGAAGAATTCAAAATACATCTTTAAAGTATGCATATACTGCATTACTTCTGATCCATCTGGATTTCCTTGCTTCACTTATTTTCTTCAGCTGATTTGCTAGCATGAGGGCAATTCTCTGAGCATTTGCCTAAAACAAAACATGAAAAATATTTCGAACTGTGAGCCGAAGCTCAATACATGCATTCTTGAATTGTTAATTGATCATTGAAACACTGATTGGGCCTAATTTGCAATTCATTTAAGTTAAAACAGTGAATGAAATGATGTAAAGCCGCATTGCCAGTTATTATCTGATAGTGAACCCCTTGATGCTGTTACGATCTATGGATAGGTGTACACCTGCCAAGTTGATCGGGGACCTGACCTGAAGCCACATGGGTAACTGAAGGGAGAATGCCCTATAGATGATAACTAACGGTGTCACTAATTAACTGATAAATCACTATGTAAACTTATTCATTGATGTACTTACCAAAACATGATAACATTGATAAATACACTCTGATTTCTAAAGATACAGGCAATAGACATACCTGAAGTCTTTAAAATGATATTTCACTTGATAATACTTATGCACAATGGAAACGATAGAGTAGGCCCCAACTCTGTTTGAGAGATGTCATTATAGATAAATGTAGTTAGTAAACCATGTTCACTGACATAATTTATAACTTTAATGAAAATTGATTAATTAAAAAGACCTCTACAATCCCAATAATTTAATATAAGGCAAGTTAAACCAAAATTATCTGAAAAATAAATCAGTTAGGGTTATTGAACTTGAAATACAACAAACTGATACAAAATAGACCAATTGGAATTATTGAGCTGCTAATAAAAAGATTTCAATTGATATAAAAGAAATATGGGTTTCTGATATTTATGAAATGGATAATGAAAAGTGTAATGCTTCAGAAATGGATAATAGAATTTTTAATGCCATTATGGGTGTTGTCAGGTTCATAAGGCTCAAATAAGCTCAGTTTGATCCACTAAGTATTAATTCCTTTCTTCACATAATACCATTTGATGGTCTGCATTAGAAAATCCATATCTTTCACTTCTGACCTCCAAATAAGATGTAAAACCCCAATATGAAAATCTCATAATGTCTATTAAAATGTTTATTTACGACTCAAAGCATGATTCACATAGTAAGGTCCCTAAAAGTAGGTTAGAACACAAACAAGCACAATTTCAGTTCAATCTGCGCAGTCGTAGCAAAATGACCATAACTTTTTCCACATAACTCAGATTAAGGCGATTCAAAAATAATTTAAAATCTAACTCATTGATATATCCACACACTAAAATCACAAAGTTTCAATGAGCCAATCAATACCAGCTGTTTTGTAAAGTTCACTATTCAAAACTGCTCCCAGTTTCGATGTATTCTGCATAGTCTTGAGTAAATTGGTCATAAGTATGTTCTCACAACTCAAAATTGAATAATTACAGAGCCTATAGAAAGCTAAATCATCAAGCTATCACTACACCAAAAATCATGAATTTTGGATGTGCCAATTAGTACCAGTTTATTACCAAAGTCACCCCTATTTTTAGTATGCTTCCAGCCCAAAAGCATATATTTGCTATGTTTTCTTCACATAATCCCCCACTAAAATTACTCCTTAACTCATCCAAAATCACACCAACACTACCATAATCATTTATGATGCCAAACATTACCCAATCAAGAACAAAGCACTCCTTAATCATCACTTCAAACCTAAACTAGCATGATCATGAATAATCCCAACCTTAGCATGCTTTCTTCCTTAAT
>JACYFF010031952.1:91082721-91124140 GCA_017589665.1 Selenicereus undatus | reverse complement strand
CTTCAATCACAAGCTAGAATTCAATCATTCCAACACAAAATAAGCACAAGCAATGAACATTAACAACCCACCATCAATAGTTTGGCTAACAAGTCCCTAGATTAAACAAACTACTCACTCATGTTCAAAATTAATGAAAATCTAAAACAACAGTTCAAGAAAAAATACAAAAGGAGAGAAAACTTAACAGCAAATGGTGATTCTCAAATGGTGTCCCAAATTTTCAAATCTCCAAAGCCAAAGCTTTCCTTTAATTTTCCTTTCTAACTCTAAAGAATACAAACTAAGAATCCTAAAACCTAATGAAAAATATGAGAAAGATGAGTCTAGATAGATCAGTCCTTCTTCGTTTTCTGCAGACAAACGACCTCTTATAAGCTTGAAACCAAGCATCCCCATCCAGAAGATGAAGGCAAATGGAGAGGTAAGCAGTTCAGGCTCATCACAGACCGTAGCCTTCACCACGAAGCATATGTGGTTGCCTTTGTCTCGAAATTCTCTGGCTTTTCTTTTCCTCCTCAGGCGTAGTAGCTTGGATGCATCTGTGGGGATCATACTCAATTGGGGGGTCAAAGTAAGGGAAAAAAAGGTCCAAAAATCTACAAAACACAGAAAAAAACCATACCCACGCATAAAACGGGAATATGAATGTAGATCATAATATAACGTTTATAAATCTCCCTAAAAATGCAGCAAAACGACCCCAAAATGAAGGAAACTCTAAGCATTTATCAAACTTCCCAATGCTTTAACTGTTGCTTGTCCCCAAGTATCTATGAAACTAAAGCTACGATTAGGAACCTCCTCAGGTAAACTATAGTAGCATCATCAACAGCCAAATTGACCCGAGAAGTTAGCCAAAAAGTGATTGAAAACATTACAAAACAGATAAGTGAATGAAGTTTTCGAAATAAGAGCGAGTACCATCACATCAAATATTAAATCGATCGCCCAAATCAACTTAAACAATCATATTGGCACATACAATAGGTGGAGTTAAAAGAACCGGTAGATCCTAACTTTAAGAATGAATCACTCATCACTCATGTGCTTAATGTATAATGCAGTTCTCTCAAATCTCATTCCAAAGAATCAAATCTATCATAGGCTTGCTAAAACTCTCCAACTCGCCACCACTAAAATGCAAGACACACCAGGCAAATAGGTAAAGGAAAGAGGGGAGCAAATATGTTGGGATTTGTGGATCTCAAAGCCAAAGACTGAGTATAAATCATCTTCGCCCAACTTTTCACAAAAATACTCCTCACACCCATACATCAAACAAACAAAATTACCCCTAGTTGGTTTACAATGTGAGAAAGTGTTAAAGTATATCTAAAATGAAATCGATACCAAATCCTTGTATTATTTTGCTTCTCTTTTTTTTCAACATTCTTTTTTCTTTTTTCTCCTTTTTTTTTGTTGATTCGTTGCTTTTTTTCAAAGAGAAGGACTATGGCAAGAGAAATTATGCATTTTTTAACAATTTTTCTAACAAAACACAAAATTCAACCCAATTGACGCCAAGGAAAATATCGCATAAATCCCTTATCACATACAAGCTAACCACACCAAACAACAATATCATTATCCATAAACTACTCCCAATTACTAATGAAACTCTATAGTCTTAGCTAAAGGGTAAGACATGTATTTGGCCAAGGATCATGTTATAGGTTTGCATCAAGAAAAAGATCTCAAGGCTCAAAGGGGGTAGCAAGGGATAAATTATACATAATAAGGGTGGCTATTTGGTTAATGTAGCTTATAAATTCAAAGAATGCCTCAATAATATTGTCTAAATGTGCATGCTAAATATGATCTTGAACAAGAGTCAAAGCAAGTTCTACACATATGAAAAAGAATATGAGACTAAAATGATGAATTATTCCAATCAAGCTCAAAATCTCACGGGACAACTACCTAAGCTCAACTAGCACATTTGATCACGTGTGCCAAATATTCATGCAAAGAATCATTGAGTAATTGAATCGCAGTCAATATGACAAACAAAACATAAAGCACATTTCAAAAACTTATGATCAAACATTTCATTCACAAATGGGCATAACAAAAAGGGTCGAAATAAGCGAAAGAAAACTTCTTAGTCTAAGAATCATCATCGGAGGATGCTTACTGCCGTTTTCGATTTTTTTCTTATGTTTTTTTATTTATTTATGCTAATCCTAAAATGCAACTAAAAATTAAAAATACCAAAATAAGTCTAAAACTAAGGAAAGAAACCTAAAAATAGAAAGAAAAACGAAATAATCAACCAAAAATGCAAACTAGTCTAAATGCATAACCTAAAATGCAAACTACTCACACATCGACATTACATGGACACTGTCAATGCACAACTCCCCCATGCTTGGACAAAGCATTGTCCTTAATGCAAAGACATAAGAATCAATAGCGAAGAAAAAGAAGAAACCAATAAGAAGGAAAAGGGAGAGGAGAAGGAGGGTCGGGTTGAGAAATATGCCAATCACACCAAGTCTCCAAACAAGCCCTAAAGTCTTGGAAATATTGGTTTTGGAAAGCAATCATCCTATGGAGCTCATCATGCCACTCCCGAACAAAGTCACGGAGTACAGTATGCTCAGTTTGAATGTAAGCTCGGAGCGATGCTTGCTTCTCTTGGATTAACTGAAGGGTAGCATGCAAATCAGTGAAATCAAAGGAGGAAGATGGTTGGGTAGAATTAGAAGCCCTTAGGTGAGGAGGGGGAGGAGGTGGTGCAGGTTGCACCAATTCTTCGTCGCCCGGTAAAAAGTAAAGGTTGGCTTAATTCAAGAGAGTAGTTCGGTCAACATTAGGGAGAGGCATGAGGCGGTTCCCAGGATAAATCGAACAAATAAGCCTAGCCCCCAATCGGGAATTCTATCATGGGGATTCAAGTCAATATCAACAGACCTAGCAATGGGGGTAATGAGGCCCCCAATCACAATCCTTCGTGCAGAACTAGTGGCCGCACTATGTAACTGACTGACCAAGAAAGAACTTGGGTCAAGTCGATCACCTTGAAGAGTCCTACATAAAAAATATAATTCACGCAGGTAATGCACATTCAAACTATCCCTAGCAAACAGACCACAAGCAAGTAATCTCTGAGTCACTCGAATACAGAGGTGTCTAATAATAATACCTTTGGAATTGCTTGTAGCATATCGGTAATCCTCAAAATTTTCATTCCAAAAAGCATATGGGTTAAAGTCTTTGGGGACATGTCGATAAGGCAAGTCCAAACTCGATGGAAAACCAAATATACTATTAAAAGCACTCAAATTAAGCTCATAAAACTCCCTATTGAGATAGAAGGAAATGTATACATCTTAACAACGAGGCCCACTCGTGACCTCCACATGCGATGTACTCAAAAACTCAAGAGTGAAGTCATGACAAGTGTGGTCCCTAATATCTAAAAATTGACTTACACCTCCCCGAGCAACCAACCAATGAATGTCATCTAACAAACTCAATCAGGTTAACAAATCTTCATTATAATAACGAGTAGCAACGACTAGCTTGCTACTTATGTAGCAACATGCTCGAGATGTGTTAAACCAAGGGGGTTGTGAATATTACCTCAATTTCTTGCATTGGTTTAGGCTCGGGAGGTCTGGGATGCGCATTGTGGTGCTCAACTTGACGTCTCTCTCTCTTAAGTAGTTCTTGCCTTCTTCTTAGGTGCCCTGACTATGGAGAGTGGATGCTCTAAACACTAAGGTAAAATGGGAAGAAAAATCATTAAAAATGAAAATTTTATGAAAATTAAGGTTAATGGGGAAGAAATATGGATGAAAATGAGAAATTTTGGAAGAATGGAAGGTGAAGTTGGGTGGTTGAAGGTTTGGGTATGAAAATGGATCGAACGTGAGAGAAAGAAGGCAACAAAAGAGAAATTTGAAGAAGATTTGGAGTGAAAGTGAAGAAAATAAGAAGAAAGGGTAGAAATTTGATTGAAAATGATGAAAAATTGAAGGTCTAAAAGTGGATGGTTATGGAGTTTCTAGAGAGAGAAAGAGAGTTTAGAGAGAGAACGAGTCGAAGGGTTCAAGATGAATGGGTGTTTTCGGTTCAAAAGGCATGAAAAAACCTTGACGGTAGACGAAGAGACTCACCACAAACCATGGGGTCCACCATTGAGAGTCCATGGTGAGCACTGTTTCAACTTTTTTCTAGAATTCATGGCAAAGAACCTATGGACCGAGTTGGGCACCACTAGGGATCCGTGGTAGCTACTGTTTGGAGCTTCTAAAACTCTCTTATTTTTTTCAATGTTTTTTTTTCTCTTTGTTTTTTGTCTCTATCTTGTTTTGCTCTTTTGTTTGATATTTTTTCCTTAGTATTTGTTTGTTTTCCTTTTTTTTTCTCTTTTTTTAAAAAAATAAGAAATGCACTATATACAATCAAAGAAAAGAAAAACTAGTAAAGGAAAAAACTTAGAGTGCCTCCTAAGAAGCGCTCTTTTAGGGTTGGGAGCTCCACCTTCACTTCTATGATGGCTCTAGATCAGTAAGAGTGTGAACAGCGGTCTTGTCAATGGGTCCCCCACAACCCCTGACTTTCCTTTATCACGCACCTTGAAATCGAACTCTTGCACTTGAAGGTATCACCTCAAATACTCGGGATGGAGGTCCTTCTTCATCATTAGGAGGTGCCAAATAGCGGGATTAGCATACAAAATAATCTGGGAGTGAGCCCCATTAGACGAGCCACTGCTAGACTCAACGCCAAGACTAAAGTCGAGATCAATTCCTTCTATAGGAGACAAAGACATAAGCAACTAAGCAAACCTACAATAGGTACTCAAAGAACCTTCATTAGAAGTAAAGGGCCCGTCCTCGACTATCCCAAGTGGTATAGGGGCAACAAACTCCATGTTAGCACAGTTAAGATCGAGACCCATAGTAGAAACCCAATCAAACATAGGAGGATTAGTACAACACCAAACACCATCCATTTCAAATTCATTAGAATTGGGCGCTTCATTAGAGAGGAATGAAGCAGGGGAAACAATTTGATCTTCAAAGAAGTCAAACCCAACATGACGCATCCCCACATCAAAAGTTAACTGCCCCCCTTTTATATCTATTTTACAACCAGAAGTGGCCAAGAAGGGTCTTTCTAGAATAATATAGGTGCACGCCACTCCGGCCATATCTACGGTAATAAAGTCATTAAGCACACAGAAATTACCCACTTTAACAGGAACATCTTCCAAAATACCTAAAGGGTGTTGCTCGGAATCATCCGTTAATTGGAGTGAAAAATGTGCCAGTTGCAACTATCCTAACCCAACTATTCGAAAATGAAATATGGCATCATACTAACACTTGCACCAAGATCACATATAGCTCTATCAATCCTCACATTACCAACCACATAAGGAATAAAGAAACTATCTGCATTATCAAGCTTAGGGGGCAACCTTCGGGAACCTCTAGACTATTCTCTTCTCCAAAAGTCATGACCTTAAACTCATCACCGTTCTCCTTACTTACAGCTTTATTTGCCTCACCACCCTCCTCAAGCTCCGTACCCTTAGAATCATCTGATCCCCCCTTTCAAGGTAACACAGTTGCACTGCTCACGAGGATTAGGCTTGGGTTTACTACGAATTTTACCCGAGGTGTAGTTGAAGAGGTAGCTTGTTGGGCGGTTTGAGCTTCCAATATCTTATTATATGCAGTAAGCACATCAACCTTGGAGGCTAAGTGCTTAATGTACTCATCCTGCTTTTGCTGTGCCAAAAGCATACTCTCTATCATTATCTCTAAATTGGATTTTTGAGGTGTTTGTTGTGGGTAAGGTGGTCTTTGAAATCCAGGGGGTGGTCTAAAATTCATTTGAGACATAGCAGGGGCATTAGACCTATAGAAGAAATTGGGATGATTCCTCCAACCACGATTATATGTGTTGGAGAATGGGTCATTGGTCCATCTAGGATTATAGGTGTTGACATAGTTAACTTGGTCACTAGCATCTTGGTAAATGGACTCCCAACTTGACAATTCACAGTTAAATGATCAACAAACCCACTTATTTCACATGATGGGAAAGTGTACTTGAACAAATAGAATTATATTCAATCGTTCCAACCTTTGAGACATAGCATCTACTTTAGCTGACAGCATAGAAATAGCATCAAGTTCTAACTTGTCTCAAACCCTCTTGGGTTGGCTTCTCTCATTCGACCACTGGTGGTTATTACGTGTCATCTCAATAAGGTTGTAAGCTTCATCTTCCATCTTGTCCATAAGAGTGCCACCTGCCGCCACATCTATAGTTAACCTCACCAGTTAAGTGACCCCATTATATAAGGCTTACACTATCATCCACTGTTGGAGCCCATGATGTGGACAAAGCCTCAATAGGTCCTAGAACCACTCCCAAGCTTCATAAAGCAACTTGTCTTCCCTTTGAGCGAAGGTAGTGATTTGGTTTCTTAAACTCGTCGTCTTGCTTGGAGGAAAGAATTTTGCAAGAAAAGCCTTGGTGAGCTCATCCTATGTTACGATGCATCTGGGAGGCAAAAAATGAAGTCAAGCTCTCGCCTTGTCCTTAAGTGAAAAGGGAAATAGCTGCAATCGAATAGCATTGGTAGAAACTCCGTTGAGCTTCAAGGTGTCGCACACCTCTAAAAAAACAAAGATGTGTAAGTTGGGATCTTCTAACGGGTTGCCTCCAAATTAGGACTGTTGCACTATGGAAATAAGAGCCGGCTTGAGCTCAAAGTTGTTGGCCTCCACGTTTGGTCGAGCAACGCTAGAGGCAATGCCTTAGACTCCTGGGGTGGCAAAGTCCCCAAGCATCCTTCTTTGGTCACCTCATTCTCCCGCCATCGTTAAAGAGGCTTCTTGGGCTTTGGTTCTTTGCTCCTCTAACTTTAACTTCTTCCTCCTAGAGCGAAAAGCCCTTTATATTTTCGGGTTGAATTCAAATGGAAAGGGACATCGCATATAAGTTGAGAAATCCTGCAAAGAACACCAAAAAGAACTCTACTAACGCAAATCAAGACACAAAAAATATACTTAGTCAATCTATAAAGGCGAGCTCAATATCCACAAATTGGTCCCCAGCAACGGCCCCAAAAACTTGGCATTTCCGCAAGTGCACGGGTGTTGCAGTATAATTTTAATATTGGTCCCACAGAGACCAAATGGAATCTATTGAGCTTTGACCTATAATAAAAGGCTAAGCAAACAAGTTCCAATGGGTTGTTCAGATTACACAAATTAACTAATTGGGAACATTCAATCAAATTAAAATATCTAAGAAATTGTTTCGCCTAATGAAGAATTGGATCCATGGATTAAATCATGCACTTAATTTAGATTCAACGATTGAAAGGTGTGCAATCGATCTAAACTTCAGCCTTTTCTTTCAAAACAAATTGAATTGCCTAAACTAATCCAATTAACATTCTTTCAAATGCCCTTGTTTTATTCTAAGTTATAGGTTTTTTATTAGCTAAAGTTTCCTCTTAACAAGCAAATCTCTTCAAAGTATTGCTAAATCAAGTCTTATCTTATCATTCAAATAGCAAGTTTCTCCTTTAGGTACTTCACTCAACTATCTAGTATAATCAAGCAATTTGGCCAAACTTCACTCACACACTTCAATCACAAGGTAGAATGCAATCATTCCATACAAAATAAGCTTAATCAATGAAGATTAAGAATCCAACATCAATACTTGGGGTAACAAGTCCCTATATTAAACAAGCTACTCACTCATGTTCAAAATTAACAACAATCAAAAACAAAAGTTAAAGAAAAATACAAGAGGAGAGAAAACTTAGCAGCAAATGGTGATTCTCCAATGGTGTCCCAAATCTTCAAATCTTCAAAGCCAAAGCTTTCCTTCAATTTTCTTTTCTAACTCTAAAGAGTGCAAATTAAGAATCTAAAAACCTAATGAAAACTATGAGAGAGATGAGGGTAGAGAGATCAATCCTTCTCCTTTGTCTACAAATGAATGGCCTCTTATAAGCTTGAAATTGAGCATCTCCAACCACGAGACAAAGGAAGACGAAAAGGCAAGCAGTTTTAGGTTCACCACGAACTATGGCCTTCATCATGGAGCATTCGTGGTTGCCTCTGTCTAGAAATTCTCTACCTCTTCTTTTCTTCCGTGGGCATGGTGACTTGGAGGCATCTGTGGGGAGTTAAATCATACTCAATTTGGGATTAAATCAAGGGCAAGAAGGTCCAAAAATATGAAAAAACATAGAAAAGAACCATACTGAAGCACAAAACCGGAATAGGAATATAGATTATAACATAACGTTCAAAAATCTCCCAAAAATTGTAGCAAAACGACCCCAAAATGAAATAAACACTAAGCACTTATCAATTTCTTTTTCCATCGTGGGATAGAAGCATTCTACTTCTTATAACTTTCACTACAATATTCATAGAGTTTTTCTCCTTCTTTGATTTTCAGTACTGCACTTTAGTGTTCACTGGTGGGATCTATCTTAAGAATTAAATCATCTGTTTCATTAGGCAAATTAAGAACAAGAAGAGTTCTACACTTTTTTAAAAGTTTTGAACAATCTTCGAATCACTAAGGTCTATGTCCAACTTACTTCTTTTTTTAGTTTTTGCTGCAATGGTTTTCTCAATTTAGCTAAATCTTTAATGAAATCTGAAGTGTAGGGAAGACATCCTTAAAACCTTTCTAATTGCTTCCTATTTTCAATCTTTTCAGGAAAATTTTCTATTTTTTCCAGAATTTGCTTTGTAAAATGATTTGTCCAATTTTTATTTTAAGGCTTACAAACTCGATTTATTATTCACCATAATGCAGTTGTTCTTACCAAGAATAATGCCATGATCAATGCATTTTGGGTAGCAACTACAACATCATCTTTGTGTTGTCCTATGGTCTTGGAAAAGACAAGGATTTCATCAATATAAACTAGACACCAGTGATTAAGATCTATGAAGATGATATCCATTCTTCTTTGAAATATTTGATGTGCAGTTTTTAGGCCAAATGGTATAAGATCCATTCATAATGCCCTTAACGGGCACTAAACACAGATGAAGGAATGTTTTCTTCATCCGTTTTTATCTACCAGTACCCGCTTTTACAATCCAGTTTGGAGAACCAAGAGGCTGCTTGAATCCTATTAAAAAGGATTGTATTGCTAGGAATATAATAACCATTCAAGACAATTTTATCATTACGTTTTTTGCAATTGATTAGCATTCTTGCTTTTCCTTTTTTTCATCAGTGTGATTTCTTACCATGAAAGCAGGATTGGCTTAAGGACTCTTGTTGTTTTTGATTAATCATTTATCCAAAAGTTCTTTAATTTGTTTATCAAATTCTTGAATATCCTGGTGTGTATACACCATTTGTTTGACCCGAATAGTAGTGTTGGGATTTAACAAAGTAATCTTTGCAGATGTTTTATCTTATCCCAAAATTTCAGAGCATTATCAAAGTAGAGTTCTTTGCATAATTACTCTTGTTGTTCAGCGATCTACTCTTTAATAGATAACTCAAATGGTGAGATTGTTAGTGTTATTTCATATTGTGTATGTATTACTTTCTCACCACGCTGGTTGCATATAAACTCAATCTTCTATTGTGTATAACCCTTATTTAGTTTCTCAATGGGAAATGAGTGATCACTTATTGTGAATATTATTTGGTTTATGGCCTCTATGTATGGAGAATATAGCCTCTGAAAATTATTTTCAATAATCATATCATGAGAGGATTGATCAGTAGCACACAAAACTGATATAATGTATTGGACTCCTCCTATCTCTATTGATAGTCCTTCTATGGCTTCGTTATAGCTCATTATGCTATTGTCAACTATCCTTATCTGTAAAGGATTTGTTAGCTTTTTTTCACATAAATTTTGAAAATAAAGATCTTTTCCAAATGAGATAGAATAACCACTATCTATGTAAGCACACAATTCATATTTATTATATCCCCCTAAACATACATTTATTGGGGTATAGATGCAATTAGGATTTGTATTGGTGACTTCATAGCAAATTTCCAGAGTCACATTTTTTACTAATTCATCCTCATAGATTAGCTCACTAACAATTCTTATTTATGTACTCAATTACTTTCCTATCTAGACTCATACTTCAGTCTACGCTATATCTTGCGAATTCAAAACTCATCCTACTGATTTGACTAGTAATACTTATTATATCATCTTGTTTAAGCTCTTCTTTTGCTAATGAAGACCCTTCTTGTTATTTTGATCTTGTACTCATGCTTCTTAATAACTGGGATTTGATATTAATTTTACCATTCTTGTCAATTTTTATTACATTTTTCTTATTGATTTTTGTAGGATTGGCAAAGTTAGATATCCAAGATCTATCTATTTTTATCTCCTGTGAATTGGATTTTATTCTTTGAATCTTGTGCATTGGAGTAGGACTTTCAAATTTTTCATTTTTATCATTGTTATCTTAGTCTTTGGATATATAGTATTATCTAACTTGTAAATTATTTTTCAAAATATTCTTAGTGGGTAACCTCCCCCTTTCATATCCACTCCAACTATTTTTATTTGCAGGGATAGGAAGTTTTTGACAAATTCATCTTTTAGACACACATAATATCCACAGGTCGGCAATTGAACCCTACCGATTCATTACATAAATTGGACTTGATTCCTATGGTAAATTGATTATTAAATTTGGTACGACGAGTATCAAAAAGTAAAATGTAAAGATCAATATCTTTTCCATAGTACTGTAATGGAGTGATTTGCACTTGGACACTTCCAATATGGATATACCTATACTTTCTATCTTTGTTATGCTTAAGGATATTTTTCCAATTAATGAGACTAACTTCTCCCACATCATACTCACAGTGTTTTATCTCTAGATATCCTTCCATCATTTCACATACGTACTTACTCTTTAATTGAAAGATAGACTTTTGTATAGATCGTGTCTCTCTGAATTATGAGAAGGATCAAATCTCCTTTGACTTCTTCGTTCTCATTATCTACAACAAATTCTTCTCCTTTAAGATCACCAAGACTAATTAAACTACTTTCCATCATGCGACTAGTTTCTTCATAATCACTCTCTTCATATTCATCTTCCAGTACAATTCAATAATCCCCTTGTTGTTTTTAAGGGCTAGATCTAGTGACTATTCTTTGCTAAGCTCAAAATAATCCAAACTCCCAAGGTTTCAATAAGCTTGTTATTATTCCTATTTTTGCATTCGTATGCACAATGACCTACTTCTCCGCATGGCTAACACCTATAGTTGTTTTTCCCAGCATGACAATAAGCAGCTTCTCTAAAAAAAGCATCGTTTTTTAGGGTTTGGTTTGTTATAGTACTTTCTTTTACATTCCTGTCCCCTTTGCTTGTTAAAGCTCTTTTTCTTATAAAATTTTTTTCTTCTCTTCTTAGGTTTGTTTCCCTATTGGTGAGGATTATCTCAACATGCTAAAACTTGTTTCTTCATTTTCTTTTGTTTTTAGAGATCAAGATATTAATCATTGACCCATTTTCTTAAATAAGAGATTCTTGTACCAAGAGTATCAAGGACATGCTTTTTCAAGCCATGTAATGCATCTTTCATTAATTACAGAATTAATCAGATATGGTAATTTGCCACAAAACATACCAAGATTGGTTTCATTATGCCCAATTATGTAATAATACTAACTAAATTCAGCAATATAATTCTCCAGATATCTCATATCCCATAATTCTATATTACTAATCTTTCTTTCTCAACCTCTAGCTTTTTTTTTAGAATCAAGTTTAGATCCAATAAACCCAGTTTGGATTTCCTTACATAATTTTTTAAACATAACAACTGGTGTTTTTGTTATTCTTAATACATTTTTACCTTCCTCATCTACTTAGTCATACTAGTTAGCTACAATGCCATCAAAACTATGTTCGATATAGTTTAGGTAATTCCCGGCAGACCATGTGGTATTCAAGTTCATAATACTATTCATACCCTTTTCCAAATGGTCAAATACTTCTTCTTTATTATGGGCTCCGTTAATGTTTAAGATGTATCCCATTTGGCTAATTGAGGTAAGGCCAATTTTCTTCAAATGATGTGGTTTTTCTTGGGTTGAACCCAAAGGAAAAGTTGGTTATATGCATTGCTAGGACATATTTAGGTCTCATGAAATGGGTATTGCTCCTAGATGATTCATCAAACTCTTCAGGTTTATAGATTACATTATTAACTAGATTGGACTTGACTTCATCCATGTTGAGTTCTTCTTTAATCTCAGTGATTTCATCGTCATACCATCTCACCATATTTTTTATCCAACTTCCTCTTTATCTATTGTAAAGGAACAATATTAAAATCCCCTAGTTTAATTAGGTTCATTTGCTTATATATTTCTTCTTCTAACTGGACATCAGTTATCTTTTAGTTATTATCGGACAATACATCTTGTTTTTCAACTATTGTGTCCATAATTTTGTTTAACTCTTCTGCATTTTGTTCTTTATCAAACATATTCTATAATTCCTCATGGTTGT
Organism: Selenicereus undatus; assembly: GCA_017589665.1. Classification (NCBI taxonomy): domain Eukaryota; kingdom Viridiplantae; phylum Streptophyta; class Magnoliopsida; order Caryophyllales; family Cactaceae; genus Selenicereus; species Selenicereus undatus. The sequence continues at coordinate 91,111,610 of JACYFF010031952.1, read as the reverse complement.
ACTGTTTATACTCCATCCCCTTATTCTTTCTCTGCCTTTTCAGATGATTTTTCAATTGATTTTTCTATTGATTTTTCTCCTACTTCCTTCTGGATTTTTACATCATGCAATGGCAATGAATTTTGTTTTTTAGGTTTGGAAAGGATATTTATGCTGAAAAGAAGTACTAATACTTAAATTATATTTTTCACTATGTCTAATCTCGGTGATTAAAGAAAGATGGATGATAGACAGTTGCTTCTTTATCTCCTTCAATTTGGCCTTAATTTTAGCTAATTCTATCTTTAATTCTAAAACTATATCAACAATATGGTAACATGACCAAGCAAAGACAAAGCAAAAAACTATGGTTTTAGGAGTGAATGTCTCACCTCTTTCATTCATGTGTGTGGCCATATAGACAAGAATTGATTCATCAACAAAATATTGTAATATTCTACTTTCCTATACAAGTATCTAGGAAGAAGGAAACTAAATAATCAAGATAGCTCAATATATAAATATAGAATATATCCCAAAAATATAAATATTTTAGAATATTGCCCCGCCTCAATACCTCCCCCCCAACGTTGGTGCATGCAGATCAAAAACACCTAACTTGTGAAGAAGGTACTCAAATTGCAATTTGCCAAGATCCCTTTTGAAGATATCTGCAAGTTGCTCATGTGTGGGAACAAAAACTGTATGAATAGTGCCCTTGATATGCTCATCCTGAACAAAATGATAGTCTGCCTCAATGTGCTTGGTCCGCTCATAAAAGACTAGATTTCTCGCGATATGGAATGCTGTCTGACTATCACAACATTGTTGCATTGATTGCTTATGTTCGACACTAGTGATAACAAGATCTCTTTCAACCATTTGAGTTCACAGGTTGTCATTGCCATAAATCGATATTCTACTTTAGTTGAAGAACATGACACTATATGCTACTTGTAAGTTTTTCGGGATATAGGAGAAGCCCCCAAAGAGACAAACCAGCCAAAAAGAGAACTGTGTCAGAGGACAACCTGCCCAATCCAAATCACACCACCCACAGACGCGTAAATCGTAATCGCCCTGAAGTAATATTCCTTGCCCCGGATTCCCTTTCAAATATCTCACCACTCGTAACGCTGTCTACCAGTGTTCTTCTTTTGGGTGTTGCATGAACTAGGAGAGGACATGGACACAATAAGATAAGTCAAGCCTATTAAAACAAATATAGATGAGACGACCCACTAGTCTGCGGTATACCTCTGCATCATCAAGAAACTGCCCATTGGCCAATGTTAATCAATGTTGTTGTTCCAAGGGAACATTAGCCGGTTTGGCTCTAAGCAATCCTACCTCTGAGAGTATATCCAATATGTATTTACGTTGACATAGGAAAATTCCATCAGAATTTCTAGCAACTTTGACATCCAAAAAATATTTGAAAACTCCTAAATCATTCATGTGAAAACACTCACTCAAATAAGATTTGAATTACCCAATAGCCTTGTGATCATTTCCTAAAATAATTAAGTTACCCACATATACTAACATATTGAGCCGAATATCTTTCTGTTGCAATGTGAACAAGGAATAATCAGAATAATATTGATGAATCCCATATTTCTTAAAGGTTTTCAATAGTTTGGCAAACCGACACTGCAGTGCCTGTTTTAGTCCATACAAAGATTTGTGAAGTTGACAAACTTTCTTGGAACTTGTGACCTGAAAACCTAGTGGCATGCTCATGTAGACCTCTTCTTAAAGATTTCCAAAGATTACTAATAGAGCCTTGTAACATTCCATAGTCCCGTCAGACTTAAAGTTAATTTTGAAGACCCATTTGCATCCAAGGGCCTTTTTGTTAGGCACTACATCAGAGATTTCCTAGGTCCCATTGTCCTCTAATGCTTGTATCTCCTGTTGTACGGCATCTTGCCAGTGTTCATCTTTGACAACTTATGAGAAAGAAATAGGCTTGTGGCCAAAGGTAATAGCTGCAAAAAAATGTCTATGTCGCATTGAAAAATTATGACAGTTTACATAGTGTGCTATAGAGTAAAGCCATACCTGGAAGACATTGTGCCATAGATGAGCGTGTAGATGGACTCAATTTTCGAGTAGTATACATACCATATTCGCACAGACAGAATAAAGGTTCTTTCTTTCAATGCCCACGGTCCAACAAATCTCCATGGCCTAGAATTTCAGTAGTCTATGGGGTTGACTCAGCCTAGCCTGGATCAGTTCCTGGCCCAACTCCTTTCACCCTATGTATCTCAGCTTTCCTCAACTGGGCTTCAGCTTGTTAGGCTTCACCAATAGCTTTTGCTTGGGACAGGCACTAGACCCCTTAATTAGCCCCAGCATTTCTATGCTCTTCTAGGCCTCGACACCTCCTACTTCTTCAAAGGGAAAGTAGGCTCGTGCATCTTGACCCGCCTTGCCTCCAAACTATCAAGTTCTTCCAAATAACCATTGACAACCATCTAGGGCAAGGGCAATTCATTTTCAGAAAATACTACATCCCTTGAGATAAAATATTTTCGATTCTCTAAATCATATAACCACCACCCCTTTTAGCCACAAGGATATCCAATAAAGACACATCGTCTACTCCTACTAGCAAATTTATCTCCCGTTGTCCCTAGGTTATGGGCATACACAATGAGCGAAACACTCTAAGAAGCTCATATGAGGGTTTATGTCCATAAAGAACTTCATATGGAGTCTTGTCATCCAACACCATGGAAGGTGCTCAATTCATCAAGTAACCCACCGTTAAAACACATTCCCCCTAGAAACTAATGGGAAGATGGCCTTGCAAATGCAAGGCCCTAGCAACATTCAATATAGGTTGATGTTTCTGCTCCACCCTATAATTTTGTTGTGGTATTCTAGTATAAGAAGTTTGGAAAATTATTCCATGCTCCAAGAAGTAATTTTTTAAATAAATAAACCCTGTACCATTATCACTTCTGACAGTTTTGATTTTCTTGTTGAATTGTCTATCAACCATAGCAAACAAATTCTTCAAAATATGTGACACATCCTTTTTATCAACTAACAAGGTTACCTAAATTGCACCGAAAAATCATCCACAATTATCAAGAAGTAGTGTGCACCACAGGATGAAGCAGATCTATCGGGACCCCACAGATCACAATTGATCAACCCAAATAAATCAGATGCTTTATTTTCACTAAGAAGAAAACTGTTTCGACTTTGTTTTGGACGATGACAAATATCACAAGATTTATTCAAAACATTGCTATCTTTCCTAATGTTTGCTACTAGAATTAACTTGGCAACTTTGGGAGAAGGATGTCCCAATCTGGCATGCCACAAGTTAAACGAGCCCATTCCATCTGCTTTATGAGTCTGTATCTACGGTTGTCTTTAAAGGCAGTAGTGTCCATCCTTACATCACCCATACCAATCTGCATCTTTGAAGTGAGGTCCTCTAAAGCACAACTATGTTTAGAGAAAACTGCAACACAATTTGTTCATCAACAACTTGCGACACAGAAATTAAATTATCGGCTAAACCAAGGAAGATAAAGAACATCAAAAAGAACCAAACTTTTTGTCAAGTTTTATCAATCAAATTTCAGCAGCAAGCAAATTACCACCATTTGGAAAACCCATTGGACAAGCAGAAATTCTTCGCAAATCTTTCAAATTTTCCAAGCCTCCCGTCATATGGTTGGAAGCTCCTGTATCAATAATCCATGAGTTATTTTCTGTCTTATAGGTCAATTTTGCAGCAGAGTTAACTTTATGGGAATTTATAATTTCAAGAAGTGATTGCCACTATTCTCGATTCAAGTCTGGCACCCCTTGCTTTTCTTCTCCAATCATTAAGGTGTTGATTCCTGTGGCCTAACTGTTTGCTCATGCTTGGTCCACATTAGCTCGAAGCACACCACCTGTTCCTCGGCCTCCACTCACGCTGCTTCTGCCACGTCCAGCCACCTTTGCGTCATGAAGATCTTCACCCCACCAGTCCGGGTAGCCAACTAGCTAGAAACAATTCCCTGCCTCATGACCCGTCTTCTTACAATGTGTGCAGATTAGATTTTTGTCTCAAGCTTCGCTGCGACCTCTACCCCTGAAACCGCCTTAGGCTGCAAGCGCCATGATCTCACCAATCACCGTGGTCATCTTTCATACGGACCATATTTTTGGTTCATTCTTCTTGAACAAGAGTCAAATACACCATGTTCAGCGGTGGTAACGACTCAGTTGCTAGCGGGCCTGTCCAAACTATTCCATATACGCTTTCATCCAAACCCATGAGGGACCGATGAACCCGCTCCTCACGATTTTTGGTGAGTTTTGATATGATGTCGCACTCGAAATTGCCATAGTTACAGGTTAGAATCAAATCATAATCCATCAACTCATCACACAAAGGTTTCAATTTTCCATAGTATTCGACTATGGTCTGCCATTGTTGTTTGCACTCGGCCAATGCCCTCCTCAATTGCTAGATTCGAGGTCCATTTGGAATTGAGAATTGCTCCTTGAGATCTTCTCACAAGTCATTGGCGTTTTCTGAATATGATACAGCAGAACACAAGATTGGTTCAATGGCGTTTAAAATCCAAGAAACTAGCATAGATTGTTCCATCACCAATCCTCTGTATCGATAGAATTTTCAGATGGTTTGGTAATTGTTCCATCAATAAATCCCCACTTCTTTCTGGCCCGTAAGGAAATCCAAATTGCTCTTGCCCATTCTTCACAGTTGTTTCCTTTCAATTGAACTTGAGTGATAACATTTCTCGGGTTATCATTCGAGTTCAGGTCATATGGAGACAGTGACTTCTTCGCTAGTTCATTCTTTCGTGTGCCTTTAATATTTGTCATCACTCTGATACCGTAACCTGACCAAGCAAAGACAAAGCAAAGAACTATGGCTTTTGGAGTGAATCTCTCACCTCTTTCATTCATGGGTGTGCCCATATATACAAGAATTGATTCATTAAAAAAAATAATGCAATATTCTATTTTCCTATACAAGTATCTAGGAAGAAGGAAACTAAATAACAAAGATAGATCAATATATCCATATGGAATATATCCAAGAAATATAAATATTTTGAAATATTGCCTATCATCAATATATAGTTTAATTGTGGTGCCACTGAAGTGATGCCTTGTGGAGTGTCCACAATATGTGAAGAATTGGGTGCAGGGCAAGAAGATGATTCAAGAATTAAACTCTATTAATTATTTGAATTAATTATTAATTATCTTAATTATATTAATTATTTTTGGTCATGTGGCTTTGAAACCAATTGTAAGACGGCATCAAGTAGTATTTAGGAGAGAAATTACACATGCACAAAATTAAAATTTTTGAAAGTAAGTTTTTAAGGATTAGGGTAAAATTTGCAAATATAAAAAGTTATGGGCAATATAGTTGAACTAAAATAGCAGAATTGGACTTGAAAATAGTTTACATAAACTTTAGGGGTCTCTTATGTTATTTACCTCATAAGTTGAGATACCATATAATTAGTTTTGAAAACAGAGTCTCCTCAAAATAATTTACACAAAACTGAAGTTACCTTTATGTAATTTTTTTTTTGTAATTATGTGTATATTCTAAGTTATTTATTTTAGACATGTATGCGTGCCTAAATTAATTTTAATGCAACTATTTTTGGGGACTAATTAGAAGTAGGATTATTGCTTGTAGTAAGACTTTATCCCAAAAAAGGCATGAATTGAACCCAAAAACAAGGAAAGGAAACAAAAAAACAAAATGGGCAACTGAAAAAGGGGGCGTCATATTTATCAGGAAATAGGGGGGTTTTAGCCCTCTATCTTTCTTGCTTTAAACCACACACATAACTCATACACACACACACACACACACACAAAGGAACTTGGAAATTGATGGACAATTTAGGTGAGTAATTCTTATTTTCCCAAACCTACAACTGATTAGGGAAAGATTAATTGGATAATGTATGCTTGAATTTAACGAATCAATTAAAGATTAACGCTATTAATTTGGTGTTTTTAGGGTTTAATAAAGTACAAAGTTAATTTCGTTTGTTCGACCCCTAAAATTTTCATGTTTATTGAAATTACTGGCTTTTTGGATGACGGAAATTTGATGATTATGCTATGAATTTAAATACATTGCTTGAATGTTTGGTTTAGGATAATAAAAAGGCAGGACTTTGATTTAGTTTTCGAATTTGGCCTAATTTTGGTAAGTTTAATAATTTTCAAGAATTATTGCCTAGGAGAAAAATTTTGAAATATTTACTGTAGATTCTCCATAATATTTGGCAATTTTGTCCAAATGTTCACTAATTTTGGATATGTATTGATTGAACTAAGAATTTTTTATTTGATTTAGTGAAATTAGAAACTGTTTGTATGTTTAATCTATAAATTAGATATGTAATGGCTGGTATGAGCGTTGAATTCATCATGGTGGCAGAATTACATGGCGGGTACTCAGATAAATTCGTTAGAGTAAAAATATGCATTTTCTTTACTATATTTTTTTAAAACTTGTAAATTGAGTTTCATTAAAAAAAAAGTAATATTATGATCATATGAGCTATATCATTGCACTAAATTATGTTTTATCGGGAAAATGATTAATGCCATACTGAAGGCAATTACTTATCTCGTATTCTAAAGCTATGATCATAAGAGTGACTGCCTTTATATTCAGGTTGAGTGGTGAAAAGGCCCCCAAGATATGAATATCAGCCTTATATGTTATGCTAGTCATGTGAGTCTCTAGTGAGGAAGGTCATACCCTAAACTTACTAGGATATGAATATGACTCCATGATTTATGTTTTGTGGGCAATTTGTGTCCTTCAGAGTAAGGTTGCCTAGTTGGTACCATACGAGCTCCAGCTGGTCCACTGGCATATTTGTCACCCTTATGTTGTGGTGGTTTTTTGTGTTGGTAATGGATTGATTTCCCTCAAAATTAAGGAACCTTAGTTAATCTAGGAATTATGTGATATGTTATTTAATTGGATTTTAGCTTGGATTTAGGAAAGTCTGTGATGTTTTTGAGATTGTGATTGATTCTAAGTATCAGTATAACTAATAAATATATTTAAAGAAATACATTATGCAACTATAATATATATGTGTAATTTTCTAAGAAAGACACCTTTATGTATGCATATATTGTGGTAATGGTCGGGCCATTACTTCAACTTAGTAGACTTTGATTTCTTTTGGACTCTAGTGAGGACTAGGAGTCCAAAGTATATGATTGATATGGAACAATCATGGTTAATTTATTGAATATACTAGCAGCAGAGTTGATTTACAGACTTAATTGCAAATAAGGGTCATGAAATTGTATCTGATATGAGACCACTTTGGCTAAATTAGTCTAATTGCCTGCATCATGACATGTCTCAGTGTGGTTTCAGAGGTGAGCTAAGTATGAAAGATATCATTATATTTCTAAAGTATGATCATCTTCTTATGTCGCCTCCCATATCCTATATGCTATGTTATTATTCGTTATTCTCAGTGATACATGTATTATGTGATTATATGTTAATTGGATAATGTGCAAAATGTAACGATGGGAAATGTAAGGAGCCTATAGAGCCTTTAAGAAGTTTCCAATTGAACATTCACAATGATGATGCGCCTGCCTCCTAAGATAGGGGTGTTACAGGAGGAAAAATTAGCTTCCAAATCCGTTGTGGTATGGGTAAACATTTAATTGATCCAGTAAAATTGGATAAAGATTTTTGGAACTACCTAGGTTTGGGTAATAATTTTTTGGATTACAACTGTTTGGGTTAATAATCCTTTGGAGGATAAATATTTTTATTTTTGGCCTAAACTTTTCTGAAATTTCTATTTTTGACCCTAATGTGGTTCAAAGTGCAAATACTTAAACTTATGGGCCTTTTTAGAAAACTACGCTTATATTAAAATTTGCACTTCTTATAATGACTTTACTGACACTAATTATCATAATCTACAGCTTATATCACAAATATTATATTTCTGTGATTAGAGGCCCACCATGCTTAGCAAAATAATTAAAGCTTAAACAGAGAGTTTCGATTATTACCTGAACTTAGTCGGCATTAGATCCTGGTGTTCCTCTAGCTCCCAGTTTACAGAGAATACTAATCTCTTTCCCACCTTCCTTAGATCAGGTACAACATATATCCATTTCTTCTCCTACCTAGGACCGTAGTCACTAATCCAATTTTTTTATATTTTTAAGGATAGTGAGACTTTAATCAAGAAATCATAATATTTATGACATAAGGTTCGATTGCATAACTTTCTCTACCGGGAAACCTCTTTTATTGAAAGCTTGAAAGTGAAAATATTGTAATGGAAAGATTGAAGAGTGACTTAAGCTACTACGATCATCAGGGATGCTTGGTCATAGAGAAATGGATAATCCTGACTTCGCTTTTGCTCAAGTATGCTCAAATGACCATGTCCCTTCTCAGCACTCAACCTCTCCTTTTATAGAGGAGATTGACTACATAGGATGCCATAATGGCTACAGTACATGCTAATATTTACACATGACTGCAGCAATCCTTGCATGGCTACAGTAGACAACATTATTTTACTGACTTGACACTTGACAAAATAGTACAATAATAGAGCAATAACTTTTCAGAGCCTTTAATGCTGACAAAACTAGTCATCCATATTAAGATTCTGCATTCCTTCATCTCCAATAATGTTTTCCAATCCATCATTATCCATATAATCATCAAAATCTTCATCAAGTTGAAGATGCTTTAGATCCCATCTTTCAAATAATTCATAAAGATATTTCTTTTCTTTTTTTAATAAGAATTTTCCAGCTTCAACATCGAACAGATAATCAAATACATCTTCTGAAGGCTCATTCTACCTTCATATATTTACTAAAATCATCATGATAGATAAAAGTAGTGTTTGTGCAATGCATTTGTGTTCTTCCTTGTTTTAAGTAATGCGCACATTTGATGATAAATGTTATAAAATTTGATGGTTCTTGCTAAAGTAGGATCACTAAATAATTTTTGATGTTATGGAAACTATTCTTATTGTTGATCATTGGGATCATCTATCTAACTGGAGAAGATAATGGGCTGGTTTGCCTTTTCCGTTTTCATACTCAATTATCGTGCAATGTACTTTGACATACAGGCTTTTATTGTTTGGAACTTTTGTTGGGCCATCCAAAGATGTGAGAACCAGATGGATCATTTTAAACATGTACTGTTGAAACTTAGTTACTCTTGAGAAGAATGGGTACTTCGAATCTAGGATTTTCATAAGGTAAACTACCACTCCATATTCCAGGCTTTCATGATGAGTCACCCAGAGATATTGAATTTGCTGGGAGACTAACACCACCAACTTCAGATTTGTCATCAAAGAAGAATATCATAAGAATAATTATGGTGGTAGTCGATGCAAGCTGCATACCATTTGTTGAACCATTTTTCTTTAACATGGGAACTTATTTTTTCTGGAATATCATAAGAACACCTTATGTAATTCATTTATAATTCTAAAAGGCTAAATCTCTGTACTGTTAGATAGGCTGAAGACAATAGACCAACGTATGATCTACTTTTTATATGAAATTTTAAAATATTCATAAGGATTCTACTAGAAGAAGAAACCCGTTTTAACAGTAATGGCATTTCATTTTGAATCTCCTCCTTTTTGGATAGAAGTTCTGCTCTGACGATCACCATTGGCAAGTTTGTGAGTTATTCCAAAGAATTCTTTGATTCCTATATGTGTTCAACAGAAAAAGAAATCTGGTTAAGCCATAATTGCCAACACAGGAGTCTCCCTTGTGCTTGCATGTTTGATAAATTCTTTTTTATAAAATCGAGTATGCCTTTGTAATTAGTTCGAATAAGAAAAAGTTTTGAGGCTAAAAGATTAAGAACTTTTCAATTCCCCTTATGACTCCAAGGATTTCTTTTTCCATCGTAGGATAATTGAATTTTGGATAATTGAATTTTACTTTATTAAAACTTCCACCTGCAATATTTATAGAGTTTTTCTCCTTTAATTTTGATTACTGCAGTCCAGTCCTCATTGATGTCATTTGTCTCAAGAATTAAATGATCTCCTTTATTAGCAAATTAAGAACAAGAAGATTTTTACATATCTTTTTGAAGTTTTGAACAATCTTTGAATCGCTAGAGGTCCATGTCCAACTTATTTTTTTCTTGCGTTTTTACTGCAATGGTTTTCCCAATTTAGCGAAGTCTTTAATGAAATCTGAAGTACAGGTGAGACATCCAAGAAAAATTCCTAATTGCTTCATATCTTCAATCTTATCAGGAAAATTTTCTATTTTCTTTAGAATATGCTTTTGCATGATGATTTGTCCCACTTTTCTCCCTAGACCTAAAAACTCAATTTCTTGTTCAGCATAAATGCACTAGTTCTTACCAAGGACAATACTATGATTAATGCATCTTTTGGTGATAGCTAAGACATCATGATCTTTATGCTGTTCTATGGCCTTGGATAAGATAAGGATATCATTGATGTAAATTAGACAACAGTGATTAAGATATTTGAAGATGTTATCCATTCTTCTTTGGAATATTTGAAGTGCATTTTTTAGACCGAATGGCATTACTATACATTCATAATGTTCATGAATGGCACAAAAAGCAATTAAAAGAATGCTTTCTTCATCTATTTTTATCTGTCAGTATCCGCTTCTGCAATCCATTTTCGAGAACCAAGAGGCTCGTTGAATTCTACCGAAAAGGACCGTATTGTTATGAGTATAATGACCATCAAAGACAATATTATCATCAAGCTGTTTGTAATTTATTAGCATTCTTACTTTTCCTCTTTTTTCTTCAGCATGATTTCTTACCATGAAAGCGAGATTGGTGTGAGGACTCTTGCTATTCTTGATCAATCCTGTATGCAGAAGTTCTTTAATTAGTTTATCAAATTCTTGAATATCCTGGTGTGTATACACCGTTTGTTTGACTAGAACAATAGTGTTGGGATTTAACAAAGTAATCTTGGCATATGTTTTATCTGATTCCAAAATTTTAGAGGATTATTAGAGTTTGGTTTTTTTTATAATTGCTCTTGTTGCTCAGCTGTCTACTCTTTAATAGATAATACAAGTACTGAGATTGTTAGTGCTATCTCATGTTGTGCAAGTATTACATTCTCACCATGCTAGCTACATGTAAACTCAATCTTTTGATGAGTGTAAATTTTATTTAATTTATTAATAGAAACTGAGTGACCATTTATTGTGAATATTATTTGGTTAATGGTCTGTGTGCATGGAGAATATAGCCTCTGAAAATTATGATCAATTATCATATCATGAGATGGTTGGCCAGTAGCCCATAGAACTAGAATAATGCACTGGACTCCTCCTATTTTTATGGATAACCCCTGTATTGTTTTGTTGTGGCTCATAGTGCTATTATCAGTTATTCTTACTTGCAAAAGATTCTTGCCCTTTTTTCCACGTAAATTCTGAAAATAATGATGTTTTTCCAAAACATCAGAACAACCACTATCAATGTAAGCATATAATTCATATCTATATCCTTCTAAGCATACAATTTATTGGAATATAGATGTTAGGATTTGTATTGGTGATTTCATAGCATATCTCCGTAGTCATGTTTTTTAGTAATTCATCTTCATAGATTGGTTTACTAACTATTCTTGTTTTGTACCCAATTACTTCCCTATGTAGTCTCATACTTCGGTCTACACTGTGCCTTGTATGTTTAAAACTCATTCTACTCATTTCACTAGTCATACTAATTTCACTAGTCATACTAATTATACCTTCTTCTTTAAGCTCTTCTTTAGCTTATGAAGACCCTTCTCCCCATTCTAATCTTGTACTCGTGCTTCTTAATGATTGGGGTTTAATGTTAATATTATCATTTTCATCAATTGTCATTACACTTTTCTTATTGAATTTTGTGGGATTGACAAAGTTAGATAAGACCTATCAATTTTTATCTCCTGAAGATTTAGGATTGGATTTTATCCTTTAGATTTTTTGCACAGGAGTATGACTTTCAATTTTCTCTGCCTCTATCATTGTTACTTTAGTCTTTAGATCTATAGTATTATCTAGTTTGCATATTATTTTCTAAAATATCCTCAGTAGGTATCCTCTTCATTTCATGTTCATCCCAACTATTTTTATCTTAAGGGATAGAAATTTTTTTGGCAAAATCATCTTTTACGCTTACATAGTATCCCAGTCAACAATTGAATGCTACTGATCCATTACATTAATTGGTCTTAATCCCGGTGATAATTTGATTATTAAATTTTATATGCCTAATATCACAGAGCAAAACATAAAGATCAATATATTTGTCATGATATTGTAATGGAGTGATTTGCACTTAAGACACTTCCAACGTGGATATACCCATACTTTCTACCCTTGTTATACTTAAGGATATTTTCCAAATTAATGGGATTAACTTCTCCTACATCATGCTCACAATCTTTGATTTCTAGATCTCATTCCATCATTTCACATACGTATTTACTTTTTAATTAAAGGATCGATTTTTTTATAGATAATGTCTTTTTGAATTATAGGAATGATCAAATCTTCTTTGACTTGTTCGTTCTCATTATCTACACACAAATTCTTCTCCTTCAAGATCACCGAGACTAATCGAACTGCTTTCCATCATATGACTAGTGTCTTTGTAATCAATTTCTTCATATTCATCCTCCAGTACAGTTTCAACAATTCCCTTGTTTTTTAGTGCTATATCTAGTGTTTCTTCCTCGCTAAGCTCAAAATAATCTAGACTACCCAAAGTTTCAATAAGCTTATTAGTCTTTCTATTTTTGTATTAGTTTGCATAATGACTTACTTCTCCGCATGCTTAACACTTATAGTTGTTTCCCAGTAGGACAATAAGTGCCTTTTCTAAAAAAATCTTCGTTTTTAGGGCTTAATCTGTTGTAATATTTTCTATTATTTTTCTACCCCCTTTGCTTGTTAAAGCTCTTTTTTTACAAAATTTTCTTTTCTTCTCCTTTTAGGTTCTTTTTCTCATTGGTGAGGATTATTCCAACAAGTTAGAAATTATTTCTTCATTTTCTTTTGCTTATGGAGATTGAGACATTGATCATTAACCCATTTTCTTAGATAACAGATTCTTGTACCAAGGGTATCAATGACATCTGCTTTTTCAAGCCATGCAATCTACTTTTCCTTGATTATAGAATTGATTGGATATAGTAATTTGTCACAAAACATACCAAGATTGGTTTCATTATGCCCAATTTTGTAATAACTTTAACTAAATTCAACAATATAATTCTCTAGATATCTCATATCCCATAATTCTATATTATTTACCTATCTTTGTCATTCTCTAGCCTTTTCTTTGGAATCAAGTTATGCTCCCATGAATTCAGTTTCGATTTTCTTCCATAGATTTTTCAAAATTACAGCTAGGGTTTCTATCATTCTTAATGCATGTTTACCATCCTCATTTAATGAATCATATGACTAAGCTACAATGGCAGAAAAACTATGTTCGACGTAGTTTAGGAAATTTGTAGCAGTCCATGTAGTATTTACAATTAGGATACTATTTGTTACGCCCCCAAATTAAACATATTCCACTGTATGCATTCTCTTTAATAAATCCTGAATTATGACTAATAAACTCGATGATAGGGGCGTTACCACCATCCAAAAGGACAAGGCTTGAAGTATGTATATTATAAATAACATAGTTATGCATAGTCTCAACCGCACATATTCACACATTATCAAACCGTATACAATCAATTGTTAATCCCAAATATCGTTTATACACCATAGTAAAGTAATTCACCTCACAATCTACACCTCCATCCACTGAAGATTTCAAAATACGGCTCCAAATATGCATGTACTATATCATTTGTTGATCCCTCCAAATTCCCTTGCACAACTTATTCTCTTCAGCTGGTTTGCTAGTATGAGGGAAATTCACTGAGCATTTTCCTAAAACAAAACATGGAAAACATTTCAAAATATGAGTCGAAGCTCAGCACATGCATTCCTATATTGTTAAATGATCTCTGCATAAATTTATTGGGAGGCCGCTTTGCAATTCATTTTAAGTTAAAACAGTGAATGAGATGACTGTAAACTGCAATTACTAGTTGCTCTCTGATAGTGAACCCCCTTGATGTTGTTATGATTTATGGATAGGTGTTACCTGCCAAGCCGATCGGGGGACCTAGCCTGAAGCCGTGCGGGTAACTGAAGCCACGCAGGTAATTGAAGGCAATGCTCTGTAACTGATAACTGATGGGGTCACTAATTATGTGACAAATCACTGATTAAACTAATTCATTGGTATACTTACCAAATTATCATAATTTGGATAAATACGTGCTGATTTCTAAAGATACAGGCAATGAACGTAATTGAAGTATTTAAAATGCAGTGTCATTTGATAATACTTATGTACAATGGGGAACGATAGACTAGGCCCCGTTTCTGCTTAAGAAATGTAGTTATAGGTAAATGCAGTTAGTAAACAACCTTCACTCCCATAATTTGTAACTTTATGGAAATTGAGCAATAAAAAGGGCATCCATGATTCAAACAATTCAATATAAAATAAGTTACACTAAAATGATTTGAAAACCAAATAAGTTGGGGTCATTGAACTCGAAGTGAAACAAGTTGGACCAAAATATAACAAAATGAAATAATTGAGGTGATAATGAAAAGACTTTAATGGATATAAATGAAATATGGGTTTTGGATGTTTCTGAAATGAATAATAGAAGGTTCAATTCCAAGAGGGGTGTTGTGAGGTTTAGGAATGCTCATATAACCTTAGCTTGTGTCACTAACCTCTTCACTTCTCCAATTTCATTTCCATGCCCATTTAACTCGATTTTCCAACCCAAGTAAGCTTCTACACAAAATAAAAGTTGTTGAACTCACTAAACCTTGTAATTTCTTTGCAATATCCATAATTATGTATAGACTCCTGATAATATTTCCAAATGCCATGATTTTTTTCTTCCCTTACATAACCAATTGAAGGTCTACTTTAAAAAATCCATATCTTTCAACCCCGAGCTCCAATGGAGCTATAAAACCCCAATATGAAAACCTTAGGAAGTCCTGCAACACTTTTACTGACAATGCAAAACACGCTTACCACAACCCGGCCCCTAAAATTGAGCTGAAACACAAATGTGCACAGCTCAGATCTGTCCTGCGCAGTCTTAGCAAAATGGCCATAATTGTTTCCACATAACTCAGAATAATGTGATTCAAAAGGCATTTGAAAGATAACTCATGGATATATTTACCCACCAAAAATCATAATTTTTCAAAGGGCCAAACAGTACCATTTTAATCGCAAAGTGACCCCAGTTTTAGGTATGTTCACAATCCTACTATTCTTGTTTTCCCCCTTCTTTTCACATAATTTCCCATCTAAAATCACTCCTTAAAATCAATCATTTAACAAAGCCTTGTTCCTCATCATCACCTTATAGAGCCATATTACTCAAATTTACTCCATAATTATCTACATCAAATTTTTCAATTCTTCTCTTTTTCAAAATCACTCAAAACACATCCATAAGCTTACTTATTTGCATAAATGAGCAAAATGACCTTTTATAATCAAATGAGAAAATTTTAATAATCCAACACTTTATACAAAATCATCTCAAGTGATTTTTCAAGTTAAACAACACATCCAAGATTCATTTCTTTATCCAATTATACATAAATAATATACTTGATGCTAGAAATAAATCAACCCATGCTTGATCACCAAAATCCTAACTTATGACCAACTTATTCTCGCATTTAAACTCATCCGAACTCAACATAAACATCACGATATCCATTACTAATGCCAAAGATCACAAAATCAAATACAAAACAATCTAAATCCATCACTTCAAACTTAAGCTTGCATAATCATGAGCAACCTCAACCTTTGCACACTTTCAAGTTTAACCAAAAATTAAAACATCAAAATAAAATTTGTTTATATCAAGACAACATGATCCATAATCAAATCCAACATAAAACCAAGAATTAACATAGTTGGATTGAGGTTTTTACCTCACTTACATGCTTGAAGGAGAGGGATGAAAGTGGTTGAGGATGCGGAGAAGAAAGGTGTGGAGGAGAGTAAAAGGAAAGCTAATACTTATCTTGGTTGAAAATGATTTGGATGCTATCCTAATGCTTGGATGATATTTATGCATAAAAAGGTGTCTATGGCAATTTCAATTAGATATACGTAATGACAATTTGATAGATCAAGTGCATAAACTTTTGGTCATTACTAGCTCGACTTTTGTTGATAAGTTTGGCTAATTTTATCCACTCAAAAAGTGGCTTTTTGCTAATGATGATTAGGCATAATAATGGTAATCTACTTAATTTAACTGCACCAAAATGTTCGGGCCACAATTTGAGCCCAAAATTAATCGGACCGCAATTCGGGCCCAAATGAATTGGGCCCAAACTTTTGCATGGTTAAAAATTAAATTTTTGTTACATTATGAAAAATAATTTATCACCTAATCATATTGACCGGGACCTAATATCGATTCACCTGAAATTATTGCGGTAAATGAAACTCGAATTGCAAAGTGGAGCCCAAAATGAATTCTCCCAGCCGAGACGATTAAATGAGATAAATAAATGTGAAAAATTAATAGCATGGTTTAATTAAATAAATAAACATGATTTAGGGTCGGGTCATTGCAGCCTCCCCGCCTTAATGAGTTTCATTCTCGAAACTTATGCGCTTTGACAAAACATGCAAGTTCATCCCACATAGATGTGGGTACTTCACTGGCATCTCATCCTCGGTTTCTCCAAGTGGCTTCTGAGGAGGTATGATTTTCCCAATGTACTTTGACTAAGGGTGTCTACTTGATATGTAGCTACTTAATTTTATGATCTAATATCTGGACTTAGTGCACTTCATACACTAGTTCTCCAGTAACTTCGATGGTTTCAAATACTATAGCATGGTCAGCATCTGGAATGTATTTTTTGAGCTGTGAGATGTGAAACACTTCATGTACATGTTTGAGTTATATAGGCAGATCTAGTCGACAAGCTGTGGGATTCAATTTTTCAATAAACTTGGATGGTCCAATCGACCTTGCCCTCAATTTAGCTTGTAGTTCAACCTCCTTATACATTAGTTGGCGAAACCTTCTAAGGAACTTTATCATCTACCTGAAACTCCAGGGATCTCCTTCTTTTATCAGCATATCTTTTTTGTCGATTTCAATAGTCTGTTTTCAAGAGTCTTCTGATGTATGTCACCTCATTGAATGTTAAAGAAAATCTTCATGACCCAAAAGATGATTTTGTCGTCAATGTCTGTGTCATTTTACCCTGATGTTTCATGTAAATTTCTCTGCTATTATTTTTATAACATCGACTATTGGGAGTTCCATGCTTTCTTCAAATGCAAATGTTGGTCCTAGGTCATGAAGTACTACAAGCTCAAACTTAAAAGAGTTGGATCCATTGATATTTTTAGATACTTGCCCATGTGTCAGTAATTGAACACCCAAATTCTCAAGCCCTCTTAAGAGGTTCAACTAAGTAATCCCTAAAGTGTTAAGGTATGTTTTGCCTTCCTTGTCAGGGCATATGCCACAACATTTGTCTTTTCTGGTTGATATTGGATTTGCAAGTTGTAATCTTTAAGCAATTCTAATCAACGCCTTTGTCTCAGATTGAGCTTCTCTCAAGTGAAAATGTACTTGAAGCTTTGATGATCAGTATAGATCTCCTAAGGTACTCGATACTGTAACGCCCCCAAATTAAACATATTTCACTGTTTATATTCCCCTTAATAAATCACTCAATTGTAATATGATGAATCCAATGATTGGGGCGTTACCGCCGTCCAAAAGGACAAGGCTTGAAACATGAGTGTTATAAATAACACAGTTAAGCATAACCTCCACTGTACACATTCACATATGATTATCCATTCACAATCAAGTGTTAACCAATGTAAGGTTTATAAACCATAGTAAGATAATTCACCATGTAATCTACATCTTCATCCACAGAAGAATTCAAAATACAACTTCAAGGTATGCATATACAACATTACTTCTGATCCATCTGGATTTCCCTGCTTCACTTATTCTTTTCAGCTGATTTGCTGGCATGAGGGCAACTCTCTCAGCATTTGCCTAAAACAAAACATAAAAATATTTCGAACTGTGAGCCGAAGCTCAGTACATGCATTCCTGAATTGTTAAATGATCATTGAAACACTGGTCGGGCCCGCTTTGCAATTCATTTTAAGTTAAAACAGTGAATGAGATAAATATAAAACTGCATTGCTAGTTATTATCTGATAGTGAACCCCTTGATACTGTTACGATCTATGGATAGGTGTACACCTGCCAAGCCGATCAAGGACCTGGCCTGAAGCCGCGCGGGTAACTGAAGGGTGAATGCCCTATAGATGATAACTGACAGGGCCACTTATTAACTGATAAATCACTGTGTAAACTGATTCATTGATGTACTTACCAAAACATGATAACGTTGATAAATACACTCTGATTTCTAAAGATACAGGCAATGGACGTACCTGAAGTCTTTAAAATGATATTTCACTTGATAATACTTATGCACAATGGAAACGATAGACTAGGCCTCGATTCTGGTAAAGAAATGTAATTATAGGTAAACGTAGTTAGTAAACCATATTTACCGAGTAAATCATATTCGCTGACATAAATGATTTATTTAAAAAGACTCCTACAGTTCCAATAATTCGATATAAGACAAGTTAAACCAAACTGATTTGAATAATAAATCTATTAGGGTTAGTGAACTTGAAATAATACAAATTGAAGCAAAAATAGACCAAATGAAAATGATTGAGGTAATAATGAAAAGATTTAATTGATATAAATGAAGTATAGGTTTCGGATATTTCTAAAATAGATAAAGGAAAGTGTGATGCGTCTGAAATGGATAATAGAATGGTTAATGCCTCTAAAATGGGTGACAAATGTTTTAATGCTATGAGGAGTGTTGTGAGGATCATAAAAAGCTCAAATAACCTCAATTTGATTCATTAGATACTGATTTCTTTCTTCGTATACCACCATTTGATGGTCTACTTTAGAAAATCCATCTCTTTCACTCCCAACCTCCAATTGAGATATAAAACTCCAATATGTAAAGCTCATAATGTCCACTAAAACTTTCATTCAGGACACAAAGCACGCTTCACATAGTAAGGTCCCTCAAATTAGAGTAGAACACAGACGTGCACAATTTCTGTTCAATCTGCACAGTCGTAGGAAAATGACCATAACTTTCTCTACAAAACTCGGATTAAGGCGATTCAAAAGGAATTTGAAAGATAACTCATTGATCTATCCACACACCAAAAATCACAATTTTGCAATGACCCAATCAATACCAGTTTTTCCGTAAAGTTACTGCTCCAGTTCAGTTCCCAGTTTCAATGTATTCTGCACAGTCTTGAGTAAATTCATCATAACTTTGTCCACACAACTCGAAATTGAGTAATTCCAAAGCCTATTGAAAGCTAACTCATAAAGATATCACTACACCAAAAATTATGAATTTTGGATGTGCCAAACAGCACCAGTTTGTTTCCAAATAGACCCCTGTTTCAGGTCTGTTTCCCAGCTCTAACTCACATATTGTCCATCTTTTCTTCACATAACCACCCACTAAAATCACTCTTTAACTCATCTAAATCAATATAAACATCTTGATATTAATTACCAAAACCAAAGATCATAAAACCTCATTTAAAACAATCAAAAGCCATCATCACAAACTAGGCTTGCATGATCATGAACAACTTCAATCGTTACTCACTTTCAAGTATAATCAACAACCAAAATATCAAAATAACACTTGTTTCCATATAAGTTACATGATCAAATATCAAAACCAAGAATCAAAACCCAAATCCCAAATAAAAACAACAAGATAGGGTGAGGTATTACTCACTTGATGCTTGAAAAAGAGAGGTGTGGGTGATGCTTGAAGGGTAGGGGAAGTGGCTGGTGGCTGGAGGGGTGTTGGGGTGGCTGAATGGTGGTGTTTCTAGTGGTGTTTTCCAGCAGAAAAGGGGCAGCAACAGGCAGCATGGGGATGGCAGCAAGGGCCAGCAGAAATGAAGAGAAAGAGAGAGGAAAGTGAGAGGAAATTACCTTGGTGTTTTTTTGCTTGAGTTGTTTACTTGGTTGCAATTGAAAGGAGTATACATGGCTGAAATTTCACCCCCAAAAATAATATCTTTGCTAGTTACAATTAGGTATTAATGCTAGTAATTAGCTTAACAAATGGATTAGGAAGTTGTTGGGCCTAAATTGGGCCCAATTGAGTTATGCTTGAAATCAAAACGTCCCGATGTGATAAAATATTTACGAAGCTCGAAATTAAATTTTTGTGATGTTACGAAAAATAATTTAATCTTTTAATTCATAATCATCGAGGCCTAATATCAATTTCTCCGAAAAATTATTTTCGGTAAATGGAACTCGAATTGCAAAGTAGGGCCCAAAATGAATTCTCCCAACCGGGATAATTAAATGAGATAAATAAATGAGAAAAATGAATAACATAGCTTCATTAAATAAATAAACATGATTTAGGGTCGGACTATTACAGATACAAATAATGTTTTCAAATTTTTAGTGCAAAAACCACAACCGCTAGCCCTGGGTCATGGGTAGGGTGATTTTTCTCATAAGGCTTGAACTATTGGGAGGTATAAGCTATCACTTTATCTTCTTCCTAACTTTATAGCTTACTTTCAACAAATTGGTTAGGGAACATGTTATCTTTGAAAAATCCTTCCCAAAACACGATAATACCCTGCTAAAGCCAAAACGTTCCTAGTCTCAGTAACATTGGTCGGCTTTAGACACTCTATAACTGATTTGCCCTTTTGCAAGTCAACCTTAATCCCTTTCTTGAAATCATATGTCCCAAAAATAACACTTCTTCTAACCAGAACTCATGCTTCTTGTATTTGTTATGTAATTTATGTTTCCTCAAGGTCTACAACACTGTCCTCAAATGAATAGTACGCTCATCTCTGTCCTTGGAGTATATCAAGATATCTTTTATAAACACCACGAACTTGTCCAAATAGGGTCTGAAACTCTATTCATAAGATCCACAAGGGTTGCAGGGGCATTGGTCAGGCCAAAAGGCATCATAGTGAATTCATAGTAACTAAACCTGGTCCTAAATGCGGTTTGGGAATGTGTTCAGGTAAAATCTTAAGTTGGCGGTACCCTGATATCAAATAAATCTTGGAAAAGACTCATGCTTCTTATAGTTGATCAAATAAACCATCAAATTAGGGCAATGGGTTTTTTTTTCTTGATGGTAATCTTGTTCAGTTCTCTATAATCGGCACATAACCTCAAGGTTCCATCCTTTTGCTTTACAAATAGAACTGGGGCACCCCATGGTGACAGACTTGGTCTAGCAAATCCCTTCCGTAATAGCATATCCAATTGAAACTTTAGTTTTCCAAGCTCTATTGGGGCCATATGATATGGGGCTTTAGAGATAGGTGGGGCACCAAGGATTAATTCAATCTCAAAATCAATTTCTCTTCGCGTGTCAGTCCCAGTAACCCTTCAGGAAAAAATCTCTAAATTCACAAATTACAGAGATATCTTCTGCTTCTTCTTTCTGTGGTTGAGTGTTAATAGCATAACACCAATACCCGATACATCCTTGACATAAGAGCTCAATTACTTTCATAGCAGAATTTAATGGAGAAGGTTTTTTATATCTTTGACTATAAAACATATTTCTCTCCCTCGTTCATCCCTTGAAATAATCTTAAGGTCTTCACAATCTATCTTGATCCCATAAGTGCACAACCAGCTCATTTTCATAATGATATCAAAGTCTAACGAGTCAAATTGAATCAAGACTCCAGGGAATACTATAATACTGTGCCACCAATAGTAATTGTAACAAGTTTATAAGAGATAGGACGCCAACTTTAGAGTCATTGGGTAACTTGATTCTAAAATTGGTTTATGTCTCCTTATTTTCAAGGTTCAGTTGCATGGCATATCGAGTGGATGTAAATGAATGACTGGAAACTGAATCAATCGACACACAAAATGGCTTTGAAATTAAATATTGTACTAGAGGTGGCAGCTTTCTTTCTTACTCAACACATACGCCCTTCCTACAGCTGTGGGCCTTGCAGGTCGGAGCCCTTGTCTATAGCCTTCAGTCTTCGGGGGCAGGAAGCAATGTGGTGTTTCGGGCTACCACACCACATGCATTTGTTAGTTCCCACTCAACACTCAGGAGTGGTGTGGTTAGTTCTTCCACATTTCCCACAGGGCTCTGCTAAGCCTGCAGGACGACTCTTGGGAGAAGCAGGAGCAGATTTCTTATGGTTTACACTCTTGCTCAGAGCGCCCTATTCGGTCCATCCCCTCTTCTGATTAATCGGGTTCAAGGCCCTTAGATTATTCTTCACTTGTTCCACTTCAGTTGTTCACTCATATAACTCTTGACAGGTAAGGATTAGTTGATCGGCAAGCTGGTTGCGAATATAAAAAGCTAATCCCTCTTCAAATCTCCTCATCTTCAGTCATTTAGGCCATACAAACTCCAAAACAAACCTGCATAGTTACATAAATTTTGCTAGCATACTGCATCACAGTCATTTACCACTCACCTTCAGTTCTTCTAGAAATCTACTCCAAGTGAAGTCATACCCTAAGAGCCTACCCTTAATAGTGTCCCACCAAAAGTCTACTTCCTTAGTCAAGTAAAATGTTCCGATATTAACCTTTTTATCCTCTGGAACCTCCACTGTTGTGAAAATCTTTTCTATCCCTCTAATCCGTGCTTCTAGCTCCACTGGGTCATACTTTCCATCATATACTTTAGGATTGCATCGCCCACCCTATCTGATAATTTAATGACTTTGTGAGGGATTTTGAAAGGTGCTGGGGTTATTCATTTCATAAGCTCAAACACCAATGTCTATTAATAGTTGGAGTTCCCATGTTGCTAACCAACTCAAGAGGATTGAGGACATTCTACTAAGGGTTATTGGCACATTACACAAAACTTGGTCACCTGACCCCTGACCATAATCTGAATTTTCTTCTATGTGGGTTTCTGCATTGTTTTACGTATATTCTAATATTCTGACCATCCATTCAGCTAAGTAATTCAGTCAACCGACTACAACCAACATATAAGATACACATACATAACAGATACAGCTAGCATGACCCAAGTATTATTAAAACATAACACAAAGCTTCATTATATCATTGCCCTATTGCTCGCATACATACATATACATGGTTCTACAAAGAATATCACATCCAACTGACCACCCAAGGTTAACCATTACACCTACATCCCAACTAAAACACTACTTAGCCCCAATAGACTGAGTCCGCCACATGCCTAGAAGTAGACGGGACTAGTTCATACAATCAAAAAGACCTACCTAACTATATACAATGTCATAACGTGCACAAAATTCATCTATCCAACTGACTATACTATATACATGTGGGCTCAAAAAGTAATCTATCTGAGATGTATACATGTAAGATAAATCAATCTAGTCATCCTTAGATAGATCATCGTCTAGGTCATACTTATTCCTAGGCTATCTGCCCGAGTTATAACTATTGTCTGAAGCACCAATCTCTGCATTCTCATCATCATGATCAAACTGATGCTCCTCTAATTCTAGGCCTTCTCTGAGTCTTCCATGAGGTCACCATTAGAGTTAAACTATAGTCTATCAGGGAGATCTATAACAATGTGGACCTCATTGGATCCATAAGAGATAGGGATCACCTCTCTAGGTTCCGCTGGCTTTGGGTTGTCAGGCGGCTAAGGATTACTCGGTGCAGGTGGTGATAGTAGGGGAGATACAAAGAGCAATGAAAATATATACTATAGAATGTCCATGTTATTCCCTCCCGGCACAAACTCCTCTCTTAAGAACAGCTCCGTGATAATGTTAGCTCAAGCATCGTGAAATTGAAATCTAGGTTCGTCCCATCCCAACGCTCGAGTCATCATAAAGTCATGATATCAGGTCCTAAACTTGTCCCAAAGGCCAATTGTAGATAAGATCCACAATAGCCTATGTGTATGAACCATGACACTATGAAACTTAGAAATGAGGTCTGCATGTGGGCTACCATACTAGCATATAGGAAAGAGATGTGAATGACTACAGAAGTACTTGACATCATATTCATTGTCATAAATATCTAATGTCATAAATATATTAATAACCTTCACTAACCAACCCTCCCACCCTCCAATCTCTACTCTCCATACTCCATATCCCATCAAAGAAAATCAACCTAGCTCTGATACCAAATCTGTAACGCCCCTAAATTAAACATGTTAGACTGTATACATTTTCCTTAATAAATCCCTGAATTAGGACTAATAAACTCGATGATAGGGGCGTTACCGCCGTCCAAAAGGACAAGGCTTGAAGTATGTATACTAGAAATAACATAGTTAGGAATAGTTTCAACCACACACATTCACACATTATCAAACCGTGTACGATCAATTGTTCACCCCATATATGGTTTATACACCATAGTAAAGTAATTGACCTCATAATCTACACCTCCATCCACTGAAGATTTCAAAATACGACTCTAAAATATGCATGTACTATATTATTGATTGATCCGTCCATATTCCCTTGCACAACTTATTCTCTTCAGCTGGTTTGCTAGTATGAGGTCGATTCACTGAGCATTTTTCTAAAACAAAACATGGAAAACATTTCGAACTGTGAGCTGAAGCTCAGTACATGCATACCTCTATTGTTAAATGATCTCTGCATAAATTGGTTGGGCACCTGCTTTGCAATTTATTTTAAGTTAAAACGGTGAATGAGATGAATGTAAACTGCAGTTTCTAGTTATTATCTAATAGTGAACCCCTTGACGTTGTTACGATTTATGGATAGGTGTATACCTACCAAGCCGATCGGAGGACCCAGCCTGAAGCTGCGCAGGTAACTGAAGGGCAATGCCCTATAACTGATAACTGATGGGGTCATTAACTATGTGACAAATAATTGATTAAACTTATTCATTTATGTACTTACCAAAACATTATAATTTTGATAAATACGTGCTGATTTCTAAAGATACAAGTAATGAACGTACCTGAAGTCTTTAAAATGCAATGTCACTTGATAATACTTATGCACAATGGGAAACGATAGACTAGGCCCCGTTTTTGCTTAAGAAATATAGTTATAGGTAAATGCAATTAGTAAACAACTTTCACTCCCATAATTTGTAACTTTATGAAAATTGATTAATAAAAAGGGCATCCATGATTCAAACAATTCAATATAAGATAAGTTACACTAAAATGATTTGAAAACCAAATAAGTTAGGGTCATTGAACTCGAAGTGAAACAAGTTGGAGCAAAACAGAACAAAATGAAATAATTGAGGTGATAATGAAAAGACTTTAATGGATATAAATGAAATATGGGTTTTTGATGTTTCTGAAATGAATACTAGAAGGTTTAATGCCAAGAGGGGTGTTGTGAGGTTCAAGAATGCTCGTATAACCTTAGGTTGTGTCATTAACCTCTTCACTTCTCCAATTTCATTCCCATGCCCATTTAACTCGATTTTCCAACCCAAGTAAGCTTCTATACAAAATGAAAGTTGTTGAACTCAATAAAATTTGTAATTTCTTTGCAATATCCATAATTATGTAGAGACTCCTGATAATATTTTCAAATTCCATGATTTCTTTCTTCCCTTATATAACCATTTGAAGGTCTATTTTAGAAAATACATAGTTGGGTCAAGGTTTTTACCTCACTTACACGCTTGAAGGAAAGGGATGAAAGTGGTTGAGGATGGAGGCAAGAAATGTGTGGAGGAGAGTAAGAGGAAAGCTAATACTCATCTTGGTGGAAAATGATTTGGATGCTATCCTAATGCTTGGATGATATTTATGCATAAAAAGGTGTTTATGCCAATTTCAATTAGATATACGTAATGACAATTTGCTAAATCAAGTGAATAAACTTTTGGTCATTACTAGCTCGACTTTTGTTGATAAATTTGGTTGATTTTATCCACTCAAAAAGTGACTTTTTGCTAATGATAATTAGGCATAATAATGGTAATCAACTTAATTTAATTACACCAAAATTTTCGGGCACAATTTGAGCCCAAATTGAATCGAGCCACAATTCGGACCCAAATGAATTGGGCCAAACTTAATGAATTTAGACCCAAATTTTTGCATGGTTAAAAATTAAATTTTGGTGACATTACAAAAAATAATTTATCACCTAATCATATTTACCGGGGCCTAATATCGATTCACCCGAAATTATTGCGGTAAATTAAACTCAAATTGCAAAGTGAGACCCAAAATGAATTCTCCCAGCGGGAATGATTAAATGAGATAAATAAATATGAAAAATTAATAGCATGGCTTAATTAAATAAATAAATATAATTTAGTGTCGGGCTATTATACTATTGATGTTTCTTTTCTTAAGGCTCAAATATTTCTTCTCTATTATGAGCTCAATCGATATTTAAGTTGTATCTTATTTGGTTAATTGGGGTAAGGTCAATCTCTTCAAAGGTCGTAGTTTTTCTTGGGATAAACCCAAAGGAAAAGTTTGTTGTACATCCTACTAGAACGTTCCCAGGTGTCATCAAATGGGTATTTCTTCCAGAAGAAATTCCTTAGCTTTAGGAACTACATTGTTAACTATATTAGGCCCAATTTCATCTATGTTAAGCTCTTCTGCAAGCTCATTGATTTAATTATCAAACACCATTTTACCATATTTTTATCCAGTTTTCTTCTAATTTCTTTTAGAGGTACACTATTAAGATCCTCTAATTTAATTAGGTTCATCTGCTGATATATTTCTTCTTCTAATTGAACATTATTTGCCCTTTTATTATCATTAGATAATACATCTTGTTTATCAACTATTGCTCCCATGATTTTGTCTATTTTTTTGGATTTTGTTATTTATCAAACCTATTCTATAATTCTTCCATATTGTGTTGTTTATACTTTATCCTCTTCTTCTTTCTCTATCTTCTCACATGACTTTTGAGTTGATTTTTCTCCTATTTCTTTTTGAATTTTTATATCATACAAAAGAAATGGATTTTTGTTTGTTGGGTTTTGAAAATGATATTTATGTTGAAATGGAGTACTAATACTTAAAGTAGATTTTTCATTATGTCTAATTTTGTTAACTAAAGAAAGATGGATTATAGACAATTACTTTTTAATCTCCTTAACTTCAGTCTTAATTTTTACTGATTCTCTTTTTACTTCAATATAGTTTAATTGAGGTGCTACAGAAGTGACGCCCTTTGGAGCATCCACAATATGTGGACAATTGGGTGCAGGGCAAGAAGATGTTGATTCATGCATTTCAACATAGTTAATTAGCTTAATTAACTATTAATTATCTTAATTATTTTTAGTCACGTGGCTTTGGTACCAGTTGAAAGAGGGCTTTGAGCAGTACCTATGAGTGAAACATCACATGCACAAAATTAAAATTTTCTAAATTAAGTTTTTAAGGATTGGAGTTAAAAATGATAATTTTAAAAACTTAAGGTATTTTATGTAATTTTAAAAGTCAAGTTTGATCACTTTTGGTTCTAGAAAATATTTGCCCAAACTTGGATGGACCTAAAAATATTTTCCCAAAATTGTCAGGTCAGAATAATATTAACATATACCTTGATGGTTTGTGATGCAATTTACTTGTTACAGAAGTGGTATCAGAGCATTAGTCGTGCGACTTAACCTATATGGTTTATGTGCGCATGTGATTGACTATTTGTTTGATAATGTGCATATATGTGATTATGTGAATAATGTGTGTCTAAGGTGACTTGATTTACATTTTGACTCGTTTAACATAGATCATGATATTGAAAAATCGGGGTATGACAAGTTTTGAGGATGAAACTTCTTGAAGGGGGAAAGATGTAACACCTCGAATTTTTAGTTATTAATTTTAACTTATGTATGTAACTATTTGTGTATTTTAGACTATTTATTTTAGACCTATATACGTGTTTATGTTAATGTTAGTGCTATTATTTTTGGGAATAATTAGAAGTGGGGTTATTGGCAGCAGTAAGACCATATCCCAAAAAAATGAATGACTTAAACAAAAAAAAAAGAAAGAAAGAAAGAGAAAAAAAGAAAAAAGGTGCCCCAAAAAAGGGCATGATATCTTTTAGGAAATAGCGGGAGGCGTAAGGCCCCTTTATTTTTCTCGCTTTAAACCCATACACACACATATCCCATATATGTAGAGAAGAAGAAGAAATAGGAAAATGGCAGAGAATTAAAGTGAGTAGTTTTTGCTTTTTCTAAACCTAAAATTAATTAGAGAAAGATTAATTAGATAATTTATGCTTCGTTTTTTGGAATCAATTGAAGGTTGGGGCTATGAATTTGATGTTTTCAGGGTTTAATAGAAAACAAACGTCATTTTGCTTCTTAGAAACCACCCCTAAAAGTTTCGTGTTTAGTTATAAATATGGGCTTTGTGGGTGATGTGAATTTGATCATGAATACCTTGCTTGAATGCTTGGATTTGGAGAACAAAAGAGGGAGATTTGATTTAATCTTTGAATTTAGCCTAATTTTGGTCACATGTTTAATTTTCATGAATTATTGGCAAATTTTGGAAATTTTACAGTAGATTCTCCATAATATTCGGTAATTTCATGCTAATGTTCATGATTTTTCGATGTGCTTTATGAATTATGAATTATGAATTATTTTATTAACTGCCCAATTAAGTGAAATTAA
>JACYFF010031952.1:91026127-91047497 GCA_017589665.1 Selenicereus undatus | reverse complement strand
GAACACACTCACCTCTTTGTTTCCTCCATCTTCTTTCTCAGCTTCTCCCGCTCTAACTCTGCATTAATTGTTCCTTTAAGCTTTAAATAAACAGAAAGGTTCTCATTCACAACATCTACCGAACATCCAACAGGAGCAGCATCATTCTCGCTGAGGATCTGCGAAATTTCAATTATAAGGTAAATTCCAGTTATATAATAAGGTAAATTCCAATTATATATAGAAGGCAAGAAGATTCAACAAGAGGATACATAGAAAACACAAATAAACAGAAAAACACCCATTGCCTTATATTTTCTAGTTTATGGTTCTGGAGGGGGCGGTGTAGAGTCAACACTTACCAAAGTGAAACTAGCTGATCATGATTGAGTTTAACATACCATTCAGACAAGTTAACACCAAAGCCAATTATCATCAATGGAATATTACCCCAAATATCCCATATCATGAGAGCAGGCATATAATGGGCTAAACACGTGGTGGGAATTCCAGCTCAACAAAAGCATGGATTTTGATGAGGTATACGGCCCACTGTAGATTTCTCTTCCTGTCCTGTCCACCCCCCTTTCTATTTTTTCACCTGGTTTTAACAGTATATCCTACAACTAAAATTTGGTATTTTCAGCATTTGTGGCAGCAAGTGGAAAACCCACAATGCAAACATATGAAAAGAGACGGCTAAGAATATGTATATATACCAAACCGTCAGCCTTGAGCAACTAAAAGGAACCACTCCTAGCACTGCTGAGACAGATTCAAGAATAAGAAAGAAACAGCCACAAATCAGATTGAAAGATCAGAAAATAACATTTGGTACTCTAATGCTAGTGAAACAGTAATCTTGTAGCGCTACTTTTTTTTATTAATTGAGTAATATTGTAGTGAACCCACCCAGTGACCTGTGCTTATCTTATCTCTGATAATAAAGAATTCATATATCAACAAAGAAAGAAACCCAAAAATGAAATTGATTGATGGATGCACAAATAAAGCACATAAGCCTTGTAAAAGCAAGGCAAACAGAACATCGAGGAAAAAGTTCAGTGAAGTCAATGGCATCAATTGACATTGCACAAAACAAACCTTCAGTGAGGATAAACTGGCAAGAGTTAAAATCTCTAACTCGTGGCCCTGAATGACTTCTGCAATTTCCTCATTCCGGCAAAGTGCAAAAGCTTGTCTCCTGAGAAATTAATGAGCGCATGAATTCACGTAAACAAATAAGGTCAGCAAGTGTATCAGGTGAACATGCCAGCGAAAGGGAACTTTTAATGAACAGCATACCATTTATAATGACCTGAAAATTTTATCAACTTTCGCAAGAATACATCAAGCCACATGCACAAATTACTTTCACTGATTAAATACAAATAGCGAGAAAGGTAATAAAATATTGAGAAAAAATAATAGATAAATCACTATCAACTTGTTTGTGTAAACCAAGGCAAAGTTACTCCAATATTACTCTAAGTCAACTGGAATACATCCGATGCTGACAATGTGAAATAGGTTGTGCATTGCTGAGAGGCTTCGCAGTTCAGACATCACTGCTAATGCGATGCACATTTTACTCAAACTGACATAAAATGTTCGCTATGATCTAAACAAGATTGCATATATTATTGATTGTCGGTTATGAGCTTTCTGGACATATTCTTAACAGGTCTGTTGAGATGTAACACCAAGTATCCCAGCTTAAAGGCCTTTCAACATTGCAGCCTTGCATCAAATAATGTTTGCCACAACAATCCAAGCAAACCGCTAGCAAGAAACATCTGAGCCCCAAAAAAAATCCAACCAGCTCTGTGGCGATGAGGGGCAGTGATTCTGGAGGGAATATTGTGTGAAGTCCAGAGGCCCTCTGAACAGGTAAGAAACTAAGTTCTACGACCTATAGTGCCTGATTTGGCTATCATGTAAGCATGTGGTTCCGACTAATCTAGCAACATGCTGCCTGCAGCCTTGTGCCACACAGAAGACTCCAGTTAATGCAGCAAACTGAACTTTCTGATTATCAATCCCAGGTTTCTTTTGTTCAAGTCCTAGATCAATTATTTTATAGGCTGTTGCATTGGTGCAACCTTCTGAGATGTTTTGAGAGCTCACCAAGTGGCTGTTTCGTTCACTTTTTTCCAAACCAACTGTGAAAGGAATCACTCAATCTCATACTTGCCAGAGGTGTCACTAAACCTTTCAACTTTCAAGTATGAGTTTTGAGTAAATCTCTCCTGCTCCACTGGTGAACATAAACCCATACCCCTTATATCAAATTTTCTAATTAATGAACTAAACCAAACACTTGATTTTAGGAATTAGATCCTATCCCTTTACCTCTTGGCTTCATTCCATTCCAACTTTAACAAACCAAACGGGCCCTAAGAATTATCTGGACAACCTAAGAAGTTCACTATGAGCATTTGCTTATAAAGTAATAGGCAAAACAGTAGAAGATATTAATTTCTATGGTAAATTAGGTAAAACAAAGCAAATAACTCAAATTCTACAGATAACAGTAGATTTGAAAAGAAATCTGAACAGGAGAGCAGCCATACAATCTTCTGACTGCATACTTTCTATATTATAGTAACAGAAAATCATTAAATCTGTTTTAATAAACAACGTAAGCAACATCAAGACCTCCATGAATGCAAAATTAGCCAGAAAATGAAATAGAATGTAGTAGCAAGAACAACAAATACCATCAAGGCTGTCGTGCATTTCTATAGACAGCATAATCAGAACTACTGTAACAGAGGACAGCAGAGTAATGAGAATATAAAAGTTTATATTAACCACAAACCTTTCATTTCTCTCTTTTGCAGGCAATAATGCCTTCAGAGATCTAAGGGACTTCACTGCAGATTCAATCAGTTCCATATCATGTTCCACCATTTCATTGGTCCAGGACTGCAGTC
The DNA here is from genome assembly GCA_017589665.1 of Selenicereus undatus. Lineage (NCBI taxonomy): Eukaryota > Viridiplantae > Streptophyta > Magnoliopsida > Caryophyllales > Cactaceae > Selenicereus > Selenicereus undatus. The sequence goes on along the minus strand of JACYFF010031952.1, from coordinate 91,044,582 downwards.
CGAGAGCAACTAGTCACATCATTATGCACAGAAATTGCAAGGCATAGAAGGCATGGATTAAACATGAGCCCATTCAGCAACAGAACGGCAGAGCATTGAAAGCTTTTTAAGTTAAGAAAACCACCTCAACATGTCTTTTAGCTGTTTGTTACAGTCTACCTCAGGGAGGCTACACCACCCATTCTGGAACTGAGAACGACTGTTATACTGACCACAACCACCATTCTAACATGGTGAGGGTGGCATTCACATCTTCAATTTATTTTTACTAGCAACTTACACAGTACATTTATATTTACATAATTGTTGCTAATGTTGTTACATTATCCCAAGTTGCTAGCAATAGGGTCATAAAGTCGATCCCTTCAAGCACTAGCACCAAACATTGATCGGTCGATGTTTTTCAAGATTCATGCATCACAGTGTCACCACAATTGTGCAAGAACACACCCATTACACCAATTGTGACCAGAACCGCATTTCGAATCCTTGCTCAACGACTAGGATTTAAAAATTTTAAGAAGAAAGCAAGTAGAAACTTAGCCATTGGACATAACTGCTTCCACAATAAGGGGGAAAAGAGAGAATATCTCCATATGCGTTATAGTAGGTTAATCATATTCATCGACAATAAAGGGTTCCTAGTAAGTAGCAACAACACGTTTCAACAAAGTTGACTTGAAGTAAGCAGGCTCATATTGTAGCCTTTTGTGGATAGGGTCAAGAAGCATAGAGTAAGGAGCCTAGTAAGATCTCACCTGTACAACAGAAGGATATTCGCTAATCACAATAGATTCTTTCCTCACAGTATCCATCGGGTGAGGAAGTCTCTGCCATAACTCTTCTGTCACAAATGGCATGAATGGATGCAGCAACCGAAGCCCAGAATCAAGACACACCCACAGTGTATCTCGAGCAAAATCTCTTGCAGATGCCAGTGACTCATCACTGCTGGAAAAATAAGGCTTGATTGCTTCAATAAAAACATCACAGAGTTGGAACTGCCACCAGGAGTACACTGCAGTAGCTGCATCAGAGAACTCATATGCCTCAAGTGATGAGACAGTTTTATCAACAGCCTTGTTCAGTAGAGAGAGAATCCACTGGCAACTGAACGGCATGACATTAGGATTTACACTGGCTGGAGGGATGTAATCATCTCCCAGTTTGCTCATAGCAAACCTAATAGCATTCCATAATTTATTGCACCATTGGCGGTACCCAACAACCCTTTGAATATCCAAATTTATTTTATCGGACTGGATTAGAAAAGACCACATCAAGAATCAGTAACCAAATATAAAAGATGAAAATGTCTCCCATAACATATTGCACAAGAATTAAGAACAAACCTGAGCCGTATAAGACACAAGGGCAAAGCGGAGAGCGTCTGCACCACATTCAGGAATTCCATGAGGGAAGTCTTTCTTTTGTCCTTCTTTTGCTATAGAAAGCTCACTGGGGTCCAAGTTTCCTTCCTCCAGCCTCTTGTGAAGACCTTCTAAAGATATTCCGTTTATAACTTCAAGAGGATCAATCACATTTCCCAGTGACTTTGACATCTTACGTCCATGAGCATCACGGACCATCGGATGCAAATAGACCTGGAAAGCATTCACACAGACTCACATCAGGTCCTTGCAAATGAAATCAAGGACCAGCCAATCATCTTTTGCTTATTAATAAAATAAACAATTTTACCATGCTAATCAAGTACATGTACAGATATCAACTCTCCCCTCCACAACAGTGAAAAAAATCACTGCAGTGTTCTCCTTGAGTTCAACAGAAAGCAATGGTTTTTCTCCAGTTAACCTTTGCTTCATCTCAAACCATATGTGCTTCTCTATTCTTGGTATTTCCCCCCTCGTCATTTGCATTCAAGAAATTTTAAGCGTAACTTTATTCTCCCTCCCTAAGGTTTAGGAGAAATGTCACACACGTTCATCAGTTTCCAAAAAAGCTTATTCTGCTCCCTACAGACCAAGCGTGAACTAGTTATCATTAGGTTTTTTTCTAATTATGGGAATTGGATACCGCCCAAAAGAGGGGGGGGGGGAATCCTCTTCCTCTGAACTCCTCAACAGTTAGAAGAGTATTGTTTCTGGTACTTTTCCCCCAATTTTTCTCCTCTCTTCATTTCCGTCATGTAAGATTCATCACTGCATTATGGTCCTGAAAGTGGCTACAGCATAAAATTAAACAGCTCTCTTCCAGCATGATACTTTGAAGAGTGAAACGATCCCCATCGCCAACCCCCCCAACAAAATTCCCCCATTCCATTCTCTCTCTCCGAGCTCCCCTGCCCCCTTCAGGTCAAGATTATGGGAAACTAGAGCCCCATGAAGAATACTACGGAAGAACCTAGAAAGTACAAACCAACGAATCAGAAACTATATTTCCATATTCAGCACTTTCGGCAACAAATTAGAGATGACAAGCACCAAAAACTGGTACTTCTTGCCAAGCTATTGTATTCAAGCGATTAAGAAAGTCCTGTTTAAGAGGTACAAAACAACTGTCAGTAGAATAACATTAACCATATGCACACCCAATATACACACCAAACATTGGTACTGCCTACTAAACTCTTGTATTCAAGAGATTAAGAAAGTCCCAAGGGTACAAAACGACTGTCAGTAAAATAATATTAGCAAAATTCACAACCATATAAACCATGTTTACCTTTCTAAATGGCACATCACCTCCAAGTTTAATCCCTAGCATCATCATTCGAGCGACCCAAAAGAAAAGGATATCATGCCCAGTTTCAAGAACTGATGTGGGATAGAAAACCTTCAGATCATCAGTCTCTTCAGGCCAGCCTAGCACAGACAAAGGGAAAAGACCAGACGAAAACCAAGTATCTAGGACATCAGGATCTTGAGTCATCTGAAATTTCTTCCCTGGAAACCTACTGCTAGCCTCTGCTTGTGCCTCTTCCGCACTTCGACCAACCACCCAATGGTCTTTATAAGCATCCAGCTCCTTCCGTTCATCAACCTCCAAAGTCACATACCAAGCAGGTATCCGATGGCCCCACCAGAGCTGCCTCGAGATACACCAGTCCCGAATATTTTCAAGCCATCTGTAACATTTGACTTGTTCCATTAATGAAAAGCACCAGAGACAAGGTAGAGTGCTAAATGAAACACACGAAGAAGAAAACCAATTTTAACTCCCAAAAGCCCTGATACAGGGAAACATTAGGCAATGTCATGCTCCCTCAGTTTGCCTTTCACTGAGGGCTCAAAATAAGCAACTTTGAACAGAATGCAATGTTTCCCTTCAATATTTTAGGAGAAATTATTCAAAAGCCTAATAAAGTAATCTCACATGAGCAAATAACTTCAGATGAGTCTTCTAATACAGATGGACTGGTCAAAGATTATATTTTAGACAACCACACCCTCCTACAGTGAGAAATCACATTAAGGTAGTATATTTAAACAATTGCAACCATCAACCCCCTCCCCCTTTCTCGCTTACGAGCAAGGCTACCATGTCAAACACGCAAAATTTCGAGGATAAAGCAGGAAGCAAACAGCTGAAAGGTGGAAGCCATATGGACTGCGTGCTTGCTATATTGACATCATGGCAAGAGTCCCAATTGATAGGCTCAACAAGCGCTGGAACACCAGATATAACCACATCAGACATCTAAGAGCATGAATGATTAGTTGACTTGCCTTTTCCATTCTGCTGCATATTGCTTTGGAATAATCTCAACCTTCCTATTTTCTTCATCGATAACAGCATTAAGCGCATCCTTTGCCATAGAATTACAATCGACATACCACTGCGGCTTTATCAAAGGCTCCACAACATCATTACTCCTCGAACATACCCCAAGGCGCATCTCATTGTCCTTTGCGCCTCTGTACAGTCCCTACACATATAGACATTTCATATGAGAAAGTTTTGAGAGATATATACAATAAAATGGGGGTGGAGGCAACAGAGTGGCTCAGACAAGAGGTCAAAACATAGAGCAAAATCATCCACAATTTTACCTTGGACATAGCTGTACTAAGGTACAGACAACGGCCATTTGTACCGAGTTCACGTCACTTAATTCCACATGTCAGAATCCATAAGATTGAACAAATGAATACATAAAGCCTAGCCATTTCAAGAACAAGCTTGCCAACCGGGAGACAACACACTATTGTTTTCCATATAATACCACATTAGATGCATGACAGCAACTGAATCAGAAATAGGGTAATACCACCTTCTCTAATCAGATCCACCCCTTTTTCAAGCTGACCAGGAAACTTTGTGCATTTAGCTGTGTAACACCTTGCTAGAAGCACCAAAGTAACTGGCTTACAAGGCAAGCAACTATACCTTCTCCTTTAATGCATTGGTTATTTCCACACGAGCCTTGAAACGTGGCATTCCCGAAAACTCTGGACCGCCATTGCTGTTTATCTTTCCATCATCAGTGAAAATATTGATGAACTCAAGCTGGTGACGTTTACCAACCTCAAAATCGTTAGGGTCATGGGCAGGTGTGATCTACAACAGAATAGAAGAGCATATTCAAAACTCAGGTGCATCAGGTAACCCAAACAAAGTGTTTTTTAAGTAAGCAATCACAAGTTGTAAGGACTTTTACCTTGACAGCACCTGTCCCAAACGCTGGATCGACAAGTATTGCATCACAGATAATCGGAATCCTTCTTCCATTAAAAGGATGGACAGCCACCTTGTTATGCAGATGTTTGTACCTGGAATCATCCGGGTGTACAGCGATAGCTGTATCACCAAGCATGGTTTCCACTCTAGTAGTGGCAACCACAATTTCACCGAGGTTTCCTTCTAATGGGTAAGCAAATGATGTTAGAACACCAAATTCCACTGGATCTTCATACCCAGGAACTTTTAACAATGTCCTTCCTTTTATATCCTCATAGTCCACCTGAAATGACAAAGAACTCTTAGAAGCTTTATTGAATGTGTATGTAATGTCAACAAGAGAGACAACGCAACATACTTCAATATCAGATATTGCGGTTCTCAGCATACAGTCCCAGTTTACTAGTCGGATATCCCTGTGATGCAAATAAAAAATTAAAAAAAGGAATTGGGTGGCCAATGAATTTTATGCAAATATCTTTTTATCCAATTCAAAAGAAAAAGGGAGGAAAAGATCAGATATAAATTATACAAACATTAAAATATTGGCACAAAGAAGGAATCTTTATTTAGGATCTAAATGGGCTTTCAACATGGGCACTTGTTCAGGCAGGGTTGAGAGACTCAAAGAACTTAGAAGGTAAATATGTCTATGTGCAAGACAAATTAGCATACTCAAAACACCGCTCAAGACCAAAGAGATAGGAAGTCCACTGGTTAATACAACAAGCAATTAAAAGGGCCAAGATTGAACCAAAAGAATTGCATTAGAATTTTAAAACATTATTTACCACGAAAACTCAAATAAGATAATCCCCCAATCTCCCCAAAGACTCCCAAGAAAAACTTGTTGGCAAGGACAAAGAGAAGCTAGATAGACATGTTTTCCCACCTAACTTCAAAAAACAAAGCCTGATTTCTAAGACATAAAGCCCTGCCATAGCATTTCATATACATTCATAAAAGACTGTAAAGGAATGCCAAAAATATTTATCAAGGGACCTCACCTATGCACAGAAGGGGCACAAAAATCGGCATTGCACTCACACTCATAAATAACATTATCTAGGAAATCCAAAAAAGCCAAATATTGATCACATTCAACGCAAAGCACAACCAATACAAAGTTAACAAATAACAAAGTACAAACTCTTAATAAGAAAATGTTGCCTTCACAAACCCAGGAAATCCATTCCTTCCAAATACTCCAACTACCCAAAGGAATCATCTTCTATCATCCTTCTTTTCCAAACCACCAAAATATCCTTTACTTCGCTAGATTGAACCCAACAAACCTCACAAAAAAGATGGCAAATGCCACAGGAAAGGACCCCGCGAGACAGTGAAGAAGAAAGTGCTCAGCTGATTTCCTCCTCTAGACACATGTATAATATGATAATAACAACTGCATGCTAAATTGAGACTCCTTCTTTTGCGCATATCTTCCATGGGACACTTGCCTATAGTACCCACTTAATAATAGAGGACAGAAAAAAGCTTCAAAGGGAGCATTGGACTTCTATATGGCCATGACCACCCAACACAACCCACCAAGAAAAAAGGGCACAGCCAAAAACTCTTCCACAGATCTGTGAGCAAAAACTCCTAATGGTGGACGACACAAAGCATCATGTAAACACGAATCTGTGAACACAAACTCTTAATGCCATCCGGAATTCCAGATAATGGTAGTTTTTGATCGGCAAATGTCTCTAATCCTGCGAAGAGATAGAGAGAGAGACTGAACAGGGTGTGTGTGCTTAGGGCCGACTCCGAGGTCATCAGGGGGTCAACTAAGGTCTGCTGGACCTTTGGTCTCCAAAAGCCTCAGTCGGTCTGTTCACCCCTGCCCGCTGGTGGTGCAGCTTGCAGTCGCCGGTGCTGGTTTCATTTCTCTTCGCATGCCACTATTTTTTTTTTAGATCTGCTCTTCCTTGCCAGGTTCTCCTTCCAGCTTTCTCTGTCATTGTGGCGGTCAGCCTTTTCTGTCTATTTTCTGTCATTTCCAGCTGGACTTTATGTCACCGGAGACTTTCCCGGCGGCCGGAAAGTTGCTAAAATCTCTGTTCTCCCCTGTTCTACCCTCAGACCATGCCGAAATCTGGGTTCCAGGCATCAGTTTGCTCAGTTGGGGCTCCAGGGGTGGTCTTATTGTCGTCTCTTTTCTGTTTTCTGACAGGAGTCTTTTTAGGGGCTACGGTAGATTGAGAGTATGAGAGGAGACTGTAAGAAGTTTTTGGCTATTGAAAGCCATTTGCTTTGAGTGTGTGGGGACTAAAGAGGATATTTTGAAAATCTCTGATAATGGTTGGTAGAGAAGGTTCTCTATGCTGTTGCCTGAGCAAGTGCCTTTATGGCTGTTGAGAGCTTGAGGCAGATTTCGGAAATCTAAGTTCGCTAATAGGAACAATCACATGAGACAAGGTTCTAGTATTTTCATGCTGGAATCTAGGGGTAATTGGGTTGGAAAGTTCTCCTAACGCTCGAAATCAAAGGTGGTAAGCGATCCTTTTACCCTGCAGGTTGGAATGGGAAGAGGCTAAGCTCGAGGGTTATGCTAGTTTTGTGGTTGCAAAGAAATTGAAATTCCTTAAAGTAGAAATCAAGAAGTGGAAAAAAAAAATCTTTGGGGATATCAAGATTTGAAAATACAACCTCATGGATTCTATTGACCAACTTTATGTGAAGGAAGAATCTTCTAGTCTTTCAAATGAGGAAATGGAGCAGCAAAAGTTATTGTTATGGATGAGATATCTTAGAGCCAAAAATCGAGGCCGTTGTGGCTTAGAGTTGGCAATCGAAACACAAGATTTTTCTATAGGGTGGCTAATTTTCATAGGAAACTCAACTCCATATCTTTTGTGATCATGGATGTGAACCATTTTGATAATTTTATGGAAATGAAGTCTTCCATTCATGGGTACTACAAAACCCTTTTCACCGATTGGAGACCAAAAGTTGATGGTCTCTTGATGCCCTCTTTTATCAGTCTCGACTAGAGTGGGGCTTGGGTCGAATTTCTGAGACGAGGAAGTCATTAAAGCTCTTCATGACTATGGCTTTCCTACAAGCAAATTGGGACACTCTTAAGGGTGAAGATTTGCGAATGTTTTTTGAGTTTTTCCACACTGGAAAATTTGTGGCAAGCCTTAATGCCACTTTTATCGGGTTGATTCCTAAGGAAGCTAACATAGAGAATATTAGAGACCACCAATAGATGAAAGTGGTCCGACTCGGATGCATGTACATGCTGCTTTCTAAAGCTTTGGCCCCAAGATTGGGAGGTGTGGGGTGTTTTATCGAGAGAATCAAAATGCCTTTGTAGGGACACATCAAATTCTAGATATTGTGCTCATTACTATGAGCTTATTGACTTTTGGGTTAAGTCTGAGATTCCAAGGGTCGTCTACAAGTTGGACATTGAAAAGGCTCTTTTTTTTTGTAAGTAATCAAGGGGTATATTAAAAGGACACCAAGGAGATGTCACCCATTTACAAAAGAGGCAAATACAAAAACATTACGCCCTTAAGCTCTCATCCATAATGCAATCGACAAAAGCAAAAAAATTTAAATTTTTGTAACCACAAAGCCCGACACTCCCAACTATACAACAATCTCAAAAAATAGAGCTTAAAATCTCGAAACGACAAGGCTTTGTCGTCGAAGATATGACGATTTCTCTCCTTCCACGTAGTCCACCAAATAGCCAAAGGCACCATGTTCCAAACTCCAAGAACCCAACTCTTCTTCCTCCTCCTCCTCCAAGCTACTAGACATTGAAAAGGCTCATAACCATGTCAATTGAGAGTTTTTGGTTTATGTTTTGAGAAGAATGGGTTTCGGGGAGAGGTAGATCACATGGATTCGTCCATGCATCTCTTCGACATCCTTTGCAGTACTTGTTGATGGCCCTCCTTCAAACTTTTTCTCAGCTTCTAGAGGGCTTCCCCATGGGGATCCGATCTCTCCTCTTTTGTTTGTGTTGGTTACAGAGGTTTTCACTAGGATGTTATTCTCAACTAGTACAGCAAGTCTTTTTATCCAGGTTTTCAGTGGGCAGAAGAAACTCATCAACTGTTAGTGTATCTCATCTTCTCTTCACGTATGATGCCATTATATCTTTGTGACAAAGATTGCAAGCAGATGATGTACCTCCAATGCGTTTGAGGTCGTGTCTAGTTTGAGAGTTAACTCGGCAGAAAGCTCTATTTTGACAGTGGGCCCCGTGGATAGCAGGTGTCTTGGGTGCACCATTGATTTTTTTCCTACCTACGATCTTGGTCTCCCTCTTGGAGCAAAATTCAAAGATAAATCCATCTGGAAGCCAATTGTGGAAAGGTTCGAGAGAAGACTCTCTAGGTGGAGGCCTAATTACCTTTCTAAGGAGTGCAGTCTCTCATCAAAAGTGTTCTTTTAAGCATTACCACTTATTATCTCTTTTTCGATACCGACATTAGTGGTCACCAAGTTGGAAGCTATTCAAAGAAAATTCCTTTGGGGACTTTTGGGGGTGATTTCAAGTATCATTTAGTAAGATGAAACATTGTTAAGCTTCCCATGCTTGAGGGACACTTAGGGTCAGAAACTTAAAGATCTTTAATGAGGTTTTGATTGGTAAGTGGCTATGGAGATTCATGAATAGGAAGGTCAACGATTGGAGAAGGATTATTTGCAATAAGTATGGTGAGGAAGGGTTAGGGTGAATTCCTTCTAAACCTAATGGTCCTTATGGGCTTAGCCTTCGGAGTTTCATTTGTAAAGAAAAGGAAAGATTTTATCTTCATCTTTCTTTTGAGGTGGGTGTTGCCTCTACCGTCTTCTTTTGACATGATCATTGGTGTGAAGGTGCTCCTTTGCGAGAATTTCCCCCATCTCTTTATGCTCTTGCAGCGAATAAAGATGCTATTGTGTCTTGCATACTGCAAGCATGTGTCTCATGTTTGGTCTAACTATTTATTCAGGATGCCTTAGTGGATGATGCCACCCTGCTAAGCTTACTCATGAAGCTCAATGGGTGATGCAGGATAAGAGTAAAGAATGGGTAAAAAGATTTAGGAAATTAGAATATTTTGATATTGGAGATCTTTTGTATTTTTTAATATTTTCGTAGTTTATTTTTAAGCGTATTTTAGGATAGCCAAAATAAGAATATTTAGTGATCTTTTATTAAGATTTAGCTTCCTAGTCATTAGGATAATATTAGGTTATATATTTTTATCATTTTCTAGCTTATATCTTATTATTTAGGCTTCCTAATACTAGTTGACCCCTTGGTTATATAAACCCCTTTATGTAATACAAGAAGGCAGATTATGAATAAGCATCGATATTGAATTAAAGTGAAAGTTCTTGAGTGAATTTTCTTGGTGTGAGAATTGCTCATAAAGCGTCATACACCAATTATTCCCTTTTGTAGGAATTGCTCTTAGAGCGTCCTAAATCAATTTGGTATCACAGCTATTCGATCTTAGCCTTGCCTCTTATTTGCTTTTCTCATTCAAACCTCTTTCCCTCCGCATCAGATTCTAGTAAAAAGGGGGGAAAAACCTATCGCCCAAATCTGCCAATCTCCCGCTGCTTTCCAACCCCCCCTCCGCTGCTGTTGCTGCCAACTAGGTTACTTATCATAATTCTTCTCAACAAATGCAATTTTTGTTCACCTGTTGCTATTTGCTGCTGTTAACAAGCTGTTGCACCTATGGCCTGGTGTGAAAAACATCATCGAGCTTTATTTGTCATCATCCATGACAAAGAACTCCCTGTTATGAAAAATCTTTTATACCAAGTTTTCTCCCGTTATTGGGAAGTGGAAAAGATTGCTAGATTCCAAACAATTGGTGATTTTTATGCTCGAGTGAATTTCTACTCACAGGGATGCTGTTAATGCCTTTTGCAAGTTTCAAGGTCGTCATATTTATGAAGGTTGTTGTGAGTTAGATCTTTATTTTGCTAGTGAGGTCACATGTAGATGTAAGCCTTACATCCCTAGGTATATATTGGACTACAGACCTCCTAGAGCTCCTTTGATACCCCGGAGAATTCCCACTAATGATTAATAGAATTTCATCTTCAAGGTGTTACACAAGACCGCGAAATTGTTATTTAGATGAGGAACATCCCGCCTACTCTGATGCAAACTATACGCAATCGTTCATAAAGGACAATAAGGAGAAAATCTTCGAAAAGGAGTCTAGCAAAGAAGAAGTCGAGCTGACAAAACCCCACCAAGTCTTAGACACCAATGTTTCATGCAATGTGTTGTCCGATAATGCAAATCGTCATCTTCCTTGGGTTAACTCTCAATCTTATGAGGATGAGACACTTAAAAAGGAATCATCCACTCTAGATCTTACTGATGAAGCTTCTCTAAAGGAGGTTGACAAAGATGATGTCCAAGCGAATGAAGAGGATCTACAAGTCCAGACGGATTTGGGTCTACTGCCAGGAGAGACTAGAGTGACCCAAGGAGCTATTGCACATGTTGACTTTTTCATTAACCAGGCTTTTTTGAGAAGATTGAACGTCATTCGATGTTTACATGGTTACTATAATTGAAAAATATTCTGAAAAGTGAGATTAAAAAAATCTATATTGAAGTCAAATCAATTTTGTCGACTTCATCTTCAATTATGTTGTATTTCAAAATTCGAGGACGAGTTTTTTCCAACAAGGGGAGAATGATGCAAGATAAAAATAAAGAATGGGAAAAAATTTAGGAAATTAGAATATTTTGATATTGGAGATCTTTTGTATTTTTTATTATTTTCGTAGGTTATTTTTAAGCATATTTTAGGATAGCCAAAATAAGAATATTTAGTAATATTTTATTCAGATTTAGTTTCCTAGTCATTAGGATAATATTAGGGTATAATTTTTTATCTGTCTAGCTTATATCATATTATTTAAGCTTCTTAATACTAGTTAACCTCTTCTTTATATAAACCCATTTATGTAATTCAAAAAGGCACATTATGAATAAGAATCGATATTGAATTAAAGTCAAAGTTCTTGAGTGAATTTTCTCGGTGTGGGAATTGCTCATAGAGCGTCCTACAACAATTACTCCCCTCTGTAGGAATTGCTCTTAGAGCGTCCTACATCAATGGGATTCTACTATAGAGCAATCCTCTCTTGGTTCAATTAGATAAAATCCTAAAGGAAGCTTCATTGTCAAGTCTTACTATATGAAGCTTGCTTCTTTTCCTTCTTCACAGTTGCGACTGCTTTTGAAAATTTGTTTCCTGTGGAAGCTTGTTTGGAAATCTTTAGGAGCTTGTTTGGAAATCTTTGGCTCCATTTGAAGTGTCTTTTTTTTTGTATGGAAGGCTTCCCATGATTGACTCACGATAATTAGCAAAAGAGGGGGTAAGATCTTGGTGAACCGATGCTTTTTATGCAAAGGGGCAACAGAATTTCCACTTTTTGCTTTATCGTCCTTTTGCAACAGCTCTTTGGGATCTAGCCTTTAGTTGCTTGAGAGTTTCTTAGGTTATTTCCAATTCTATTAGGAATCACCTCTTTGATTGCGAGAACTTTTTTGGTAGGAGAACTAAAAAGCAGCACGCCAATTAGTCTCTCATGTGATTTTTTAGAGCATTTGGCATGACAAAAATCGGAGAATCTTTGAGGGCATGGAGATGCAGCTTCAACGATTTAAAGATAATTTCATAAGGTCTCTATTTTTGGAATCAATGGAACTTATATTATTCTTCTCCTGATCTTTTGGATTTTGTGGATAGTGTCCATTAGGGATGTGCATAGCCTTTTGTAGAATACTAGTTTTACATCCAACCTTTTGCTAATGATACATATTTATTCTTTTCCTGATCCAACAAAAGAATTTCAGATAATGGTTGCTAAAACCTATGTCCACAATAGTGATGGAGTCTATCCCCTGATATAACCAAGACCCCTTATTCCCATTCAAGAAATCTAGTCTTAGCAACCAAGGGGTTGTGGCGTAGTGGTAGCTCACTTCGTCCCTTAACCAATTGATCAGGGGTTCGATCCTTGACATTTAGGAGTAGAGAGCAATTCTTGGCCAGCCCTTTACCCTTAAGTGGAGCTCGCGGGGCGAGGAGATTAGTCACTGCAATCAGCGGTGAATACCTTTGGTTAAACCAAACAAAAAAAAAAAAAAACCTAGTCTTAGCAACAAATCATCCCACTAGCCAACCTCAAGCGGGTGCAACCCTGATAGAACCAAATATTTGACAGAAAAGTAGCTTAATTTTTTGGTTGTTAGGCTAGGTTCGACCTATCCATGACACTAAGAAACACAAGTCTAGAATACATAGTACAAACATTGGACAATCGACCAGTCTCCATGGAAGCATGATGCTGTTGACATTCCCTAAAATTATATAACTCCCTCTTGCAGTAATTGTTCCGTTTTCTATGTTCATATCATTAAAATAAATTGTACTAAAGACATCCAGTATCAACTGTGTTTAATGCACTTCTGAGCTGTATCGCTGTAACTCCTCTAAGGTTGATCTTTGTGACACATCATCAAGGACAGTTGACTCTGAAACACAAGCCACAACTAAACACTCATGTTGACAGAATCCTGCACACCGTAGATATCCAAACTAGAAAAGGAATTATCAGAAATTTATTCTGCTTCAGACTCCATACAAATTAAATTTCTGCAATTTATAATCGGCTGATCATCAATATTTCCTGCATCAAGATGCTAATCTTTCCTTCAACTTCTTAGTCAACATCATACTTTTCAAATCCTTTTCATCTACTTCCAAGGGAAATGGCTTTCCTTCAACTTCTTAGTCAACATCATACTTTTCAAATCCTTTTCATCTACTTCCAAGGGAAATGGGTGGTTCAAGTTCTCTGCTAGAGTTGGGACGGGGAACTCTTGGCATAACACATCCTAGAATGCAGCTTTAACACATTACCACTTGCAACAACAACTGAACAATTACCAATGCACCATAGTTACCTAACAGATCGTCTGTCACACATACCTATAGATGAGACCTTCTTTGTGCAGTCTTACGAATGCCTCAGTCACTGCCTTTGATCGTTTGTCATCCATTGTAAAACACTGCAGAAAAATTAATAAGGATAAAGAAGCCAAACAGGATGACAAAATTTGACCGTACCAAACCGCACACCAAAAAACAAAAAGGAGGAACAAGAATGAAATATCATCATATCCCTCCCTTGAGGTACTCGAAATATTATTTTAAACCCTGAACTTTTGAAAATATTATTTACCCCCGACTTTTGTATAAGATATTATTCATCCGCCAAAATTCGGAAAACATGAAGGATATTTTCTTAATTTTTAGGGGTAAATAATATTTATACGGTCTGGGGAGGTGGTGGCATTGAATACGAAAGTCAGGGGGCAAACAATGTTCTCAAAACTTCAGACTTACAATTAGTATCTTGGAATACCTCAAGGGAGGTATTTGATATTGTCTAGTGAAGAAATAGATCAATAACTCACCTCTCGGGACCAATCAAGACTTGCACCAAGTTGACACTGCTGCTTCAATATTTTGCCACCAAACTCATCTTTCCAGTTCCAAACCTTTTGTTAAGCAAGATCACAAGTGAGATAAATACCAATATTAATCCGCTTTTTAAATGGTATACACTATTATAGAGTTCGAAAACATCATGCAGGAATCTCACTTCCTGCACAAAATTTTCTCGGCCAACATCGTGCCTGGTCAGTTTTCTTTCACGCATAATCTTTTTTTCCACAACCACCTGCAAGTTAAATAGAATAAAAATGAAGTGAGCTCATAAAAGAATCAAGACCACCCACACGCAAAGAGTTAGCAGTCACACTAATAACTTTCATCAGATGTCATCACCAATTTATCCTTCATTCTCTAGTCCAAACATACAGTAACACTACCTGTAAACAGATCCCATTTAGAAGAAACCATGTGATTTACAGAGGAACATAAGGCTGATGAAGTCACAACAATTTCGATCGAAATAAAAAATACAATTGAAGGAATTAAGAAGTAGGAGAGAACGGGATATTTGGAGGCAAGAGACAACAGACAAGGCAAGAATGCACATAACAAACTAACAATGAGCACGTGTCCAGCTTTCCTCCCCCCCCCCCCCTTTTTTTCTAAAGATCCACAAGGGGGGTGATAAGATGCTCTATACCCTTAATCTCTACCAATTTAATACTTAGACTTCATACAGGTTGTAATAGCAAACAAAGGACTGATCATTCGACTACAAATAACAGGAAAATATCAAAAACAACAATCTACGTCTCCGGGTCATCCTTACATATAATCCCCTTCCTGTCCAGGGTACATCACTAACTCTATTAGTGTAACTTGCAACTCCTGCTTTCATACGCCTTTTTTCTCTCTGTCTCTGGTTCAACTTCATTGATTAATCTTGTCCCTCTAATCCCAAAAGAATTGAACAAAGGTAAAAATAAAATACCTCATCCGTCAGATGGATGTTTTCCCTTCACCTTAGGGACACCTAAGGTGGGAACCCTGGAGGTGCAGGCATAGGAGCACATCGTGTCCATATCTTCTTGCACTGCTTATAATTAAGATTGGATACTAAAAGTGGTAAACAGAGAACTGGGACATCACAATAAGAAAAGGAACTAATTTTGTGGGATAGCCAGAGTACTCCAGAAGACTGACTTCATATGTTAGACCTGTTCAACATTATCTCTTCTTTTGGGGGGGGGGGGGTTGGAGGACAAGGGGGGGAAAGACTCGCTTTTTCAGCTAGTAATGAAGGGACTATTCATTTTGAGCAATTTGGACTTTCAGCATTTGGAGAAGGGGTTAGGGGGTTGGAGCACGTTGAAATCCTGGAGCATGTTGAAATGGTGGAGTACATGGAAACGGCGGAGCACGTTGGAATGGGTTGGAGCAGATTGAAAACATTTTTGAGAGAGTGTTCGAATCAGTTGGAGCAGGCTCAATATGCTAAAAACAAACAAGGCCTTTTTCAAAGGCTTGAATTGTAGTACCATTAATAAAGCAAGATTAACATGACACATACAGAAAATCTTAAACTCAAGGAGTGTCATAGCCATAGTTCAGATATTCATCACAATAGGCCATCCTTATACTTGCTGCATATAGTTGTGGATATAGGAGTTTTGAACAACGATTACGCCTTCGACCAATAAAAATGTAAAATGTCCTTTCGGGTGTGCAAAGATTATACTCCCTTTGTCCCACTCATAGTTACCGGATTCTCTCACCCCCCTAGCGTACAGCGAATTGATTCGCGCGAACCAGAACACGATACTTCAGCGTACCAATTCCCCAAATATGGCGAATTCAGCGAACCCACCTCCTCCCACAATGGTATGGCATATTTTCATGATCCATAGGCCAAATTCTGAAAAAAATGGAAGAATTTTTGAGGTTGCGATGAATGAGCAAGCTTTTTACTGAGCAGAACGAGAAAAAGAGAGAGAGTGAGAGAGAGAGAAATAAGGATAAATGTGAAAATGTTGCCCTACGTGGGGGGGGGGGAAGAGGGAGAACCCTTATTATTAAATCATTTTAAGAGTCTCTATGATATGTGGAGTTTGAGTTGGAGGACTAGATGTACTAATAACAACCCTCACATATCGAGTTCTCCACTATGGGTGTGTTTGGTAGGGGGGAAAATCATATTCCCGGAAAATGATTTTCCCATTTTACGTCGTTTGGTAAAACAAGGAGGACAAAATCATTTTCAGGGGAAAATCATTTTACCCCATTTGAAAGAAACTGTTTTCCCTTGAAAAAGTAGGGAAAACGATTTTCTAAGCCTAATTTTCGTTGTCCAATTTTGTCTCTCGTTCTATTTTCTTTTAATTGTGCATAGAATCACTTTATTTTCATGCTCATTTTGTCTCGCATTCTTCCCCTCTTCTTCATGTTCATCATGTTCATTGATGATTTCCATCGTTAATCTCTGTAATTATTTCTTGTAATTATTTCTTGAATTCTCTGATCTTGTTACCGTTGCCCTTTTGAAGAACTTCGCAATCTGAGAGACTCATCGTCTCCCCGTTCGTCATTTTCTTTAATCTGGATTTAGTATCACCCAAAGTCAACTGGGTAATCCTTGGACATAGTGAAAAAATTGAGATTCATTAATGTCGACTCTCTCTTTCGCTGGGTTTGTTACTGGGTATATTTCTTACTTATGTTTTGGATTTGATTTTGAAGAGGAGAGAGAAACAGAATTCGTTGGTTGGGTCGGGTTAGAGTAGTGAGCAGGGAGGGGGTTGATGGTAAAAAGAAATGAAGTGAGGATGGGGGTTTCATTCTATCAAATAGCAAAAAATGAAGTAGAAAGAAAATGATTTTCCATTCCACCAAACAGCTGAAAATGTAAGTGGAAAATCATTTTTCTTGGGAAAATATTTTTCATGGAAAATGATTTTCTGAGAAAATGATTTCCCCCCCTACCAAACACACCCTATGTAGCGAATCACGTACCCGAATCCGTCCCCCGTACCGGAGCGTCCCATGTTCTAGGCAACTACGGTCCCACTTTCTTTGTTTCTTATTCATTTTATGGATATCCCAAATTATTTTCACGGTTTCTATATTAATACAATTAATTAACTCTTTTTCCTTGTATGGCCCACAAGAAAGTGGACAACAAACAATAATTAGTGTATAGAAGTCAAATATATGTGCATATTTCCTACATATTTACATTCACAAAACTAGTTGTTTAGAAGCGTCAAATCAAAAATTAATATTTTTAACTTCAAAAACTATTCTGACTATATTCTTAATACACGTGCTTAGTCAAACCATGCAAATAATATGGGATGGAGGGAGTAACATAAATGATGAATACAAAAATGGGAGAACATAGGGTCCTCAATAAAAGCTGAATCATCTACCCTATCCAATGAATCTTGTAAAATGTTAGGAACATCTATAGGCTTTGGATTCAAAAATTACATTACCAAATTAAAAAGCTACACAAGCTTAAAAATTAGATCCAAAAACAAAGAAAGGAAAATCACTGATTGCTCCAGAAAACAACACAAAAACCATTATACGTCTGTCTTACTAATTTAATAATAACATGAAAGCATTCCCCTGTCCCCCAAATCTAGAATCCTTTTATGTCCTCAATCACAAGGTGTATGTGTCTCTCTGCCATTTGCGCGCCTTTCCCAAGACCCAGCCTACATTTGACACACCCCCCCCCCTTCCTGAGAAAGGGAGCCATGCACACCAACTACCAAGCCCACCATTATTGACTGACGAGAGTTACATTGGTTATGTTTGCTCAGTTTGATATACTGAGCTTGGCTTCAAAGTTTTCAATGGAGATCTTAGACTTTTGGTATAGTCCTGAAATTTTCAAATTTTCAATAGTGTGTCGAGGTTTTTGGTTGTATCTCAAAGTCATAGTCCGAAATTTTCAATAACAGTCTTATGGATTGCCAAGGTTTCTTTGGAAGGAAGGTTAAATCCAATAGATCTCAAGCCTCAACTTCTGGATTGGCAAGGGTTTTTTGGAAGGAAGGTTAAATACAGAGTGTTTCAAGCAATCCTGCATGCCATCTTTTGGATTTTTATGGCCGAAGATAAATAGGAGGGTTTTTGATGGGGTCAAAACTTCGCTTGAATGGTTGAAGGGCAATGGCTCAAGACCCTTTTTTTTTTGGAAGGAGGAGGTTTTCTGTTCCTCTTCGATTGATATTGTCAATTTTGTGGATAGCTTTTTCTTGGGGTTGTAATCAGCTTCGTTGGATGCTATCTCAGCATCCTCTCTTGCACCTATCCTCTTTCTTTAATGATATATATTATCTTTTCCTTATCCCACAA
>JACYFF010031952.1:91002325-91018763 GCA_017589665.1 Selenicereus undatus | reverse complement strand
TATCCTTATTAATTTTTCTGCAGTGTTTTACAATGGATGACAAACGATCAAAGGCAGTGACTGAGGCATTCGTAAGACTGCACAAATAAGGTCTCATCTATAGGTATGCGTGACATCACGATCTGTTAGGTAACTATGGTGCATTGGTAATTGTTCAGTTGTTGTTGCAAGTGGTAATGTGTTAAAGGTGCATTCCAGGATGTATTATGCCAAGAGTTCCCTTCCCAACTCTAGCAGAGAACTTGAACCACCCATTTCCCTTGGAAGTAGATAAAAAGGATTTGAAAAGTATGATGTTGACTAAGAAGTTGAAGGAAAGATTAGCATCTTGATGCAGGAAATATTGATGATCAGCCAATTATAAATTGCAGAAATTTAATTTGTATGGAGTCTGAAGCAGAATAAATTTCTGAACATTCTTTTTCTAGTTTGGATATCTACAGTGTGCAGGATTTTGTCTAACATGAGTGTTTAATTGCCGCCTGTGTTTCAGAGTCAACTGTCCTTGTTCATGTGTCACAAAGATCAACCTTAGAGGAGTTACAGCGATACAGCTCAGAAGTGCATTAAACACAATTGATACTGGATGTCTTTAGTACAATTTATTTTAATGATATGAACATAGAAAACATAACAATTACTGCAAGAGGGAGTTATATAATTTTAGGGAATGTCAACAGCATCATGCTTCCATGGAGACTGGTCGATTGTCCAATGTTTGTACTATGTATTCCAGACTTGTGTTTCTTAGTGTCATGGATGGGTCGAACCTAGCCTAACAAACAAAAATTTAGCCTTTCTACTTTTGTATCAAATATTTGGTTCTATCAGGGTTGCACCCCCCTGAGGTTGGCTAGTGGGATGATTTGTTGCTAAGACTAGGTTTCTTGAATGGGAGTAAGGGGTCTTGGTTTTATCAGGGGATAGACTCTATTACTATTGCGGACATAGGTTTAAGCAACCATTATCTGAAATTCTTTTGTTGGATCAGGAAAAGAATAAATATGTATCATTAGCAAAAGGTTGGATGCAAAACTAGCATTCTACAAAAGGTTATGCACATCCCTAATGGACACTATCCACAAAATCCAAAAGATCAGGAAAAGAATAATATAAGTTCCATTGATTCCAAAAATAGAGACTTTATGAAATTATCTTTAAATCGTTGAAGTTGCATCTCCATGCCCTCAAAGACTCTCCGATTTCTGTCATGCCAAATGCTCTAAAAAATTACATGAGAGACTAATTGGCGTGCTTCTTTTTAGCTGTCCTACCAAAAAAGTTCTCGCAATCAAAGAGGTGATTCCTAATAGAATTGGAAATAACCCAAGAAACTCTCAAGCAACTAAAGGCTAGATCCCAAAGAGCTCTTGCAAAAGGACGATGAAGCAAAAAGTGGTTTGTCAATTCTATTGCCCCTTTGCATAAAAAGCATCGGTTCACCAAGATCTTACCCCCTCTTTTGCTAATTATTGTAAGCCAATCATGGGAAGCCTTCCATACAAAAAAAAAGACACTTCAAATGGAGCCAAAGATTTCCAAATAAGCTCCTAAAGATTTCCAAACAAGCTTCCACAGAAAACAAATTTTCAAAAGCGGTTGCAACTGTGAATAAGGAAAAGAAGCAAGCTTCATATAGTAAGACTTGACAATGAAGCTTCCTTTAGGATTTTATCTAATTGAACCAAGAGAGGATTGCTCTATAGTAGGAATCTCATTGATGTAGAACGCTCTAAGAACAATTCCTACAAAGGGGAATAATTGGTGTAGGATGCTCTATGAGCAATTCTCATACCGAGAAAATTCACTCAAGAACTTTCACTTTAATTCAATATTGACTCTTATTCATAATGTGCCTTTTTTAATTACATAAAAGGGTTTATATAACCAAGAGGTTAACTAGTATTAGGAAGCCTAAATAATAAGATATAAGCTAGAAACGGATAAAAATATATACCCTAATATTATCCTAATGACTAGGAAACTAAATCTTAATAAAATATCACTAAATATTCTTATTTTGGCTATCCTAAAATATGCTTAAAAATAACCTACGAAAATAATAAAAAATACAAAAGATCTCCAATATCAAAATATTCTAATTTCCTAAATCTTTTTTCCCATTCTTTACTCTTATCTTGCATCATTCTCCCCTGGTTTGAAAAAACTCGTCATCGAGTTTTGAAATACAGAAGAATTGAAGATGAAGAAGTCAAAATTGATTTGACTTCAATATAGATTTTTTTAATCTCGCTTCTCAAAATATTTTCCAATGATAGCAACCATGTAAACATCGAATGACGTTCAATCTTCTCAAAAAAGCCCTGTGGAATGAAAACGTCAACATGTGCAATAGCTCCTTGGGTCACTCTAGTCTCTCCTGGCAGTCGGTCCAAATCCGTCTGTACTTGCAGATCCGCTTCATTCGCTTGGACATCATCTTTGTCAACCTCCTTTAGAAAAGCTTCATCAGTAAGCTCTAAAGCGGATGATTCCTTGTTAAGTGTCTCATACTCATAAGATTGAGAGTCAACCCAAGGAAGATGACGATTTTCATTATCGGACAACACATCGCATGAAACATTGGTGTGTAAGACTTGGTGGGGTTTTGTCAGCTCGACTTCTTCTTTGCTAGACTCCTTTTCGAAGATTTTCTCCTTATCGTCCTTTATGAATGCTTGCCTATAGTTTGCATCAGAGTAGACGAGATGTTCCTCATCTAAATAACAATTCCGCGATCTTGTGTAACACCTTGAAGATGAAACTTTATAATCATTAGTGGGAATTCTCCAGGGTATCAAAGGAGCTCTAGGAGGTCTGTAGTCCAACATATACCTAGGGATGTAAGGCTTACATCTACATATGACCTCACTAGCAAAGTAAAGATCTAACTCACAACAACCTTCATAAATATGACGACCTTGAAGCTTGCAAAAGGCATTAACAGCATCCCTATGTGAGTAGAAATTCACTCGAGCATAAAAATCACCAATTGTTTGGAATCTAGCAATCTTTTCCACTTCCCCATAACGGGAGAAACCTTGGTATAAAAGATTTTTCATAACAGGGAGTTCTTTGTCATGGATGATGACAAATAAAGCTCGATGATGTTTTTCACACCAGGCCATAGGTGCAACATTTTGTTAACAATAGTAGCAAATAGCAACAGGTGAACAAAAATTGCATTTGTTGAGAAGAATTTTGACAAGTAACCCAGTTGGCAGCAACAGCAGTGGACGGGGGGTTGGAAAGCAGCTAGTGATTGGCATATTTGGGTGGTCACCTTGGTGGTGGTTGTTGGTTGGGTTGCGTGTGGTCTAGGGTTTGGGCGATAGGTTTTTCCCCCCTTTTTTACTAGAATCTGATGCGGAGGGAAAGAGGGTTGAATGAGAAAAGTAAACAAGAGGCAAGGCTAAGATCGAATAGCTCTGATACCAAATTGATTTAGGACGCTTTAAGGGCAATTCCTACAAAGGGGAATAATTGGTGTAGGACGCTTTATGAGTAATTCCCACACCGAGAAAATTCACTCAAGAATTTTCACTTTAATTCAATATCGATTCTTATTCATAATCTGCCTTCTTGAATTATATAAAGGGGTTTATATAACCAAGAGGTCAACTAGTATTAGGAAGCCTAAATAATAAGATATAAGCTAGAAAAGGATAAAAATATATAACCTAATATTATCCTAATGACTAGGAAGCTAAATCTTAATTAAATATCACTAAATATTCTTATTTTGGCTATCCCAAAATATGCTTAAAAATAACCTTCGAAAATAATAAAAAATGCAAAAGATCTCCAATATCAAAATATTCTAATTTTCTAAATCTTTTTACCCATTCTTTACTCTTATCCTGCATCACGCATTGAGCTTAATGAGTAAGCTTAGTAGGATGGCATCATCCACTAAGGCATCCTGAATAAATAGTTAGACCAAACATGATACACACATGCTTACAGTATGCAGACACAGTAGCATCTTTATTCGTTGCAAGAGCATAAAGAGATGGGGAAAATTCTCGCAAAGGAGAACCTTCACACCAATGGTCATGCCAAAAAAAGACGGTAAAGGCAACACCCACCTCAAAAGAAAGATGAAGATAAAATCTTTCCTATTCTTTACAAATGAACCTCCCAAGGCTAAGCCCATAAGGACCATTAGGTTTAGAAGGAATTCACCCTAACCCTTCCTCACCATACTTATTGCAAATAATCCTTTGGCCTTCCTATTCATGAATCTCCATAGCCACTTACCAATCAAAACCTCATTAAAGATCTTTAAGTTTCTGACCCTAAGTGTTCCTCATGCATGGGAAGCTTAACAATGTTTCATCTTACTAAATGATACTTGAAATCACCCCCAAAAGTCCCCAAAGGAATTTTCTTTGAATAGCTTCCAACTTGGTGACTACTAATGTCGGTATCGGAAAAAAGATAGTAAGTGGTAATGCTTAAAAGAACACTTTTGATGAGCGACTGCACTCCTTAGAAAGGTAATTAGGCCACCACCTAGAGAGTCTTCTCTCGAACCTTTCCAAAATTGGCTTCCAGATGGATTTATCTTCAAATTTTGCTCCAAGAGGGAGACCAAGAACGTAGGTAGGAAAAAAATCAATGGTGCACCCAAGACACCTGCTATCCACGGGGCCCGCCGACAAAATAGAGCTTTCCGCCGAGTTAACTCTCAAACTAGACACGACCTCAAACCAAATAAGAACGCATCGGAGGTTCATCAGCTGCTCGCAATCTTTGTCACAAGAAATAATGGCATCATACGCGAAGAGAAGATGAGATACACTAACAGTTGATGAGTTCCTTTTATGAGTTCCTTCTGCCCACTGAAAAGCTGGATAAAAAGACTTGTTGTAGTAGTTGAGAATAACATCTTAGTGAAAACCTCTGTAACCAACACAAACGGAAGAGGAGAGATTGGATCCCCGTGGGGAAGCGCTCTAGAAGCTGAGAAAAAGTTTGAAGGAGGGCCATTAACAAGTACTGCAAAGGATGCCGAAGAGATGCAATGACGAATCCATGTGATCTACCTCTCCCCAAAACCCATTCTTCTCAAAACATAAACCAAAAACTCCCAATTCACATGGTCATGAGCCTTTTCAATGTCTAGTAGCTTGGAGGAGGAGGATGAAGAAGAGTTGGGTCCTTGGAGTTTGGAACATGGTGCCTTTAGCTATATGGTGGACTACGTGGAAGGAGAGAAATCGTCGTATCTTTGACGACAAAGCCTTGTCGTTTCAAGATTTTAAGCTCTATTTTTTGAGGTTGTTGTATAGTTGGAGTGTCGGGCTTTGTGGTTACAAAATTTTAAATTTTTTGGTTTTTGTCGATTGCATTATGGATGAGAGTTTAAGGGCATAATGTTTTTGTATTTGCCCTTTTTATGAATGTGTGACATCCCCTTGGTGTCCTTTTAATATACCCCTTGATTACTTACCACAAAAAAAGAGCCTTTTCAATGTCCAACTTGTAGACGACTCTTGGAATCTTCGATTTAACCCAAAAGTCAATAAGCTCATAGTAATGAGCACGATATCTAGAATTTGATGTGTCCCTACAAAGGCATTTTGATTCTCTAGATAAAAACACCCCACACCTCCCAATCTTGGGGCCAAAGCTTTAGAAAGCAGCATGTACATGCATCCGAGTCGGACCACTTTCATCTATCAGTGGTCTCTAATATTCTCTATGTTAACTTCCTTAGGAATCAACCCGATAAAAGTGGCATTAAGGCTTGCCACAAATTTCCCAATGTGGAAAAACTCAAAAAACATTCTCAAATCTTCACCCTTGAGAGTGTCCCAATTTGCTTGTAGGAAAGCCATAGTCATGAAGAGCTTTAATGACTTTCTCGTCTTAGAAATTCGACCCAAGCCCCACTCTAGTCGAGACTGATAAAGAGGGCATCAAAAGACCATCAACTTTTGGTCTCCAAGTTTCATACTCGGTAAAAAGGGTTTCGTAGTACCCATGAATGGAAGACTTCATTTCCATAAAATTATCAAAATGGTTCACATCCACGATCACAAAAGATATGGAGTTGAGTTTCCTATGAAAATTAGCCACCCTATAGAAAAATCTTGTGTTTCGATTGCCAACTCTAAGCCACAACGGCCTCGATTTTTGCCTCTAAGAGATCTTATCCATAACAATAACTTTTGCCAGCTCATCTCTAATAGTTTTTCTCTGCTCCATTTCCTCATTTGAAAGACTAGAAGATTCTTCCTTCACATCAAGTTGGTTAATATAATCCATGAGGTTGTATTTTTGAATCTTAATATCCCCAAAGATTTCTTTTTTCCACTTCTTGATTTCTACTTTAAGGAATTTCAGTTTCTTTGCAACCACAAAACAAGCGTAACCCTCAAGCTTAGCCTCTTCCCAATCCAACCTGCAGGGTAAAAGGATCGGTTACCACCTTTGATTTCGAGCGTTAGGAGAACTTTCCAACCCAATTACCCCTAGATTCCAGCATGAAAATACTAGAACCTCGTCTCATGTAATTGTTCCTATTAGCGAACTTAGATTTCCGAAATCTGCCCCAAGCTCTCAACAGCCATAAAGGCACTTGCTCAGGCAACAGCATAGAGAACCTTCTCTACCAACCATTCTCAGAGATTTTCAAAATATCCTCTTTAGTCCCCACACACTCAGAGCAAATGGCTTTCAATAGCCAAAAACTTCTTACAGTCTCCTCTCATACTCTCAATCTACCGTAGCCCCTAAAAAGACTCCTGTCAGAAAACAGAAAAGAGACGACAATAAGACCTCCCCTGGAACCCCGACTGAACAAACTGATGCCTGGAACCCAGATTTCGGCATGGTCTGAGGGTAGAACAGGGGAGAACAGAAATTTTTTAGCAACTTTCCGGCCGCCGGGAAAGTCTCCGGTGACATAAAGTCCAGCTGGAAATGACAGAAAAATAGACGGAAAAGGCCGACGGCCACAATGACAGAGAAAGCTGGAAGGAGAACCCCCGCAAGGAAGAGCAGATCTGAAAAAAAAAAATAGTGGCATGCGAACAGAAATGAAACCAGCACCGGCGACTGCAAGCTGCACCACCAGCGAGCAGGGGTGAACAGACCGACTGAGGCTTTTGGAGACCGAAGGTCCAGCAGACCTTAGTTAACCCCCTGATGACCTCGGAGTCGGCCCTAAGCACACACACCCTGTTCAGTCACTCTCTCTCTCTCTATCTCTTCGCAGGATTAGAGACATTTGCAGATCAAAGACTACCATTATCTGGAATTCCGGATGGCATTAAGAGTTTGTGTTCACAGATTTGTGTTTACATGATGCTTTGTGTCGTCCACCATTAGGAGTTTTTGCTCACAGATCTGTGGAAGAGTTTGGCTGTGCCTTTTTTCTTGGTGGGTTGTGTTGGGTGGTCATGGCCATATAGAAGTCTAATGCTCCCTTTGAAGCTTTTTTCTGTCCTCTATTATTAAGTGGGTACTATAGGCAAGCGTCCCATGGAAGATATGCGCAAAAGAAGGAATCTTAATTTAGCATGCAGTTGTTATTATGATATTATACATGTGTCTAGAGGAGGAAATCAGCTGAGCACTTTCTTGTTCACTGTCTCGTGGGGTCCTTTCCTGTGGCATTTGCCATCTTTTTTATGAGGTTTGTTGGGTTCAATCTAGCGAAGTAAAGGATATTTTGGTGGTTTGGAAAAGAAGGATGATAGAAGATGATTCCTTTGGGTAGTTGGTGGAGTATTTGGAAGGAATGGATTTCCTGGGTTTATGAAGGCAACATTTTCTTATTAAGAGTTTATACTTTGTTATTTGTTAACTTTGTATTGGTCATGCTTTGCGTTGAATGTGATCAATATTTGGCTTTTTTGGATTTCCTAGATAATGTTATTTATGAGTGTGAGTGCAATGCCGATTTTTGTGCCCCTTCTGTGCATAGGTGAGGTCCCTTGATAAATATTTTTGGCATTCCTTTACAGTCTTTTATGAATGTATATGAAATGCTATGGCAGGGCTTTATGTCTTAGAAATCAGGCTTTGTTTTTTGAAGTTAGGTGGGAAAACATGTCTATCTAGCTTCTCTTTGTCCTTGCCAACAAGTTTTTCTTGGGAGTCTTTGGGGAGATTGGGGGACTATCTTATTTGAGTTTTCGTGGTAAATAATGTTTTAAAATTCTAATGCAATTCTTTTGGTTCAATCTTGGCCCTTTTAATTGCTTGTTGTATTAACCAGTGGACTTCCTATCTCTTTGGTCTTGATTAGTGTTTTGAGTATGCTAATTTGTCTTGCACATAGACATATTTACCTTCTGAATTCTTTGAGTCCCTCAACCCTGCCTGAACAAGTCCCCATGTTGAAAGCCCATTTAGATCCTAAATAAAGATTCCTTCTTTGTGCCAATATTTTAATGTTTGTATAATTTATATCTGATCTTTTCCTCCCTTTTTCTTTTGAATTAGATAAAAAGATATTTGCATAAAATTCATTGGCCACCCAATTCCTTTTTTTAATTTTTTATTTGCTTCACAGGGATATCTGACTAGTAAACTAGGACTGTATGCTGAGAACCGCAATATCTGATATTGAAGTATGTTGCGTTGTCTCTCTTGTTGACATTGCATACACATTCAATAAAGCTTCTAAGAGTTCTTTGTCATTTCAGGTGCACTATGAGGATATAAAAGGAAGGACATTGTTAAAAGTTCCTGGGTATGAAGATCCAATGGAATTTGGTGTTCTAACATCATTTGCTTACCCATTAGAAGGAAACCTCGGTGAAATTGTGGTTGCCACTACTAGAGTGGAAACCATGCTTGGTGATACAGCTATCGCTGTACACCCGGATGATTCCAGGTACAAACATCTGCATAACAAGGTGGCTCTCCATCCTTTTAATGGAAGAAGGATTCCGATTATCTGTGATGCAATACTTGTCGATCCAGCGTTTGGGACAGGTGCTGTCAAGGTAAAAGTCCCTACAACTTGTGATTGCTTACTTAAAAAACACTTTGTTTGGGTTACCTGATGCACCTGAGTTTTGAATATGCTCTTCTATTCTGTTGTAGATCACACCTGCCCATGACCCTAATGATTTTGAGGTTGGTAAATGTCACCAGCTTGAGTTCATCAATATTTTCACTGATGATGGAAAGATAAACAGCAATGGTGGTTCAGAGTTTTCGGGAATGCCACGTTTCAAGGCTCGTGTGGAAATAACCAAAGCATTAAAGGAGAAGGTATAGTTGCTTGCCTTGTAAGCCAGTTACTTTGGTGCTTCTAGCAAGGTGTTACACAGCTAAATACACAAAGTTTCCTGGTCAGCTTGAAAAAGGGGTGGAAGGTGGTATTACTCTATTTGTGATTCAGTTGCTGTCATGCATCTAATGTGGTATTATATGGCAAACAATAGTGTGTTGTCTCCCGGTTGGCAAGCTTGTTCTTGAAATGGCTAGGCTTTATGTATTCATTTGTTCAATCTTATGGATTCTGACATGTGGATTTAAGTGACGTGAACTTGGTACAAATGGCCGTTGTCTGTACCTTAGTACAGCTATGTCCGAGGTAAAATTGTGGATGATTTTGCTCTATGTTTTGACCTCTAATCTAAGCCACTCTGTTGCCTCCACCCCCATTTTATTGTGTATATCTCTCAAAACTTTCTCATAGGAAATGTCTATATGTGTAGGGACTGTACAGAGGCGCAAAGGACAATGAGATGCGCCTTGGGGTATGTTCGAGGAGTAGTGATGTTGTGGAGCCTTTGATAAAGCCGCAGTGGTATGTCGATTGTAATTCTAAGGCAAAGGATGCGCTTA
The DNA here is from genome assembly GCA_017589665.1 of Selenicereus undatus. Lineage (NCBI taxonomy): Eukaryota > Viridiplantae > Streptophyta > Magnoliopsida > Caryophyllales > Cactaceae > Selenicereus > Selenicereus undatus. The sequence continues at coordinate 91,008,950 of JACYFF010031952.1, read as the reverse complement.
ATGCTGTTATTGACGAAGAAAATAGGAAGATTGAGATTATTCCAAAGCAATATGCAGCTGAATGGAAAAGGCAAGTCAACTAATCATTCATCCTCTTAGATGTCTGATGTGGTTATACCTGGAGTTCCAGCGCTTGTTGAGCCTATCAATTGGAACTCTTGCCATGATGTCAATATAGCAAGCACACAGTCCATATGGCTTCCACCTTTCAGCTGTTTGCTTCCTGCTTTATCCTCGAAATTTTGTGTGTTTGACATGGTATCCTTGCTCGTAAGCGAGAAAGGGGGAGGGGGTTGATGGTTGCAATTGTTTAAATATACTACCTTAATGTGATTTCTCACTGTAGAAGGGGGGTGTGGTAGTCTAAAATATAATCTTTGACCAGTCCATCTGTATTAGAAGACTCATCTGAAGTTATTTGCTCATGTGAGATTACTTTATTAGGCTTGTGAATCACTTCTCCTAAAATATTGAAGGGAAACATTGCATTCCGTTCAAAGTTGCTTATTTTGAGCCCTCAATGAAAGGCAAACTGAGGGAGCATGACATTGCCTAATGTTTCCCTGTATCAGGGCTTTTGCGAGTTAAAATTGGTTTTCTTCTTCGTGTGTTTCATTTAGCAGTCTACCTTGTCTCTGGTGCTTCTCATTAATGGAACAAGTCAAATGTTACAGATGGCTTGAAAATATTCGAGACTGGTGTATCTCGAGGCAGCTCTGGTGGGGCCATCGGATACCTGCTTGGTATGTGACTTTGGAGGCTGATGAACGGAAGGAGCTGGATGCTTATAAAGACCATTGGGTGGTTGGTCGAAGTGCGGAAGAGGCACAAGCAGAGGCTAGCAGTAGGTTTCCAGGGAAGAAATTTCAGATGACTCAAGATCCTGATGTCCTAGATACTTGGTTTTCGTCTGGTCTTTTCCCATTGTCTGTGCTAGGCTGGCCAGATGAGACTGATGATCTGAAGGTTTTCTATCCCACATCAGTTCTCGAAACCGGACATGATATCCTTTTCTTTTGGGTCGCTCGAATGGTGATGCTAGGGATTAAACTTGGAGGTGATGTGCCATTTAGAAAGGTAAACATGGTTTATCTGGTTGTGAATGTTGCTAATATTATTTTACTGACAGTCGTTTTGTACCCTTGGGACTTTCTTAATCTCTTGAATACAAGAGTTTAGTAGGTAGTACCAATGTTTGGTGTGTATATTGGGTGTGCATATGGTTAATGTTATTCTACTGACAGTTGTTTTGTACCTCTTAAACGGGACTTTCTTAATCGCTTGAATACAATAGCTTGGCAAGAAGTACCAGTTTTTGGCGCTTGTCATCTCTAATTTGTCGCCGAAAGTGCTGGATATGGAAAATTGGAAATATAGTTTCTGATTCGTTGGTTTGTACTTTATAGGTTCTTCCGTAGTATTCTTCATGGGGCTCTAGTTTCCCATCATCTTGACCTGAAGGGGGCAGGGGAGCTCGGAGAGAGAGGAGAATGGAATGGGGGAATTTTTTTTTGGGGGGGGGGTTGGCGACGGGGATCGTTTCACTCTTCAAAGTATCATGCTGGAGGAGAGCTGTTTAATTTTATGCTGTAGCCACTTTCAGGACCATAATGAAGTGATGAATCTTACATGACGGAAATGAAGAGAGGAGAAAAATTGGGGGGAAAGAACCAGAAACAATACTCTTCTAACTGTTGAGGAGTTCAGAGGAAGAGGATTCCCCCCCTTCTTTTGGGCAGTATCCAATTCCCATAATTAGAAAAAAAAACCTAATGATAACTAGTTCACGCTTGTTCTATAGGGAGCAGAATAGCTTTTTTGGAAACTGATGAACGTGTGTGACATTTCTCCTAAACCTTAAGGAGGGAGAATAAAGTTACTCTTAAAATTTCTTGAATGCAAATGACGAGGGGGGAAATACCAAGAATAGAGAAGCACATAGGGTCTGAGATGAAGCAAAGGTTAACTGGAGAAAAACCATTGCTTTCTGTTGAACTCAAGGAGAACACTGCAGTGATTTTTTTCACTGTTGTGGAGGGGAGAGTTGATATCTGTACATGTACTTGATTAGCATGGTAAAATTGTTTATTTTATTAATAAGCAAAAGATGATTAGCTGGTCCTTGATTTCATTTGCAAGGACCTGATGTGAGTCTGTGTGAATGCTCTCCAGGTCTATTTGCATCCGATGGTCCGTGATGCTTATGGACGTAAGATGTCAAAGTCACTGGGAAATGTGATTGATCCTCTTGAAGTTATAAACGGAATATCTTTAGAAGGTCTTCACAAGAGGCTGGAGGAAGGAAACTTGGACCCCAGTGAGCTTTCTATAGCAAAAGAAGGACAAAAGAAAGACTTCCCTCATGGAATTCCTGAATGTGGTGCAGACGCTCTCCGCTTTGCCCTTGTGTCTTATACGGCTCAGGTTTTTTCTTAATTCTTGTGCAATATGTTATGGGAGACATTTTCATCTTTTATATTTGGTTACTGATTCTTGATGTCGTCTTTTCTAATCCAGTCCGATAAAATAAATTTGGATATTCAAAGGGTTGATGGGTACCGCCAATGGTGCAATAAATTATGGAATGCTATTAGGTTTGCTATGAGCAAACTGGGAGATGATTACATCCCTCCAGCCAGTGTAAATCCTAATGTCATGCCGTTCAGTTGCCAGTAGATTCTCTCTCTACTGAACAAGGCTGTTGATAAAACGGTCTCATCACTTGAGGCATATGAGTTCTCTGATGCAGCTACTGCAATGTACTCCTGGTGGCAGTTCCAACTCTGTGATGTTTTTGTTGAAGCAATCAAGCCTTATTTTTCCAGCAGTGATGAGTCACTGGCATCTGCAAGAGATTTTGCTCGAGATACACTGTGGGTGTGTCTTGATACTGGGCTTAGGTTGCTGCATCCATTCATGCCATTTGTGAAAGAAGAGTTATGGCAGAGACTTCCTTACCCGATGGATACTGTGAGGAAAGAATCTAGTGTGATTAGCGAATATCCTTCTGTTGTACAGGTGAGATCTTACTAGGCTCCTTACTCTATGCTTCTTAACCCTATCCACAAAAAGCTACAATATGAGCCTGCTTACTTCAAGTAAACTTTGTTGAAACGTGTTGTTGCTACTTACTAGGAACCCTTTATTGTCGATGAATATGATTAACCTACTATAACGCATATGGAGATATTCTCTCTTTTCCCCCTTATTGTGGAAACAGTCATGTCCAATGGATAAGTTTCTACTTGCTTTCTTCTTAAAATTTTTAAATACTAGTCTTCGAGCAAGGGTTCCAAATGCGGTTCTGGTCACAATTGGTGTAATGGGTGTGTTCTTGCACAATTATGGCGACACTGCAATGCATGAATCTTGAAAAACATCGACCGATCAATGTTTGGTGCTAGTGCTTGAAGGGATCGACTTTATGACCCTATTGCTAGCAACTTGGGATAATGTAACAACATTAGCAACAATTATGTACATATAAATGTACTGTGTAAGTTGCTAATAAAAATAAATTGAAGATGTAAATGCCACCCTCACCATGTTAGAATGGTGGTTGTGGTCAGTATAACAGTCGTTCTCAATTCCAGAATGGATGGTGCAGCCTCCCTGAGGTAGACTAACAAACAGCTAAAAGACATGTTGAGGTGGTTTTCTTAACTTAAAAAGCTTTCAATGCTCTGCCGTTCTGTTGCTGAATGGGCTCATGTTTAATCCATGCCTTCTATGCCTTGCAATTTCTGTGCATAATGATGTGACTAGTTGCTCTCGGACTGCAGTCCTAGACTAATGAAATGGTGGAACATGATATGGAACTGATTGAATCTGCAGTGAAGTCCCTTAGATCTCTGAAGGCTTTATTGCCTGCAAAAGAAAGAAATGAAAGGTTTGTGGTTAATATAAACTTTTATATTCTCGTTACTCTGCTGTCCTCTGTTACAGTAGTTCTGATTATGCTATCTATGGAAATGCATGATAGCCTTTATGGTATTTGTTCTTGCTACTACATTCTACTTCATTTTCTGGCTAATTTTGCATTCATGGAGGTCTTGATGTTGCTTACATTGTTTATTAAAACAGATTTATTGATTTTCTGTTACTATAATATAGAAAGTATGCAGTCAAAAGAATGTATGGCTGCTCTCCTATTCAGATTTCTTTTCAAATCTACTTTTATCTGTAGAATTTGAGTTATTTGCTTTGTTTTACCTAATTTACCATAAAAATTAGTATCTTCTACTGTTTTGCCTATTACTTTATAAGCAAATGCTCATAGTGAACTTCTTAGGTTGTCCAGATAATTCTTAGGGCCCGTTTGGTTTGTTAAAATTGGAATGGAATGAATCCAAGAGGTAAAGGGATAGGATCTAATTCCTAAAATCAAGTGTTTGGTTTAGTTCATTAATTAGAAAATTTGATATAAGGGGTATGGGTTTATGTTCACCAGTGGAGCAGGAGAGATTTACTCAAAACTCATACTTGAAAGGTTTAGTGACACCTCTGGCAAGTATGAGATTGAGTGATTCCTTTCACAGTTGGTTTGGAAAAAAGTGAACGAAACAGCCACTTGGTGAGCTCTCAAAACATCTCAAAAGGTTGCACCAATGCAACAGCCTATAAAATAATTGATCTAGGACTTGAACAAAAGAAACCTAGGATAGATAACCAGAAAGTTCAGTTTGCTGCATTAACTGGAGTCTTCTGTGTGGCACAAGGTTGCAGGCAGCATGTTGCTAGATTAGTCGGAACCACATGCTTACATGATAGCCAAATCAGGCACTATAGGTTGCAGAACTTAGTTTCTTACCTGTTCAGAGGGGCTCTGGACTTCACACAATTCCCTCCAGAATCACTGCTCCTCATCGCCACAGAGTTGGTTGAATTTTTTTTGGGGCTCAGATGTTTCTTGCTAGGGGTTTGCTTGGATTGTTGTAGCAAACATTATTTGATGCAAGGCTGCAATGTTGAAAGGGCTTTAAGCTGGGATACTTGGTGTTATATCTCAACAGACCTGTTAAGAATATGTCCAGAAAGCTCATAACCGACAATCAATAATATATGCAATCTTGTTTAGAACATTTTATGTCAGTTTGAGTAAAATGTGCATCGCATTAGCAGTGATGTCTGAACTGCGAAGCCTCTCAGCAGTGCACAACCTATTTCACATTGTCAGCATCGGATGTATTCCAGTTGACTTAGAGTAATATTGGAGTAACTTTGCCTTGGTTTACACAAACAAGTTGATAGTGATTTATCTATTATTTTTTCTCAATATTTTATTACCTTTCTCGCTGTTTGTATTTAATCAGTGAAAGAAAATTGTGCATGTGGTTTGATGCATTCTTTCGAAAATTGATAAAATTGTCAGGTCATATAAATGGTATGCTGTTCATTAAAAGTTCCCTTTTGCTGGCATGTTCACCTGATACACTTGTTGACCTTATTTGTTTACGTGAATTCATGCGCTCATTAATTTCTCAGGAGACAAGCTTTTGCACTTTGCCGGAAAGAGGAAATTGCAGAAGTCATTCGGGGCCACGAGTTAGAGATTTTAACTCTTGCCAGTTTATCCTCACTGAAGGTTTGTTTTGTGCAATGTCAACTGATGTCATTGACTTCACTGAACTTTTTGCTCGATGTTCTGTTTGCCTTGCTTTTACAAGGCTTATGTGCTTTATTTGTGCATCCATCAATCAATGTCATTTTTGGGTTTCTTTCTTTGTTGACTCAGAGATAAGATAAGCACAGGTCGCTGGGTGGGTTCTCTACAATATTACTCAATTAATAAAAAAAATACCGCTACAAGATTACTGTTTCACTAGCATTAGAGTACCAAATGTTATTTTCTGATCTTTCAATCTGATTTGTGGCTGTTTCTTTCTTATACTTGAATCTGTATCAGCAGTGCTAGGTATGATTCCTTTTAGTTGCTCAAGGCCGACGGTTTGGTATATATACATGTTCTTAGCCGTCTCTTTTCATATGTTTCCATTGTGGGTTTTCCACTTGCTGCCACAAATGCTGAAAATACCAAATTTTAGTTGTAGGATATACTGGTAAAACCAGGTGAAAAAATAGAAGGGGGGGTGGACAGGACAGGAAGAGAAATCTACAGTGGGCCGTATACCTCATCAAAATCCATGCTTTTGTTGAGCTGGAATTCCCACCACGTGTTTAGCCCATTATATGCCTGCTCTCATGATGTGGGATATTTGGGGTAATATTCCATTGATGATAATTGGCTTTGGTGTTAACTTGTTTGAATGGTATGTTAAACTCAATCATGATCAGCTAGTTTCACTTTGGTAAGTGTTGACTCTACACCGCCCCTCCAGAACCATAAACTAGAAAATATAGGGCAATGGGTGTTTTTCTGTTTATTTGTGTTTTCTATGTATCCTCTTGTTGAATCTTCTTGCGTTCTATATATAACTGGAATTTACCTTATAATTGAAATTTCGCAGATCCTCAGCGAGAATGATGCTGCTCCTGTTGGATGTTCGGTAGATGTTGTGAATGAGAACCTTTCTGTTTATTTAAAGCTTAAAGGAACAATTAATGCAGAGTTAGAGCGTGAGAAGCTGAGAAAGAAGATGGAGGAAACAAAGAGGTGAGTGTGTTC
>JACYFF010031952.1:90977749-90993611 GCA_017589665.1 Selenicereus undatus | reverse complement strand
CTTATGCAAGAGGTGTTATCACTTGAAGAAGCGTTGCAGCATCTTGAACGTGACATAGCGGCCCAAGCAGCTGCAAACGACAATGAATGAGAAGACTTATTTGAACCTACGATTTGATTGCTTCTCTGCATTCTTTTTGTATTCCTAATGTTGCCATCTGGCCTTTCTGTTCAAGTATTGGGAATGTTGGCACATTTCACACTGTATTCCCTTAGCATGCCTTCCCTTAGGATGAATTTTGTAATGGTAGCAGCCTCATGATTATATTGTTTTTCAGGAAAGCAACTAACTTGTGTGTGTGATGTATACCTACATTGAGTTTGTTTGAGCTCAAATTGACCACTTTTGATTGATTACGGATATTTGAACATAAGCGTTGAACCATCACGCCTTGCGTCTCCCCACAGAAAGCCATGTGAATAGAAAGCAAGATACAAAGAATTCATTAACCCGGCAGATTAAGACAGGAATTAACATATGTTGACGTTACGACAGTACAAATATTGTGTTTGATAAGGACATAGGCTCTGTATGGATGGTGATAATTTTGTTACTGGAATTTGATCTTGCATTATGCAATATGAGCGCAGGTAATTTCATAGTAGAGGTGACATCCAGATTTCTTGGGTGACTTCGAAGAGGAATAGTTTAACGATATTTTTTTTTGGGGCCCAAATTATCTCTTTCCCATCTCTCTGTGTGCATGTTTTTTCAATAAGCATAATTCACACAATACACTGAATTTTTGCTACCCTAACTTTTTATCAGTGTTGCGTCTTCAGTTGTATTATAATTATTTGCAACTTTTGCTAGACTACTATGAGGCTGATTTTCTTCTTTGTTAGAAATTTCTTGCTGGATCGCTAAAATAGTTCTCTCATCTTCTATTGATGTGGACCTGATATCTATTTATAAAGGAATATTTCAGGCAAGTGGAATAGTAGACTTTGAATTTGGTGACGAAGTTGCATGGGAAGATCAACCAAGAGAGGAGGCTGCACTACAAAAATAGTGCATTCTTTTGCATTTGTTTCACTGCACTTAATGAATTGTGGAAAGAAAAAATGATAAATTTGATAGTTTTTTCGACTTCACATTTAGTAAGTGTGTGGAAGTCATAAACCTTTTCCTATACCAATCAATTGTGGGAAATTAAATTTTTTTATGCATAAATATATTAATTAACTTGCAAAATATATTAACTGTGAGAGTTTTTTTAAAAAAGATAGAAAATATTTGAATATTGATTTATATATAAATATATTCATTTGCAGCCAAAAGAATTAAAAAGTACACTAAAAAAATTAAAACACTCAGAGATCTCGTATTAGCTAGCCAGACCATTTTGAGCGCCAGACACTTCTGGGTAAAAATTTGAAAAGCTTTCAATTTGTGCAGCCCCGCCCTCCAAAAAGAAAAGACACATAGCTTCTTCAATTCCTTCCTCATTCGTACGTGCACAGTGAGAACCCTAGCTAGCCTCTGCGCCCTAGTGAGACTGATCAATTATCCTTGAATTCGATCTAATAGCAATTTCCAGTTGAAGAAGCATCAAAATTGAACAAGAATTTGGGAATTATTTTGAAGAATTCGCAGGCTTTGTGATGCATTCGTCGGAATAGCAAGGTAAGCAAAGCCCCAGAAATCTTTTCCCTTTTCTTCTTTATCAAACAGAGAACGTTGAACTTTCTTTGCAATTGTAAGATCTTTTGCCCTTGAACTTTATGTTTTTTGGGGAATTTCATAAAGTCCCATTTCACTATTTTGTATGCTCTTCTTTTCCCATCCCCTAAATTTCTTTCTTTTCTTTGTTTAATCAATGTTTGCTTTAGCAACAACTCCCATATGCCCGTTTTTCTGTTGAATCTTGATGTTTCTCCCAAATCAAAGGATATCCATTTCAATTTGAAACGTTAAATGTGGTTTATGTGCTTGTGTTTGCAGGTGATTGGGTGTGTAATCTTAAGCTTTTGGGGGAATAAGCTCTCTGTGTTCATTAGGGTATGGTTTTGCTCTTGTAATCCCATTTTGAAAGTTCTTGTGGAATTGTTTGGTTATTTTGCATAATGTTCTATCTTGCTTTTCAGTTGGTTTTCTTAGTTATTGCCATATTTCTTATTGGTTTTTGTCTTTTTGGGGGGGGGGGGGGACGTTTGTCTTTTTCATTGGTGTGGCTATCACTGGTGCAATTTTAGTTAAAGTGGGTGCTTTTGGTCTAACTCCTTACCTGATGTGTCCATTGTTTATTTTTTATGGTTTTGCCGGAGAACAGTTTTCTGGGCTTTAATGTGTTAGGATTGAGTGTTTGAAACTTATGGAGAAATTAATTGTTTTTCAAGTCTAATATGTACTTATTGGAAAACTGAATCTGTTCATGAGACCTGATTTGTTTCATTTATTTCCTAATTTGATCTTCGGCTTGTCAATCATGCTTCTGTTTTCTGGGGTTGGTTCAAAACATTCATTAATTTAGGTCAGGTAGCTCATGATTTGTGTTCCTAAGGCATTTGGCTAGTTGAGACATTAATTTAGGTTAGGTGGCTCATAGGTTGACGCTTAAAATCGATTTTAGTGGAGAATTGCTGGTGGCCACTGCCTTGATGGAATTCTATCGGAGATGTAGATGTTTACTGGAGGCCAACTTTGTCTTATTTGATCAAATTGAGATAGCTAATAATTATGACACTAGGATTTGGAGTTTATGCAATGGCACTAGCTTCTTTTTGCAAGGCAAGACCCAAGTTCATAGCACATGCAACGGCATATGCATGCGATGTAACCTGAAAAACATGGAATAAATTATATGACCATTCTGAGACTTTAGACAAAAAGCAGAGGAATCTGAAAGAGACTTGAAATCTAGGTCATTTGGTGAGCTGGGACTAGGAGCAAAAAGTAATGTAAACACAAAGGCCCCGTGAAAGAATTCGGGATTGTTTTAATCATTTTCATCCCCTAAGGCTTTGACATGACTCAATCAGTGGGAACAATTGCAAAAAGATCTAGTGATAGAATACTGACTATTTTAACTATTTTCATCCCCCAAAGAGAGTAACATGAATCAATCAATTGGAATAATACACAATGCATCAATTTTGCACTTGACATAACTCTTTTTTACCAACAAAACATTAGAGTCACAACAATCAGGCTACCCATAATGTACCATAACTCATGGCATGATATAGCTTTTGAAGCATCATAATTGCATAGCATGTAAGAAAACTAACCCCTCCGCCCCAAAGGGAAAAACAACAAACCATAAAGAAGTGCATGACACCTGCATGAGAGCTGAAGAAAAATTATAAGAAAGAGAATAGCAAGGGAAAATGTCTCCACTAGTAGCCTCGTGAGTATTATCCTTTTCCAAAATGTCTCCACTAGTACCCATCCTAAACTTCTCACTACCCTAAGCCAACACCACTTCTTCTGTTAATGGTGGTGGGGGATCCATACCAGCAGCTTTCATTTCATACAACAATTTTATGGCTTCAATTTGTAACCCGTGGTTTATGAAAACAATAACCATGGCACTCCAACATGCCATGTTTCTTTCTTCACAAGCAATCTTGTCAACTGCTTTTCGAGCATTTTTGAGCAGTCCACAACTCTGAACAATATGAAGTGGGCATATCTCTGAACAATATGGGCAGTGACTCATACATGTCGTAATATAACGAGGTAAGCCTCAATTCTAAATATGAATTCAGTCAAATTTTGGGAAATCGGAAGAATTCTTTATGCATTTGATTTTTGGAAGACTTTTGAATGAGCGGCGAACTAAAGTGTAGGCCTTGATTAATTGTGAATTTGAAATTTTTGTTGATGGTGCCTGTTACTTTCATTTTTTTTGATAGGGAAAAAGAGTAAAATATATTAAACTGAATAATGTACAACGGGATGGTTGCAAGCAAGCATCCCACAAAAGGATTATGTACACCCTAGATGGAACATATCCACAAAATCAATTACATCAAAAGAAGAATCACAAAAGTTCCCATTATCCCAGAAAAAAATAGTCTTGATAAGGATATATTTGATTCGTTTAAGGGGCGTCTCCTCTCCTTCAAAGACTCTTTTGTTTCTCTCTCGCAAATAGCCCAAAAAATCGCATGTGGGATCAATAAGACGCTTTTCTCTTTAACTTTCCTACCAAAAGCACCTTCCCAAGCCAAAAGGTGATTCCTCACAGAATCCGAGACAACCCAGGAAACTCCCAAGCAACTAAAGGATAACTCCCATAGAGCCCTTGCAAATTGACAATGTAGTAGTAGGTGATCAGGAGACTCCAAATCGACTTTGCACATTGAACATCTGTTCACCAAAATAATTCCCTTCTTTTGTAAATTATCACATGTTAAAATACTCCCATGCGAAGCTTCCCACACAAAAACTGATACCTTCATGGGAGCCGAACTCTTCCAAATGATTTTCCAAGGGAACCGCCCCAAAAATCTAGACTCCATAGTGGAAATGACACCTTCATGGGAGCCAAACTCTTCCAAATGATTTTCCATGGGTGCCTGTTACTTTCATTGGTCCATCTTCTCAACTTTTTCTTTTGATTTTATTCGTAGAAATGAGGTGGAATGAGACTTTTTGTGCAGTATAGTCCGTATTTGGCTATTGATGAAGAAGTGGATTCTAGGTGCCATTTGCTTTGTTTTTGACACATTTGTCAATAATTCCATGGATTTTCTTTTATTAGAATGTCGTATTTTGTTATATGATTAGAGTAATAAGATTACAGTCTTTTAGGGTTTGAATTTGCAGTACATGTGATTGAACTCTTCCTATAACTAGTCTGAATTAGTTGGCTACAACCTGTAACTGTCGGATACATTAGGTAGACTAACAGTTAGAACCTCTTTCAAACCTGGAATTCATCAAGACATATATTGGTGTTTCAATATGAAGTGGGTATATCTCTGGCTCAATCCAGGTGCCTATGTCTCTTGATATCTCATGATATAAGTCAATGATTGTTGACTTGGATGCTTGTTTGCGTACATTAATTCAATTCGACGCTAATAAGTAACAAATCTACCTTCTAATTTCTCTAGTATGTTTGTGAAATATATTTTATGACTAAGTTTCAAAGTTTATCTAACCTTTCCATTTTTTCCCACCGAGTGGGGGTGGTATTGTGGAGTGAAATATGGATGTATAGTGCTTTCCAAGAGAGACATCATAAAAGTATTGATGGAGATATTTGTACTTGTCACGAAAGAGAAAGAGAACTAATGATAGATTAGTAGAGCCTAATGTTTGTATGAAACGTGTAATGTATACTGATAATTGTAAGCATCAATTTATATTAGGAACAAGCATATGGCTATAGTTCATTAGCATAGGCACAACAAGTACAGGGATGCAGTTTAAGAACATGTTCATTATCTTTAGGTGATTTTTTTTTTTTACATTAATCATTGTGCAATGTGAAATTTAGATGTTCAAATGATTTAAAAGTCTTCTATTTGTCTTCTCCCTCAGGCCTTTAATGATTGCAAGTGTTTAGTTATAGTGATTGTATTGACTTATGTGATAACCTTGTAGGTGGATTGTTAGAAATTAGAATGCACAAAAGTAGGATTCATACGTATAGAACTTCTCTTGAATACAGGAATGAGGTTGAGTCATTTTTAGAATTTACTTTTTGCAATGCTGGGGGTAGTAAATTGATTATATGCCCTGGAAATAAATGCAATGTTGGCCATAATCATTGCTTCACAAAAGAAGAGATGGCAGACCATCTCATGTTTAATGTTTAATGATTTTTGGCCATACTATAAAAAGTGGGCGCATCATGGGGCGAAATTTCTAGACTTTGTTCTTTTTTTTTTTGGGTGACAAGGGCCACGATGCTACTAATACCTAATCAGAAAGTGGCTTTGGTGACATGTATACTATGGGAATAGTTAATGATATTTTGGAATGTGTAAAAATCGTGCGTGTGGTTCATCAAGAGGGTGATATGGATGAAGAAGACATTGGTGAGCTAGGGAATGAGGGGCATGGGAATGATAGCTCCATGATAGATAAAGATGTTGGACATGAAAGGTTACTAGAACAAGTTGAACAGAAGCTATATCAAAGTTCAAAATTTTAAAAACTCTCCTATTGTACTTACTCCACTTAAAATGCATGTATGGTTGGTCTATTAAATCATTTAATATACTGCTCCAACTTTTGAGTTTTGTTTTTTCCCATATAGACCCATTCTTATCATCATGGAATAACTACAAGCTATTACTTAAGGACTTGAATATAAAAAAAAATACATGCCTTCCCTAATGATTACATATTGTACTGGGGTGAAAGGGAAATACAAGAATCACGTGACAATTGTGGTTGTTCGCGATGGAAGAATAGTGAAAAGAATTGCCAGCCAAGGTATTATGCTACTTCCCTCTCATTTCTAGACTGCTTGGGTTTTACAAATCATCCAAGATAGCTAAAGATATAGTTTGGCAAGACAAGTATCAGATGGAATTTTGAGGCACATGCATATGCAAAGCCATGGAAGGAGTTTGACGAACAATATCCTAATTTTGCATCTGATCTTCGAAATATAAGGCTTAGGCTAGCTGGTGATAGGTTTAAACCCTTTTGTGTTATGAGTAGCACATATAGTACTTGGCCAGTCTTGCTAATTCCATATAATTTGCCTTCCTAACTATGTATGAAACAATCCTCAATTATATTATCAATGATTATTCCCCGAGAAAAGGCCCCAGGTATATCTTCAACCATTGATTAAAAAGTTAGTGCAGTTATGGAAAGTGTAGATGCATATGATGCATGCACAAAGACAAGATTTACATTGTGGGGGGAGGGGCTCTTCAGTTTCCTAGAAATGACTTTTCTACATATGCTAATTTTTCTAAGTGAAGTACCAAGGGTCATTTCGCATGTCCATCTTCTGGGAAAGAAACTCAATCAGTTTGGTTGGAAAATAGGCATAAGTAGGCCTGACAAATGGGTCATTCGGCTCGGGTACGAGTCGGTTCAAGTTCGGGTCGGGTCATGTTCGGGTTAAGTGACATTTTGGGTCGTTTCGGTTTGAGTCGGGTATGTTTCGGATCGGGTCGATTTCAGGTCAACCAATTTTTGGTCAAATACGCTCGTCATGCCAAAACAAGCAACTTTATAGAAAATTTTGGGTAGGGTATGGTTTGGGTCGAGTCAATTCGGGTTTTGGGTCCACTTTCGAGTGAGCATATTTCGGGTGTTGGGTCGGGTATGGGTCCAGGTCGGTCGGTTTGGGTTTCGGGTCTCGGGTCAGTTTTTTCAGGTCTAGGCATAAGTTCTAGTATATTGGCAATCGTAGATGGTTACCGGAAGAGCATCCTTTTCTATATGATAAGGATGGATTTGATGGAAATATAGAGTTTGGTAACACTCTATCTTTTTCGCAGAGAGTCAAGTTCTTGCAGAATTAAAGGGAACAATGTTTACATATGGGAAAGGCCAAACCAATATAGACGTCGAAATTGTTGAAAAGAATATTTCTGAATCAAGAGTCTCGATTAGTATGAATCCCTCTTTTATCACCATACCTGATGGTTTTAAAGATGACAAACAATTAATCATTGGTAAATGAATCTTTAATACTCATCTAGTTATTTCACTTGCACAACGGTTTCGGTAACTACAGATTATTTACTTATATGATGATCATATTCTTTTTTATACAGTTGAACGGGGCAATGCTAGAAAGTTAGGAGGGAGAATCAATGTGAAGATGACATATAAATCGGTTCCTCCAGAGAGGATTATGTACCTTTAAACAACTTGTTGCAACCAATAAATTAAGTAAGCAGGAAGTTTATTTAATAGATTCCTTGCTTGTGCTAATATACCTAACCTATGTCCCTTAACTAGGAAGATTGGCGCTTAGTGTCGTAGTACTTTAGAGGTCGAATCATAATACTCATTAGGGTAAGCATTTATTCATGTCCAAGCTAGCCATGCATGGTATCTAAATGTAACTAGTTCAAATAATTACTTAAAATTTTGCTTTGGCAGGGAAAGTTTATGTTGCCAGATGGTGCACAAGTAAATCAAAAAATTCTAAAGTCAGTTGGGGAAAGGGTTCGAGGTTTCAAGTATTCCTTGAGGTGTAAGTATTTTAAAGAAGATATCACAAAAGAGGCATTATATAATTTTGAAAAGAGGCATGCTATCTAAATGTGACACTTGCTTGGGCCAATTATGAGGACGAAGGTGGATTTTCGAGTAGGATACAACACTGAGTGAAGAAGACAGAAACTTTGTTCCATGTGTAGAAAAATTGGAGGTAGAGATTATCCCCCACTCTATGAGTCAAATCCCACCCCCTATTCTTCCTATCCGTAGGCTTGAATACAACTAAAATGTTTAGTAGCTCCTATGATGCTGAGTGCACAAGGTTTAAACTTAAGTTTATATTAGTGGTGTATTGTTTGACAATCAAACTTAGTTTTGCACTAATCAAAACGTAACTTGAAATTATAATTTGGATTGTCAATTCTAAGTGAATGTGATGACTTTATTTTTGTAATCGCCAAGTTCTAGCAAAATAATACGTACTATCGAATTCGAATGACATCTAAGCTTTTTAGCCTCAACCTAAGATTTAAAAGCCATTATTCCAAAATAGAGATTAAGTAGATAAACTAAGTTTTCTAATACTAATCCCATAAGACTGAATAGGTGAAGCTATGTGACACAAATGAAAGTCATTACCGAGTAGTGTCATCGGGGATATCATTAGTTGCTAGCGTAGTAAAAGAAGTATTGTGGCTAAGGTTAGATGGTTGATGAGCAACCCAGGAGTTAGTTTGTACAACTCAGTTCTCTAGACCAATGACCTGTTTCCATCTTTCGAAATCTCCTTTTTTCCCTACTTGTGGTAGTAATGCATATCCAAGTCACTTAGCATTTATGTCTTAGAGATTCATTATTTATTGACTGGTAAATCTTTTGCACTGCAAGTTGGAAGGGAGTATATGACCCCCCTCCCTTGCAGGTTATAAACATTAGATTATGAGTTGAGGGAAAAGCCTGACTGAAGACTCCCTGGCAAGGGTGGATTCTCCTATGCTACTTCCTAAGTGTAGTATTGCTAAGTTAGCTCCATGGAGTGGTGATCTCTTAGGTCCAAACCAAACTCCTTAGTGGTGCTTTTCTGTATGTAGGGAGCCTAGTTTGGATGAACCCTTAAGGAGTTTGGCGATGACAATTTTCTGTATCCATCAATACCCCCAAGTGTAGTTCCTATCTATTCAAGTGTGGATTTATTAGGGTGAGTTGTGTTCATACCTTTTGCATCTTTATTTCTAACTCTTCATCGTAAAAAAAAATAATCCATAAAAGTGTTCTTGCATCTTACCGATTTTGTTCTATTTTGTCGTTTTGATTTCTACCTTGTTTTAGCTAGGTTTAACTTGAATGATGGCTATTGTAAGCAGATGGGAATGGAGTATATACCCCCCTTGCAGCTTGTAAACATCAAATGATGAGTGTAAGAAAAAGATTGAGCAAAAACTCTTGACTTTTTTGACACCTAAGTTATCTAGATTAGCAAGATAAGAGGTGTCATTTGCTTGCTTGCATCTTACTGATTTTGGGCTTGTTTGCTATTTTGATTTCTACCTTGTTTTAGCTAGGTTTAATTTTATTTATGGCCATTGTAAGCAAGTGGGAAGGGAGTATATAGCCCACCCTTGCGGCTTGTAAACATTAGATTATGAGTTTAAGAAAAAGCTTGAGTGAAAACTCTCTGGTGTGGGCGGATTATCTTGTGTTAAATTCCTATGTGCGGTCTCTCTAGGTCGGTTCCTTAAATGGTGATCACTACAGTCCAAATCAAACTCGTTAGTAGTGCTTTCGCTGTATGTTGGGAGCTTAGTTTGGATGAACCCTAGAGGAGTTTGGTGTTGGCAATATTTTGCATCCATTAATACCATTAAGTCTAGATCTTATCTCTCCAAGTGCTGATTCATTTGGGAGATTTCAGTTCATACCTTTTAGATCTTTATTTCTAGCTCTTTGCTATGTACATAATTCTTTATTTATGTCTAGTCATTGATTTATAGGAGAAGGAGCATCAAAGAGAACTTGGTCTCTTGGAATGGTTTATGGAGACTCATCAAGATAAAGAAGGAACTCACCATAAACTGACGACTAAGAAATTTGTGGTATGTGTGTCTACACTTTTTTCTTTTGGTTGTAATTTTGCATAAAGTATGTTAGTATTTAATATATATGTAAACAACATAATGATAAATTTTGGTATTTATGGTGAATAATCTATATAGGATATCATTGTTGATATTCTCAAATGAAAGATGGGTGCTTCAGAAGTGGTATCATTTGAAGCCATAGTGCCGACTGAGATTTTTGCTTGTCGTAAGTTGATGGGACCTGAAAGTAGTTGGAGTGTTAGATGAGTTAGGCCTGGAGTCACCTCTAATCTACTTAATGCCAAATGTAATAGTCAAAGTGGGACTGAACCTTTGGATTCTAGCATAGTGAGTCTACTGCTAAAAGTGGTCGGATCCTTGCCCCAAGAGGTTGCTTACTTGAAGTCTCAATGAACTGATGATGCGCATGTTCTATCTCAGGTCTTTTTTAATCCATGGTTCTATTATTTTTTACTAAGTTAACATAATTAAAAATATATCACGAATACACTTTGGATAAGGTTAGTGTCAATTTCTTTACTTGGTTTGTGATTACGGTGATGATTATGAAGAGAATCAAAGGAATAACACACCCTTAGCTAGTGAACACATAAGAGTTACTCTGGCAACCACGCATCCATTAGCTAAGAACAATGAGACATATATCAAGGATGTAGGTCAAATTAGAAAGTCAATTGTACTAAAGGTGGAGCCGCCCATTCATCTAGGTCGCCTCATGTTGTAAACCAAGTGAGTTCATATTCTGTGGACACATAAATGTACTCTTCCCATACACAGTCTTGTGTTTTGCTCAAATTTTTTTTTAACACTATCATACCTGATTTTGGGTGTTTGCAGGCTAGTCAGCAAAGACGAAGTGCTGGAGGTAAAGAAAACATGCAGGTGCAAATAAAAAAAAACCACCTTCTTTTTATTCTCTTGATTTATCTTCATGTTGTACCAATAAGGTAAAGATGAGAGTTACAATTATGCTCTTATTAGCTACTCTGTCTTACATAATCATATCATTATCTGATTACTAGTTTTATTTAGCCAAATTCCCTTCAAGGAGATAACAAGTACTGAACAACTCAAATCAACAAGAAACATATTAGTGTGACAAATAGGATGAAAAATTCTACAATATCGGGATAGATGTGTAAATCAGAATATTGGCATGCCACAACCACATAATTTTGTAAATCAGGTAAGTCCCTACTTTGTACACATAAGCATAACATTATGGTGTAATGTAAATCCCTTGCATAGTTAACTTTCTGTTATGGAAGTTTCTTCTCATATTGTAATTTTTATGTAGGTGGATGATCAAAACACATCTATTGGGGGAAATACAAATACTTGTGGTTGCCCAAAGCAATCGAACATCGCTTGTAATGCCCCCTTATTAAGCATATTTCACTGTTTTCCATCACTATTCTGATATCCCTCAATTACAACTAATAAACTCCATGATCCATGCGTTATCGCCGTCTAAAAGGACAAGGTTTGAAGCATGTGTACTAAAAATAACATAGTTAAGCATAATTTCAACTATACACATTCATACATGATCAAACCATATATAATTAACTGTTAATCCACATATGATTTATTCACCACAGTAAAGCAATTCACCATATAATCTACACTTCTATCCATTGAAAATTTCAAAATACAGTTCAAAAATATGCATATACTACATCATTGTTGATCCCTTCAGATTCCTTTGCTAAACTTATTCTCTTCATTTGGTTTGCTAGCATGACAACAATTCACTGAGCATTTGTCTAAAACAAAACATGAAAAACATTTCAAATTGTGAGCCAAAACTCAGTACATGCATTCTTATATTGTTAAATAATTTCTGCATAAATTGGTTGGACACTCGCTTTGCAATTCATTTTAAGTTAAAATAGTGAATAAGATGAATGTAAAATTGCATTGCTAGTTATTATTTGATAGTGAACCCCTTGTAACTATTACGATCTATGAATAGGTGTACACATGCCAAGCCGATCGGAGGACCTGACCCGAACTTGCACGGGTAATTGAAGGACGAATACCCTATAGACGATAATTGGCGGGGTCATTAATTAAGTGATAAATTACTGTGTAAATTGATTCATTGATGTACTTACCGAAACATAATAACTTTGATGAATACACTCTGATTTTTAAAGATACAGACAATGGACGTACTTGAAGTTTTTAAAATGTAACCTCACTTGATAATACTTATACACAATGAAAAACAATAAACTAGGTCCTGTTTCTGCTTAAGAAATTTAATTATAAGTAAATGCAATTAGTAACCAACATTCACTCTCATAATTTGTAACTTTAATGGAAATTGATTAATAAAAATGGCATCCACAATTCAAACAATTTAATATAAGATAACTTATACTAAAATGATTTGAAAAATAAATAAGTTAGGGTCATAGAACTCAAAGTAAAACAAATTGGAGTAAAATAGATCAAAATGAAATAATTGAGATGATAATGAAAAGACTTTAATGGATGCAAATGGAATATGGGTTTTTGATATTTCTAAAATGAAAAATAAAAGGTTTAATGTGAAGAGGGGTGTTGTGAGGTTTATGAAAGCTCATATAGCCCTCCTTTGGGCCGATAGACACCGATCTTGAGTCCTTACTCTCCCCATTTCTTAAATTTTATTCTCATGCCCATTTAACTCGGTTTTACAACCCATGTAAGCTTTTATACAAATTAAAGTTTTTGAACTCACTAAACTCAGTACTTTCTTTGCAATATCCATAATTGCTTGGAAACTATTGATAATAGCTCCAAATCTCACGATTTCTTTCCTCCCTGATATTTCGAATAATAGCAAGGTTGGTACGTTTTAAGCCTTCAGTTTACTATTACGCCCTCCTTTGAGTTTTAAAAAGGGATTAAAGCGAGTTATAAAATGACAACTGAGGATTTTATTACGAACGTAGTTTGAGTTAAACGCTAACTAAGCACCTTAAGTGCCAAATAGGTTTCATTTTACGAATTTACAAATGTATTACGTCATTAAGAAACTTTTAAGTTAAAAACAAAGTCGTTTTACGATTTAGCAAGAAGCTTTTAAGTTAAAAACAAAATTGTTTTACGATTTAGCAAACTTATTACGTTTATAAGTTAGAAACTAAGTCGTTTTATGATTTAGTAAATGTATTACGTTTATAACAAGCTTTTAAGTTAGAAACGAAATCTTTCTATGAACTAACAAACGTATTACGTTATTAAGAGGCTTTTAAGTTAAAAATGAAGTCGTTTTATGAACTAGAAATCGTTTTGCATTTATAAGAAGCCTTTAAGTTAAACACAAAGTGGTCTTACGATTTAGCAAACTTATTATGTTCATACAAAACTTTTAAGTTAGAAACGAAGTCATTTTACGAATTAGTAAACGTATTCCATTTATAAGAAACTTTTAAGTTAAAAGTAAAGTTGTTTTACGAGTTAGTAAACGTATTACGTTTATAAGAAGTTTTTAGATTAAAAATGAATAAAGCTATAAGCATTTAGAAATGTTATGATTGTTTTGTAAAAAAAAAAGTAAGTTTTTAGTATAGTAAGCAACTGAAAAAGGGGAATGAAATACGATTTTAAAGGCTAAGAAAGTGCTAGGCAATTGGCCAGGGTTAGGAACTGGACTCACGATATGAACTATCTTGGTGTAAGCTGTTCCTGAAAACTGGGCGCAAAGATGGCGTGAGCTGTTTCCCCCTAAAGAAATGTTAGGAACTGGACTCAAGATATGAATTATCTTGGTGTGAGCTGTTCCTGGGAACTGAACTCAAGATATGAATTATATTGGTGTGAGTTGTTCCCATATAAGTTATGATGTGTGACACATAAGAAAACCTTGAGGGGGACTGGACTCAAGATATGATTATCTTGGTGTGAATTGTTGCCCCACAGAGGACAATATCGAAGTTTGAGTTTATCTGCTGAGATGCGTTTTGGCCAAAAGTTAAGTACGTATACCCCGGGGATAACGTGAGTTGTGAGTGACGATCTCACGTAGGGGCAGTGAAAATCTCCCCTAGCCAGCACAATAAGATGTTTTTATGCTATGAGCTGAGTAAGTTTATAATAAGTAAGAAAAGAAGTTGACATTTCGTCATTTTAAGTATTTTAGAAAAGAAAGATTTATAAGGGCCCTTGCGAAGCCATATTGAGTAAGATTCAAAAAACTTATGAAGGTTATTAGAGGACCATTACGAAAGAAGTTCTTTTAAAGAATACGAGCCTCAAGAGGCTGAGTAAAGTGTTTTGAGAAAAGAAAGAAAGCTTTCAAATGTGCACCTCCTGCTCGTCTTTTATGAAAGAATTTCCAAGTATAGTCAAATGAAGTTTCAAATGTTGCATTGTTCGTGCAAGCTTTTCAATTTGCATATTCTATGAAAGCATGTTTCTTGCCAATTAAGTCTTTCTTCCCAGTTTAGATGTTTCGAGAATTTTTAGAAAGACTTATAAGCTTTAAAGGAGTTGGTGTGAATTATAAACCAGTCTTGGTATTTATCGAGAGTCACTATGTTTTCAAAAGTGAGTTTCAAAGCGTTTATATTCAATCCTTGTTACCTACTTGTTTATGCGCCTGAATGCTTGCTAGTAAGGAAGTTTGGTCATTAAGGGCCTAGAATTGAGTTGAGTGGTTGGAATGAAGTTTAAGGAGGGTAATCATTCCTTGGGGACTATGATTGCCTAATATGATAGTAAAGTATGAATGCCTGATATGTGGCTATTATTAGTATTATTGCCTGCAACTATTTTGGTTTTAAGGAGTTGGGGAATTCTCACTGAGCGTGTGGTTGCTCATACCTTTATTATTCACCTTTTTCACAGGTTCAATTTGAGCAGGTATAAGAGATCCTTTGAAGATGTTTTGATGTCGACCCCTCAAAAGTCTCAGCCAGCTTTGCAAAGTGTTTGATGCCTACCACGTTGTAAAATTTTAAGTTCATTGTTGTATGTGAAAGCATGTAGCAGCTCTGTACCAGTATATGTAGCATTCTGACTAGACTTGGAAAAACTGACTCGAGACCCGAAACCCGAACCGAACAACCCAGACCCATACCCGACCCGACACCCGAAATATGCTCATCCGAAAATGGACCCGAAACCCGAATTAACCCGAACCAAACCATACGCGACCCGAAATTTTCTACAAAGTTGCTTGTTTAGGCATGACGAGCGTATTTGATCAAAAATTGGCTGACCCGAAATCGACTCGACCCGACCTGAACCATACTCGACCCAAACCGAAATGACCCGAAATGTCACTTAATCCGAGCATAACCCAACTCGAACTTCACCCAACCCATACCCAAACCGAATGACCCATTTGCCAGGTCTAATTCTGACCTTTCTTATAGTTGTTTGATCGTTAGTCATCCCGGTGAGTGGACCGACGCAATGAACTTGGGTTATTCTAGCATATGTTATACCTTATTACCAGTTTACAGGTACCCCTAGCTGAGCTAAGACCCTAAAATGATGCCAAAACAAGGGAAACTCTGCCAGTTGTGTTATAGAATGGCTATCTAAATGCTAATCCCAACCCTCGATCTTCAAGAGCATTAATGATTTCCCTCTAGGAAGTCCGGGCGGTGTGACTCTTCCTAGAATGGGGGCGTTACAATACATACATATTAAATATATATATATATATGCATATATAT
>JACYFF010031952.1:90941220-90970979 GCA_017589665.1 Selenicereus undatus | reverse complement strand
TACATCCCTATTTTGCAAAGTTCCTCATGGCACTCTAGACTGAGTGTCTACGCCACCTATTCTGTTCCAAGAGTATCGATCGTGCATGTCATATGTTATCTGTTCATCCATCGTGATTTCATATGATACCACCAAAGAGTTCACCCACACCATCAAGCCACACCAGCAGCAAACGTGTTCCCACTCGATTAACACTTATGTGTCATTGTACCAAGCTCATCCATATTGTCCACCATTCTATATCTTGTTAACTCAACCGAACGTACCATCGGCCCTGATACCACATGTTGCGGCGAATTCAAGAGGGAGACCAATTAAATCAAGGCTTATGACACAAGCCCAAGTGAATTCCATTCTAAAACCAATTGATAATAGGAGTACAATGGCCCCATAATTATTCGAGAATAATCTCCATATTTTAATTAATTATTTTGTGGAAGTGCAGTTATCGAAGCATCATTGTTGCTTGAGCTTGATTAAATGAGATAAAAAAGAAATGCAAATGAAATAGAAAAAGAAACTAACATTTATTTATTCGATGAAAATATTTACAAAAGGGTACCTAGTAAGCCAGTATTTCTAGTGACCAACATCATAGCTTAAAACATATACAAATTTTTTTAAAAAAAAATTGATCTTCTAAAGTCTTAAGCTTCCTTCTTCAAAAGTAGCGATAGTCCCTACCTAAAACCATAAATATGAAAAAGAAATAATGAGATCGAAACTCAGTACACCCGACATCGTGCTGCCATGAATACATACACCTTATTTAGGTGAACATATAGTAAATTCATTTTATTCTAAATGCGGGAGAGTGAAACAATAAGTTAATTTTATATTATTTTATCTGAATGTAACTCGTAACAATAAGGGATGGCAAAGCCGCCATGACTTTGGAATGAGCTCAATAACAATAAATTTGGGACAAGTCCCAATATACGCGCATATGCCAGGTGGTCAACCCAATTGTTGTATACCAGTACTGGGTGTAACAATAACAATAATGAGTTAACTGATTATGTGATACATCATAGTAAAACTTGAGATAAAATATATACTTTATGTGTGAACTTTGAATATAATTGAGCGATAATAGAGGCATGACTATCGAAATGTACCTTTCTTAGCAAATAAAAAACCATTTCTTGGCATCTTGTAGGTGGTGGTTAATGTGACAATGTCGGCAAATTGCCAGAAAGAAGCAAGTCAACCCATAGAGAGAGAAAATGAAATTATGGGTTTTAGGGTGGCATTTGTGGCAGTTCTAGTGGCAATTGCTAGCAATGATTGTATCTAACAAGCTCATGGAGGGTTGTGGTACCGTCTTCTTGCGATTGAAGTCTCCGGCAACTTGTTTTCTGGAGGGAAGAAACAAACCCAAAAAATAGGGCAACAAAAAGGTTGAAAGAAGGGGGGCTCGTGGTGGTAGACATCGTTGTTAGCTAGATTGAGATGACTCAAGATGCAGGAAGTCCACAAGGTTTCCAAGAGCCGCCGTCCGATGACTGAAATACCGCTACGTCAGTTTCTGATAAGTAGAAACTTCATCCCAAAAAACGGAGTACCACTCATGGGAAAATAGTAAAAGAAAAAGAAGTTTGGGTGTTTTCATAGGTCTAGGGGCATAATCTCGCCTTATCAGTGACTGTAGAAGGAGAATAGAGGGTAGTCTAGTTATGGGCAGCTCTTAATCCAACTACTTATAGTGGTTGGTTTGAATGGATTGCCTTTCTCCTCTCTTGCCATCAGATGTTTCCAGGAGTTGACCAGGGAGATAGAAGATGACGAACATGGTTGGAAGTTAGAGATGGCTGATTTTAGATGATGGTGGTTGCGCTAAGTTGGTTTCCTTAGAGGAGATGCATTGCTATCCTTTTTATTTTTATTCCACCTCATGCTTTCATGGTGGCCATGGATAGACTCCTAAAGCTAACTAAGAGGAACTACTAGGAGGTGGCGAGCTGTGGGAGTTGATGGCTAGTTGTAGATTTGTTTGTGGGGACGCTTAGTGTTGGCTTATGTGGATGACAATGTAAAGACGGTGATGATGATGTCTATAAAGGCGGTGTTATTGATGATAATGAAGAGCTTAGAAAGGTGTTAAGGGTCTGTTCTTTTTATTGGTGAGCCTACATCTATTAATCCTTCTCAATTCTTTTTTATGTAGTTCTTTTTAATCATCCCAAAAAATTCAATTTTGTCCAATTTTCCCTAATTTTTCCTAACTCTTAGCAATCCTTTCTAATCTTTCTTGTCCTTCTAAAAAATTTTAGTTACTTTTAATATCATGCCTGCTTCTTCTCATCCGTTTTCAACTTTTCATAGATTTGTCCAGTCATTCCCACTCCTTCTAGAAAATCACATTGTTTTAACATTTTCAATCCTACCCTTTTTCCAAACCCTATTTGATACATATCGGAGCCCACTTGAGCTTGCACCAAAATAAGGAGATGGATTTATCAACCCAAACGCTACTTGACACCAAATTTTTAGCGCTTAGGCCTAATTTGTCAAGATATTGAACCAATCAAATAGGCTCGAAAATTGATGATATGTGATTTGTTGGAAAGATGATCGAGTATGTTATTGGTATATGTAAATATTTTCATAACATACTTGCTTTTGAATTCCCTAAAGTAGTGAAAACTCCATTACAGTAGTGCAATTTTTACCCGTGCAATTTTTACCCGGTGGTTGAAATTGGGTTAAGTTTGGAAATGAGACCCAATTAATGCAACTCCAAGTTTTCTAATTCCCTAAGATGTATACTTTATCCCTATTGCTAAAATTTAACATTAGATTTTAAATTTAGGAGAAATGCCCAAAATAGGAGAAGTGTGCACAAAAATCCAGTTTTGCAACAATTTGGATTTTGGTCTTGTTTGAGGTGGTTGCAGTTGTACTTCTTGAGATTAATCAATAGGTAATGAATTTACATGTATAAAGGAAGAGGTTTCAAGTGGCAACACCACATTGGTGGAGTAGAACCTTCTAGAAGCATTCTAGAAGGTGAGAGAGAATCCTGAAAAACTACATCTCACTCGTATTGATCCACTTGCCCCACCAATATATCAGCCTAGACCCTCACTTTGTGATGTATCTTGAAGAGAAAACACGAATACTCAAGCTAGAATTCAAAAGCTAAAGATTAAGCAAACTGAATTCAAGTTAAGTCTAAGTGAAACCCGTGGGATAACCAATGAAAGAAGGATAATCTAAACCTTTGTTTGGATACAGAAACACCACCAAACTAGAGTTTAGGGTCCCTAAACTTTGATTAAGATACACAAACACCACTTAATCAAGGATTAGGACTTACTTGATCACCACCTTAATCGACCAAATTAAGGATAAGCAAGTGAAGTGTTTAAGTGTACAAAAGCAAGAATGCTGTCAAACTGATTTTTCATTCAAAGTAAGTTATGAATTACAATATGGCCATGAGTATGCTTTAGTACAAGCCTAGCAAGCAGGCAACCAACCTAGCTAGCTGGTGGAGGTTTCCTTCCTAGGGAGGAAACATATTAACTAGCTAACTCTCACGGTTAGTACAAAATCAGATTACTAGCTTGCTTAACTTAAATAAATTACAATCAAAATACAAAGGAAAGCAAGACAAATGATGATTACAATCCTTAATACATGTAATTAAGCCTAATACATCAATTTACTAAGGGGAAGGGGAGAAAAGTAGCCGTAAAGTAGAGTCTCTTTTCGGCAGGCCAATCCAGATGAAAAAGCATGATTTCTTCCTTTGCATTCTTATTGGCTTCTCTTCCCCAAATCTAATTTTACAGCTTATGATGGTGTTTCTAGACTTCTTGAAGCATGTGTGAAGGTTGCAAGCAAGTACACATCTGAAGAAACCCTTTGGAGAAGGTAAGACACGCAACTGCTATACCCGGGTTCTAGAAGCAGAATTTACCCAGTTTTCTAACCTTGTTTTAACCAAGCAAAAGTGAACATGATTTTGATTTCAGGCCATGGGGGGAAACCTTAGGGTGTGTACAAACCCCCTGCAAAGAAATCAAGGTTAAATCATGTTTAAGTAGAAGATTTTCACTAAAACATTTTATTGTGTAGTTTTGAACCAAAACTGGCAGGTTTGACAAAAGGCCTTGATCTCTTGACTTCGATTCTGTATGATTGGAATTTAATGCTTGGACATGAAAGTTAACATCTTAGGATCCCCAAAATGCAAAAATATCAAACCCAAGCCACAATGTAGCTTAAGTAATTAGATGAACAAAACCGGGCACTTTCTGGTTACTTAACTCGGTTACTCCCATTTGGCTCTTCTCCACAATGTGAGCCACATTGCTTGGACCTTGGAGCTTGCATTGGACCTTGTTGGACTTTTAGGACCTTTTTCCATGTCTTGGTTGGTGGGGACTCCACCATCCTCCCCTTGTTGAGAAGATTTGATCCTCAAATCAGCAAGTAATCATCAGCTTGGTAAGCGCTCAAGTCAGCTACATTGAATGTGGCTGAAACTCCATAGTCACTTGGCAACTGAACCTTATAAGCATTGTCATTTATCTTTTCAAGTACCTTAAATGGACCATATGCCCTTAGCATTAGCTTGTTCCTTCTTTTGGATGGAAATCTCTCTTTCCTTAGCTGTGTCCACAAGAGGTCTCCAAGTTGAAATACCACCTTCTTCTTATGCTTGTTGGCTTGAGCTTGATATGATGCATTAGTCTTCTCTATTCTACTCCTTACCAACTCATGAATCTTCTGGATTTCTTCCACCCTTGAAGCTGCATTCGCACTTGGCTTTTGATCTAATGGTCTTGGACTAAGATCAAGTGGACTAATAGGATCAATCCCATAGACCACCTTGAATGGAGATAGACCAGTGGCCTTGCTTGGAGCCTTGTTATAAGCAAACTCTGCATGGGGTAAAAGCAAATCCCAAGCTTTGGCATGAGGTTTAATCAAAGCCCTTAGAAGTGTTCCTAGGGTTCGATTAGTAACCTCAGTTTGCCCATTAGTTTGTGGATGATAAGTGGTACTATACTTCAGTTTGGTACCTAATTTCTTCCACAAGGTAATCCAAAAATGGCTTAAAAACTTAGTATCCCAATCAAAAACAATTGATCTAGGTATACCATGTAATCTAGCCACCTCCCTGAAATATAACTCAGCAATGTGTGTAGCATTATTAGTCTTGTTGCATGGAATAAAATGAGACATTTTAGAAAACCTATCTACTACAACAAAGATGGAATCTTTGTTCCTTTGGGTTTTAGACAGTCCAAGAATGAAATCCATACTTACATCAACCCAAGAAGTGGTAGGAATAGGTAGAGGTGTGTATAGGCCGTGGGGTAAGGAGTGACTTTTGGCCACTTGACAAGTCCTACACCTCTTCAGAATGTCTTGAACGTCTTTCTCCATGGCTGGCCAGTAGTAATGCTCCCTTAGAATAATGAGTGCCTTGTTTTCACCATAATGACCAGCTAGAGAACCTCCATGAACTTCCCTGATTAGAAGCTCTCTTGTGCTACACTTTGGTACACATAGCCGTGTACCCTTGAATAAGAATTCGTCTTGAATCAAAAATCTCCTTTGGGGTGCTTTAAACAATTAGCAAACAACTCCCCAAAGTCTTCATCTTCAACATACAAAGCTTTTAGATGCTCAAAACCAAGTACATAGCCATCTAATTGGAACAAAAGAAGATACCTCCGAGATAGAGCATCTGCACCTTGATTGAGCTTTCCAGATTTATGCTTGATTGTAAAGTGATATGATTGGAGAAACTCAACCCACTTGGCATGCCGTGAGTTTAACTTGTGTTAGCCTTCAATATACTTCAAAGCTTCATGGTCAGAATGCAGAATAAACTCACTTGCGATCAAATAAGGATTCCAGTTCTTTGAACATCTCACAATGGCATAAAACGCTTTATCATAGGTGGAGTATTTTCTTCTTGAATCAGAAAGCTTCTCACTAAAGAAGGCTAAGCGTTTACCTTCCTGAGTAAGAACACCACCTATACCAACTCTAGAGGCATCACATTCAACTTCAAAGACTTTACTAAAGCACGGCAAGGAGAGAACCGGTGCTTGAGTAAACCTTGTCTTGATTTCTTCAAAGGTAGATTGAGCTTTTGGTGTCCATACAAATGATGTACCTTTGATAACTTTAGTCATAGGAGCCATAATAGTGCTAAAACCTCGAATGAACCTCCTGTAGAATGAAGCTAACCCATAAAAAGCTCGAACATCATGTATACTTCTTGGAACTGGTCGTGGCCGAATTGCTTTAACCTTGCTCTCATATGCTTTTATGCCTTCACCAGTAACTATGTAGCCTAGAAATGTAACTTCAGGAGTGAAGAAAGCACATTTCTTAAGGTTACCAAACAGCCTTTCACGTTCCAGAACAATCATCACTTGAGTTAGATGGTCCTGATGTTCATGCTCATTCTTGGAATAAATCAGAATATCATCAAAGTATACCACCACAAACTTGCCTATATATGGCCTGAATACTTGACTTATCAATATCATGAAAGTACTAGGTGCATTTGAAAGACCAAAGGGCATAACTAACCATTCATAAAGCCCTCTCTTAGTCTTGAAAGTTGTCTTCCATTCGTCACCTTCTCTAATCCTTATTTGGCAGTATCCACTTCGAAGATCTATCTTGGAGAACACCTTAGAGTCATACAATTCATCTAGCATATCTTCAAGTCTAGGTATGGGATACCTATACTTGATTGTAATCTTGTTAATGGCCCTACTGTCCACACACATACGCATCCCACTATCCTTCTTTGGCACCAAAAGAGCAGGAACAACACAAGGACTCAAAGACTCACGGATTAAGCCTTTAGTCTTCAATTCTTAACTTGTTGTTGTATCTCCATGGTATCCTTTAGATTCATCCTATAAGCTGGCTTATTAGGTAGGATGGAACCAGGAATGAGATCAATGTGGTGTTGGATGTCCCTTTTAGGAGGCAAACCCATAGGTATCTCCTCAGGAAACAAGTGACAGAAGTTTTGTATGAGTGCTTTGGCAACGGGTTGAGTGGGTAAAGGACTTGCTGGTTCTTCTTGAATGCTCAATATCCACCTTTAAAGGCCTTAAACTCATACTAGGAGGCCTTTAATCAAGGTTCACTCATAGTCAGTAACAAATCAGATTGCTTGGGTTTGTTTTAAGGCTTGATTTCGTGGAGTTTGGATGGGGGTAAAGGAGCTAAAGTAATCTTCTTGCCATCCTTGGTAAAAGAGTAGGTATTTAGGTAACCATTATGTATAACCTTACGGTCACACAGCCATGGTCTCCCTAAAAGTATGTGACAAGCATCCACCATAGTTCATCTTGATAGTTCTTTCCAATAGAGAAAGAAATCAAGCATCGAGAGTTCACTTGGATTCCTTTGCTTTGATTCAGCCATTGGATGTTGTAAGGGTGTGGATGAGTCATTGTTTGCAATCCTAGTTTCTCAATCATGCTTAGACAAACCACATTTGCACAACTCCATCCATCAATAATCAAAGAACATAGCTTTCCTTGGACTGTACAACGAGAATAGAATATGTTCTCCCTTTGTTCATCTTTTACTCCCTTTTGGTTGCTTAGAACTCTTCTTAAAACCAAGAGTTCTCCTTTATCAGCCTCCTCCACTACCTCCTCTTGAGTTTCCTCAAGCTCATCCTTACATTCATCCTCCTTTTCTTCCTCTTCAAACTCCTCTTTCATAGCTGACTATTCGGCTAAAGTCACCACCTTGCGGTTTGGATAGTTCGAGGCTATATGCCCAAGTCCTTCGCATTTGAAGCACCTTCTATTGCCCATGGGATTAGGATTGGGTCTATTTTGAGGTGTTTGGAACTTTTGTGGAGCTAGGGGTTTTTGTGGAAAGGAAGGGGACGAATTTTGTGGCTTAGAAGTAGGATTAGAACTCCCCTTGTTAAAGGGTTGGTTCCGGGTGTAAGGCTTTGGATTTTGAGGTTTAAGAGGTTGCCTTGCCTTCTTTTGCTACTCCACCTTGCCTTCTTTTGCTACTCCACCTCACGAGCCATCATGCACACTTCATCAAAGGTAGTATAAGCTTGCAATTCAAGCACATTAGCGTTCCTAGGATCAAGTCCGCCCAAGTATCTAACTATGGTTTGCTCTTCGGGTTCTTGGATATCACACTTGATTAAAAGCTTCTCAAACTCACGTGTGTATTCTTCTAGACTCATGCTGCCTTGAGTAAGATTATGGAGTTGAGAATAACAATCTTGGACATAGGTTGGGGGAAGAAAATGAGCTTTAAGCTTTGATTTCATTTTGTCCCATGTTTTGATTTTGGACTTTCTCTCCCTAACCCATTTAGCACACAACTTTGTCCACCACAAAGAAGCATACTTTCTAAGTCTTAAGGCCACTGACTTGACCTTCTTATCCTCTTGAACATCTTTATACTCAAAAACTCTCTCAACGGCATGTAACCAATCTAAGAATTCTTTAGGATCAAGCTTACCTTCAAACTTCGGGATTTCAACCTTGAAATCATTAGTGTTTGCTTGCATCTGTGGTTATGCCCTAGTCATTCTAATTGGTTTATCTTCACTAGATGAATCAACTTCATGACTGTAGACTTGTTCTTGTCTCCTTGGTTCAGATTGCAAGGTTTCTTCATTCATTTTCTGCTTTTGCTTCAAAACCGAACCAAGCTGCCTTCTTAGATACTCATTTTGTGCTTGAGTTTCTTGGTTTCGTTGAGTATCCTCTGAATCTTCTTTGCTAACAACTCATTTTGCCTCATTAAGGCCTCAAACTTCTCTTCCAAACTCATGCCAGAACTAATAATCTTCTTCACAGCTTGTGTTTGAAATCAAACTAGGAATGTGTTTGGAATTGAATGGAGGAATGAATTCTGGAAGGGGGTGGACGTACCAGGCCAAGGAGAAACCAAAGGTCTGATACCAAATATGATATATCTTGAAGGGAAAACACGAATACTCAATCTAGAATTCAAAAGCTAAAGATTAAGCAAGCTGAATTCAAGCTAAGCCTAAGTGAAACCCGTGGGATAATCAATGAAAGAAGGATAATCTAAACCTTTGTTTGGATACAGAAACACCACCAACCTAGAGTTTAGGGTCCCTAAACTTTGATTAAGATACACAAACACCACTTAATCAAGGATTAGGACTTACTTGATCACCGCCTTAATCGACCAAATTAAGGATAAGCAACTAAAGCGTTTAAGTGTACGAAAGCAAGAATGCTCTCAAACTGATTTTTCATTCAAAGTAAGTTATGAATTACAATATGGCCATGAGTATGCTTTAGTACAAGCCTAGCAAGCAGCCAACCAACCTAGCTAGCTAGTGGAGGTTTCCTTCCTAGGGAGTAAACTTATTAACTAGCTAACTCTCACGGTTAGTACAAAATCAGATTACTAGCTTGCTTAACTTAAACTAATTACAATCAAAATACAAAGGAAAGCAAGACAAATGATGATTACAATCCTTAATATATGTAATTAAGCCTAATACATCAGTTTACTAAGGGGAAGGGGAGAAAAATAGGCGTAAAGTAGAGTCTCTTTTCGGCTGGCCAATATGGATGAAAAGGCATGATTTCTTCCTTTGCATTCCTACTGGTTTCTCTTCCCCAAATCTGATTTTGTAGCTTATGATGGTGTTTCTAGACTTCTTGAAGCGTGTGTGAAGCTAGCAAGCAAGTACATAGCTGAAGAAACCCTTCGGAGAAGGAAAGACATGCAGCTACTATACCCGGGTTCTAGAAGCAAAATTTACCCAGTTTTCTAACCTTGTTTTAACCAAGCAAAATTGAACATGATTATGATTTCAGGCCATGGGGGGAAACCTTAGGGTGTGTACAAACCCCCCTGCAAAGAAATCAAGGTTAAATAATGTTTAAGTGAAAGATTTTCACTAAAATATTTTACCGTGCAGTTTTGAACCAAAATTGGCAGGTTTGACAAAAGGCCTTGATCTCTTGACTTCAATTATACATGATTGGAATTTAATGCTTGGACCTAAAAGTTAACATCTTAAGGCTCCCCAAAATGCAAAAATATCAAACTTAAGCCACAATGTAGCTTAAGCAGTTAGATGAACAAAACTGGGCACTTTCTGGTTACTTAACCTGGTTACTCCCATTTGGCTCTTCTCCACAATGTGAGCCACATTGCTTGGACCTGGGTGCTTGCATTGGACCTTGTTGGACTTTTAGGACCTTCTTCCATGTCTTGGTTGGTGGGGACTCTATCACTTTGGTTATTTAAAAACCTTTTCCCTTCAATGTAAACTCAAATTTGATGAAATGAATGAATTAAAGGGCGAGAGGCCCATCTCAAAATCTCTTAATCTAGGAGGAGTGACTATGTGAAAATTGAATAAAAAGGGTGTCTAGGATTATTATCAAAATTTGAGATCAATTAACAACTTACAATAATTCGAAGGGTTTGGAAATTTTATTTATAAAAATATTTACCGCAGAAAAAAGGAAGTTTGAAAGTTAATTTAGAAAAACATTTTAAAATAATAGATAGATCAATGATGAATAGAAACAATAGATAAAACAAATAATTGGCTTTTTTATGAAGTATTTATGTAAATCTAAATGGACAATACCAAAGTAAATAAATAATTAAGATGTTTATTATAAAATAGTTAGGTAGGAAAAATATGCAACAAGTCAACTATTACTTGGGGTTGTTGGGAAATGAAAAGTGAACATGTGATAGACATGACAAAAGAGCAGGTGAGAAATGAAGGACTTCATTTAGAATAATATGGGACAGGGAGAGGGGCAATGTTTTTATTCAGTTGCAAGCTATTTTGTTGTTCTTTTTTTTAGTTTTGTTTTAAAATCATTTTTATGTGTTTTTTTACTTGACATTTATTGCAAAATTCTCCATTGTTAGTCATATTAATCAATTTATGAGCGCCTATAATATGTGAAGTTTTGAATTGGCAAACCAGATGTTATAGTAATAAATCCACATACCGGATTTTCCATCAAGTGTCGAATTGCACACTCGAATTCATCCCCCGTACCGGAGTGTACAGCATTTCAAGCAACTATAGTACTACAAACTACAAGGTAGATTTAGGAAAGCTCAAGAAGAGAAGCTATTAGACGTGGAAATGAGTTGAACTAGCTCGATGGTAAACCCAGAAAGCCTGACTTGAAAAAAGGTTGTGCAGGCTCAAGCTCGAGCTCGTTATACAAATGAGCTGAGTTGCATCTAGCGAAGCTCGATTGACTAGGCTCGTGAAGGGAGGGGATGCATGATAGGTTTACCCTATGATACAATTTTTTTTAAAAAAGTTATATTTGATTAATAAGACTAAAAATCTATTTCATCAGTCAAATGTGTTTTTTCTTTTTATTTATTCTACTGTACATCCTAAAGTTATTACCATATCTCATAGTCAACGCCACTATGAAGTTCCTTTAAAAAAAAAAAATATGCTCTCATTTTAATTACTTTTCAATCAATATAAGGCTTTTTTTGGGGGGTCAAGGTTTTGATTTTATTTTGACTATTTCGAGTTGTAAGAAGAATTAGTGGGAACATTGAGGCTTGAGCCCAAAGTTTCAACCTTGCAAGCCTTGGCCGCAAGCAGCTGGGTTTAGGCTCAGCTTGTCTCGTTTCCACCACTAAAAATGTTTATACTTTGAAGTTTTAGATGATAATATACTATACTTTTGAGGAATTAGACAATAATACGTCCAAATTTTGAACTTGGATGTCTGTGCAACGTGTTATGAGTCATTTACTATTTATATGCCAAAATCAATTTTGGATTTGTATTTAGCCAGTGTGTCTAAATATCTTCTTAAAAACTTCATGAAGGTCTATTGAAAATGGTCTCTCTACGAGCATTCATGTGCGTAGGGGCAAGATTACTTACATATGGAGCTCTTCAGACCCTAAGAAAGTAGGATACACACTGAAAGTTATTGTTGTTGTTTTAGCCTGTATATAAGTCAATATTCAACATATGCAATTGCATATGCTTAAAAATTCTCGCATTATAAGCATATACATTTGTATAACATTGTGAAATGTTGCTTCACATCAATAAAAACACATTCAAACTCGGTCTTGGTACATAAATAGTAAATAGGCCAATAGTACGATGCATGAACGTCTACGTTTAAAATTGAAAGCATTTATTGCCAATACCATTAAAGTACAGTATATTATCGTCCAAAATCCATTATATTTTCCCTAAAATTGTACATAATTGCTTTCTTCAAATAAAGAAAATGACAAATTGTATATCATTGTTGGAGAGAAGTAATATGAGCATCTTGAAGTATAGAGAAAAGAAAAGTTATACTAGTAGTGAGATAGACATGTCAAACTATTGTTCTAATTAAGAACAAGAATTAATATCCAGTTCTACATCAAGGTATGCCCTGCAATTTGTAAAGTTCTTTTGAGTTGCATCAAGTGAAGTGCTTGCAAGAAGAAAAATAAATAAATTGAAAAATCAAGAATATCCAAAATATTGCAAGGCCGCTCTCCATTAACATTTTCTCAATGTAGCGAAACCATGTGACTGTGATTAAGTTTACAGAAAGATGCATACCTTGGAGGATCAGACGTAGACACAAAGTATACATGTCCCAGACACAAGGTTTGCCGAAAGAGTCTTCTCATGAAATGAAAGTCTTGAGACCTTTTGAGTTAAGAAATGGGAATGCATCATAAATCACTAATATTGTCCAACTAAATTAGTTTGCTAGTTCAACTCTAATCACATGGTACCAAATATGTAGTTCAGCAAACAATGTTGTGTTTAGAAGAGATGCCACATCACTGGTCTGGGTTGCTTTAGATCAAGAAATACAAGATTAAGTGAATATCAGTTAGCTCAATTGGTAAAGTATCAGGGAGTCGTTAGCAGAGACCTAAGTTTGAATTCCGCCAACCCTAGCCTTTGCGCCTTATACGTATAAAAAAAGAAAAAAGAAAAAAGGGGAACACGAGATTTACGGACCCACCCTAACAGATGACTTTGGAATGAAAGATAGATGTAGGATACACAAACCTAAATTGACACAATCACAATTTGAGCAAATGTAAAACTCCAAGAGAATTGGTTCCATTTCTTAAAAGCTCAGCATTTGGAAACTAGTAACAAAACTAAAAGAAAATGATCCAAATTTCAAATAACATGATTTCAAATCCAATGCCTTTGATTGGTTTTAACTGAATCCAAACCCTTCCTGAGTAGCTCATCAACCAAGTTCTTCATCCGTTTTTCTTTCCTTGGGTGGGGGGGGGGGGAGGCTTATTAATGAACTCTGTAATAAACTAGCCACTTTTTCCATGGAATCCCCAATTAAATAAGAATAAATTGCTTTTCGTTCTCTTGAGGTTTGGTGAAATGGTTTTCTAATACCATGTTTTTAGAAAAATATTTATAGGACTATTTAGTTTAGCGCAAATGGATTCTGGAGCACAAAACATTGGGTTATCAGATTCCTGGGTCACAGATATTTATTTTTAGGTCCCTGAAGGGCTTTAAATGCAAATATTTCAAAGTTTTGGGCTGTTTTGCAAAACTAGGCTTATATTTATGTTTGGACTTCTTATAATAACTT
This sequence comes from Selenicereus undatus, assembly GCA_017589665.1. Lineage (NCBI taxonomy): Eukaryota > Viridiplantae > Streptophyta > Magnoliopsida > Caryophyllales > Cactaceae > Selenicereus > Selenicereus undatus. Next base: position 90,957,378 of record JACYFF010031952.1, on the reverse strand, counting down.
TAATAGTACTAGTTATCATAACCTACTACTTATATCTCAAATATTATATTTTCTATGGTTAACGGCCCATCATGCTTAGCAAAATAATTAAAACTTAATTAGAGAGTTCGGATCATTACCTGAACTTAGTCGGTGCTGGACTCTGGCGTTCCTCTAGTTTCCGGTTTACAGAGATTGCTAATCTCGACCTCACCTTCCTTATATCAAGCACAGTACAAATCCATTTCATTTCCTACCTCGTACCGTAGTCACTAATCAAGTTTTTAATATTTTTCAAGGATAGTAGAACTTTAATTAAGAAATTATAATATTTAAGACATAAGGTTCAATTGAATAGCGTTCCCTACTGGAAAGCTTATTTTATCGAAAGCTTAAAAGTGGAAATATTACAATGGAAAGTTTTGAAAAGTGACTTAAGCTAACATTATTAGAGATGCTTTCCCATCGAGAAATAGAGAATCCTGACTTCTCTTTTGCTCAAGAATGCTCAAATGACCATGTCCCTTCTCATCACTCGACCTCTCTTTTTATAAATGGATGGGGGTACATAGGATGTCCTAATTGCTACAGTACATATTGATTTTTCACATGGTTACAATACACACTGATGGCTACGGTATACTACTTTATTTTACAGACCTAACACTTTTCAAAATAGTACAATAATGGAGTAACTATTTTTCAGAGTTTTTAATGATGACAAGACTAGTCACCATTATTGAGATTCTGCATTCTTTCATATCCAATTATATCTTCTAGGCCATCATTATCTAGATAATTATTAAAATCTTCATCTAATTGAAGATGGTCTGAGTCCCATTTCTCAAATAATTCAAGAAGATATTTCTTTCCTTTTTCTGATAAGAATTTTTCAGCTCCAACATCAAAGATTAATCAAAGATATCTTCTAAAACCGCTCATTCCACCTTCATGTATTCTTTGAACTCATTGTCATAGGTGAAAGTAGTATTTTCGTAATGCACTAGCGTTTTTCCTTATTCAATTAATCTCCAACTCCGTTGATAAATGTTGAAAAATCTACTGGCTCTTGCCAAAGTAAGATCAGTAACTAATTCTCATCGATCTAGAACCCATTCTTATCGTTGGTCATAGAGATCGTTGTAATCAACAATTTGAACAAGATAATGGGTTGGTTTGTCTCTTCCATTTTCATACTTGATTAGTTCATAATGTACCTCCACATATAGGCATCGATTATTTGGAATTTTTGTTGGAGCATCAGGAAATGTTAGAATCTAATGGATCCTTCTAAACATGCATTGTTGGAACTTGGTTAATTTTAAGAAAAATGGATATTTTGGATCTAGGATTTCCACAAAGTAAAGTACCATCTGTATTCCCAGGCTTTCATGACGGAGTCATTTGGAGAGATTGAATTTGTTGGGAAACTAACACCACCAACTCTAGACTTATTGGTAAAGTAGATCGTTGTACTCCAAGACTCCCAAATATCATAGGAATAATGATGATAATAATCAATGCATGCTGCATACCACTCATTAAACCATTTTTCTTGAACATGAGAACTTATTTTTTTCTTGGATATTATAAGGACATCTAAATTAATTAATTTGTAACTCTATATGGAAAAATCTTTGCACTATTAGGTAGGCAGAAAAAAGTAGATCTACTTTTTCTATGGAATTTCAAAATATCAATAAGGATTTTACTAGAATGAGTAACTCGTTCTAGTAGTAATGACATTTCATTATGGATTTCCTCCTTTTCTAGCAGGAGTTCCGCTTTGATGATTACCATTGACGAGTTCTCGAGTTAAACTGTTTTCTAGAGAATTCTTCGATCCCTGCATATGTTTAATAGAGAAGAAAAACTGATTAAGTTATAATTGCCAACGCAGGAGTCACCCTTACACTTGCATATTTGATAAATTCTTTTTCACAGAACCAAGTATTACTTTCCAATCGATTCGAATAAGAAAAGGTTTTGCGGCTGAAAAGATTAAGAACTTTCAATTCCCCTTATGACTGCAAGGATTTCTTTTTTTATTATGGGATAGTTGCATTCTGTCTTATTAAAACTTTCACTGCAATACTTACAGAGTTTTTCTTATTCTTTGATTTTAAGCATTGTGCTCCAATGCTCATTACTGGCATCTGTCTCAAGAACTAAATCATCTCCTTCATTAGACAAATTAAGAACGGAAAGATTTTTACACATCTTTTTGAAGTTTTGAACAATCTTTGTATCATTAGTGGTTCATGTCCAACTTACTTCTTTCTTGAGTTTTTGCTGCAATAGTTTTCTCAATTCAGCTAATTCTTTAATGAAGTCTGAAACATAGGTAAGGCATCCAAGAAACCTTTGTAATTGCTTTCTATCCTCAATCTTTTAAGGACAATTTTCTATTTTTTTCAAAATATGCTTTTGTAGGATGATTTGTCCAATCTTTATCTGTAGGCCTAAAAACTCAGTTTCTTATTAAGCATAAATGCACTTGTTCTTATCAAGTATGATACCATGATCAACGCAGCTTTGAGTGACAGCTAAGACATCATCTTTGTGTTGTTCTACGGTTTTAAAAAAGACAAGGATATTGTCAATATAAAGTAAACAACAGTGATTTAAGGTCTTTGAAGATGCCATCCATTCTTTTTTGAAATATTTAGGCGCATTTTTAAGACCAAATGTCCTCACTATCCATTCATAATGTCCTTATGGGACACTAAATGCAGTTAAAGGAATACTTTTCTCATCCATTTTTATCTGTCAATAACTGCTTTTGCAATTCTTTTTTTGAGAACCAAGAAGCTCCTTGAATTCTATTAGAAAGGATAGTTTTGTTAGGAATATAGTAACCATCAAAGACAGTATTATCATTAAGTTTTTTATAATTGATGACCATTCTTACTTTTCATCTTTTTTCTTCTGCATGATTTCTTACCATGAAAGCGGGACTAGGGTGAGAACTTTTGTTGTTTCTGATTAATCTCTTATCCAGAAGTTCTTTAATTTGCTTATCAAATTCTTGAATATCTTGATTTGTATACACCATTTGTTTGAATCGGATAATAGTATTGGAATTTAATAAAGTGATTTTAGCAAATGTCTTATCTTTATCCCAAAATTTTAGAGGATTATCATAGTAGACTTCTTTAAATAATTTTTCTTATTGTTCGACAATTTGCTCTTTAATAGATAATTCAAGTAATGAGATTGTCAGTGTTATCTCACGTTGTGCTGGCATTACCTTCTCACCATGTTGGCTGCGTCTAAACTCAATTTTTTGATAAGTGTAAGCCTTATTTATTTTTTTATTAGGAATTGAGTGACCATTAAATGTGAATATTATTTGGTTTATGGTCTGTGTGTATGGATAATATAATCTCTGAAAATTATTTCCGATAATCATATCATGACAAGGTTGATCAGTAGCCCATAGAACTAGTATAATACATTGAACTCCTCCCAATTCTATGGATAACCCTTCTATGACTTCATTATGACTCATAATGCTATTATCAACTATTCTTACTAAAGAATTTTTAGCTCTTTTTCACATAAATTCTGAAAATAATGATCTTTTTCCAAAGCATGCAGAACAACCACTATTAGTGTAGGCACACAACTCATATTTATTACATCCTTCTAAGCATACGTTTATTAGGATATAGATGCTATTAGGATTTGTGTTAGTGACTTCATAGCATATTTTCATAGTCATGTTTTTGACTAATTCATTCTCATAAATTGGTTCACTAATAGTTCTTATTTTGTACCTAATGACTTTTCTTTCTAAACTCATACTTCGGTCTACAGTAGGTCTTGTAGATTCAAAACACATTCTACTCATTTCACTAGTCATACTAATTGTATCATCTTCTTTAAGCTCTTCCTTAGTTGATGAAGATCCTTCTCCCCATTCTAATCTTGCATTCATGATTCTTAATAATTGGAGATTTAATGGTAATTTTATCATTCTTATAAATTTTTATCACATTTTCTTATTGATTTTGGCAGGATTTGCAAAGTTAGATATTCATGAACGATCAATTTTTATCTCTTGTGGATTAGATTTTTCTGAATCTTTTACATAGAGGTATGACTTTTAAAATTTTCTGCCTGTATCATTGTGACCTTAGTCTTTAGATCTATAGTATTATTTAATTTGTAGATAATTTTTTAAAATATCCTTAATGGATATCCTCCTCTTTTCATATCCATTCCAACTGTTTTTATTTTAAGGGATGAAATTTTTTTAGCAAATTCATCTTTCAGACTCACATAATATCCAGTCAACAATTGAATCCTACCGATCCATTACATAAGTTGGTCTTAATTCTGATGATAATTTGATTATTAAATTTGGTATGTCTGACATCACAGAGCAAAGCATAAAGGTCAATATCTTTGTCATAATATTATAATAGAATAATTTGAACTTGGACACTTCCAACATGAATATGCCAATATTTTCTATCTTTGTTATGCTTAAGGATATTTTCCCTATTAATGAAATTAACTTCCCCACATCATACTCAGAATATTTGATTTCAAGATCTCCATTCATCATCTCGCAAACATGCTTGCTCTTTAATTGAAAGATGAATTTTTTTATAGATCATGTCCTTTTGGATTATGGAAAGGACTCAATCTCCTTTGACTTCCTAGTTATTGTTATCTACAACTAACTTTTTTCCTTAAAGATCACCAAGACTAATCGAACTACTTTTCATCATATGACTTGTTTCTTCATAATCACTTTCTTCATATTCATTGTCCAAGATAATTTCAACAATCCCTTTGTTGTTATTTAGGGCTAGATCTAGTGCATCATCTTCACTAAGCTCAACATAATTTAAGCTTCCCAAGGTTTCAATAAATTTATTATTCTTCTTATTTTTACATTCATTAGCATAATATCCTACTTCTCCACACGCCCAAAATTTGCCATTGTTTTTCCCTGTAGGACTATAAGCTGCTTTCCTGAAAAATCTTCGTTATTTAGGACTTGGTTTGTTATAATATTTTATTCTATACTTTTCTCTCCTTTGCTTATTAAAACTCTTTTTCTTATAAATTTTTTTTTTTCTTCTCCTTTCAGGTTCCTTTTCCCATTGGTGAGGTGAGTCCCAACAAGTTAGGAATTGCTTCTTAATTTTCTTTTGTTTTTGGAGATCAAGACATTAATCATTGACCCATTTTTTTAAATAAGAGATTCTTGAACTGAGGGTATCAATGACATCTATTCATTCAAGCCATGCAATGTATTTTTCATTAATTATGGAATTTATCGAATATGACAATTTGTCATAGAACATGCCAGGATTATTTTCATTATGCCCAATTTTGTAATAATATTAACTAAATTCAACAATATAATTTTTCAGATATTTCATATCTCATAATTCTATGTCATTAATCTTTCTCTATCATTCTCTTGCTTTTTCTTCTGGACCAAGGTTCCCTCCGATAAACTCAATTTCAATTTCCTTACATAAATTAATAAACATTGCAGTTGGTGTTTCCATAATTCTTAATGTGTTTTTACTATCTTCATTTAATGAATCATACCAATCAGCTACACTGTCAGAAAACTATATTCAATGTAGTTTAGGAAATTTGCAGCAATCCAGGTAGTATTTAAGTTTAAGACACTATTCATGCCTCTTTTTCAATGTTAAAATATTTCTTCTCTATTATCAGCTCCATCTATGTTTAAGATGCAACCATCTGACTAATTGGGATAAGGTCAACTTCTTCAAAGGTTGTAGTCTTCCTTGGGATGAAACCGAAGAAAAAATTAATTGTTCGTCCTACTTGAACGTACGTAGATCTTATAAATGAGTATTTCTTCTAGAAGGTTCACCAAATTCATCAGGTTTAGGAACAACATTGTTCTTAAATTGGTCTCTATCTCACCTAAATTGAGTTCTTCTCCAATTTCATTAATCTCATCTTCAATAGCCATTTTACCATATTTTTTTATCCAGTTTTTTTTCTGACTTCTTCTAAAGGTAACACATTCAGATCTTCTAACTTAATAAGGTTCATGTGCTGATTGTTAACCAGATTGGTCTCTATCTCACATAAATCAAATTCTTCTCCAATTTCATTAATCTTATCTTCAACAGCCATTTTGCCATATTTTTTTATCCAATTTTTTCTAACTTCTTCTAAAGGTAACACATTCAGATCTTCTAGCTTGATAAGGTTCATTTGCTAATAGAAAGACATTATTAGTTTCTTCATTATCATCAGATAACACGTCATATTTATCACTAATTGCGCCCATAATGTTATTTAATTCTTCTGAATTTTGTTCTTTCTCAAACATATTATATAGTTCTTCAAGAGTATATTGCTTTTACTCCATGATCTTCTTCCTTCTCTGCCTTTTCAGCTGATTTTTCACCTGATTTTTCTCCTACTTCTTTTTGAATTTTTATGTCATGCAAAGGAAATAGATTCTTGTTTTTTTGGTTTTGGAAATGATATTTATGCTGAAATGGAGTACTAATACTAAAAGTAGATTTTTCACTATGTCTAACTTCGTTAACTAGAGAAAGGTGGATTACCGATATTTGTTTTTTAAGCTCCTTGACTTCACTCTTAATTTTAGCTAATACTGCTTTTAATTCTAAAATTATATCAGTGATATAGTTTAATTGAGGAACTACTGGAGAAATGTCTTCCAGTGAATGAACAATGTGTGAATAATTCGATCCAGAGTAAGTAGCAGATGATTCAAGCACTAATCACACTTAATTAACTTAATTAATCATTAATTAGCTTAATTAGCTTAATTATTTTTGATCACATGGCTCTGATACCAACTAAAAGAGGACCTCGAATAGTACTTATAAGAAAAATTACACATGCACAAATTTTAGATTTTTGAAAGTAAGTTTTTAAGGATTATGGTTAAAATGAAAATTTAAAAACCTTAGGGTTCTTTTTGCAATTTAAAAAACTACTCATGGCAAGTTTGGCCCCAGAAATGATTTGCACCAAAGTTGCATGGACTAGAAAATCGTTTCTAAAGTTATAGGCCCCGAAAATTATTAACTTTAGGGGCAGGAATAGAATTTATCTACTAAATAATGCTATACTTGCCGTAGTTCAATACAAAGTTAAAAACAAACCTAGACAGGGAGAAGAAAATATGGAAGAGAAAGTGCCTAAAAAGCTTTTAACTGCCTCTACATTTATGAATTATCTGAATGTTGAATTCGTTTGTTACAAAGCCGAAAGAACTGGTAATAAAACTGCAAACAATTTAGAGGCACAGGAGAGGGCGAGGGATATCTAATCACCTTGAAATTTGTCATGGAGCACAACAATAGAGTTTAAACAAGCTCACATCGAGCAGATGATACAGTCATTGAGATCCTGTACTGAAAAGGTTATAAGTGACCTCTCCCACCACATTCAGAGCACATGATATTTCCTGTTCCTCCGCAACCTAAAAACGCAAACAAGTAGTCAGGAAATTGTACCTTCTTATCGTACCCCCTTCGCGTTTTCTTCTTTTTTGTGGGGGGGGGGGGTGTTCGAAAATCACCTAGGAGAAAGGCAGCATTCCTAGCATTAGCGGAAAAGCAAATTTAACCAACTCAAAACTCAAGGATTCATACTTTTCATTGGGATTGCATGTAATGGTAATGAGAAATCACCCATTACTTCTCACCATGGACTTATGTTACCAGACCAATGATGGATTTATTTGGAGAGTACAGGGGTTCCCGGCACCCATTAGCTGGAAAATTTCGAGATAATTTTGACGAAAAAACACCTTACGATTTTCAATGTAGACACCCACAAAAATTAGTAGTTATCATGAAGTTTTAGAAATACTCACAGTGGGAGAACAAATTTTCTGGATCAGTCATTGACCCTGACTCTTCATTTCAAAGTGATTTTACCCCGTGGGACACGGGCTTAAGACATGGGCCGAACACTTGGACATATACCCATAATTGACTAACATAGGCCACGGACATTGCATTACTGATAAATGTCTTATATATCTAGTGTCATACTATGATCACAAAGTACCTGGCTCTGCTAATTCCCATGTCAAAAGCATTATTCGTTCATATTCTAACAGTTGCCATATGCAAAGTTATAGGTTCCAGTTTCACTATGGTTGCAGACCATTTCATTAGATAGTGAGTTTATGATGACTACATTCTCGGAAAGTTAACCTGCTAATTTAAATCATTGAAAAACGTGAATGAAATTACCATGCTCTAGACTCATGAACCATGACATTAGCTATAGGAAAATTTACAGCTGATGTTTCAAAATCACCTACTTAAATACCTGCTAGCAATATCATTTAACAGACAAAGACCACAATACAGCCAGGGGATACCAGAATGATCAAAAGATCAAAAAATTCGGAAAGCAACCATGATCACATGGAAATTCCAAATTTCAAACTGCTGTAAAAGAAAATAATACAATAAATAAAAAAAATTATGGTGTTTTTCCCCCTCAAAGTGGATTGTATTGGACTCAAGTCAAGTGCAATGACGAACTAAGGTGTCCGCTAACTTTCTGTAGGGTACGGTCCAATAGAAACCACTAAATTAGCTCTTTGCACTGCAACGAAGATCACTATGTGAACCCCTCCCCCCCCCCCCACCCCGGCGCAGGCGAAAAAAGAAGGCCCTTGGATAGGTGTGACTTAGGGCCTCTATATGGAAGATGTCATGATGAACAAAATTAAAATAACGCTAGGCTACCACCTATCTCCGAAACTCGAGAGGAGCCAAATGGCATTCACACCAACAAAGTAGAATAAGATTAAGCAGATTGAGCTTCATCAAAAGGACAACAATACCACCGAGAGAGAGAAAGAGAGGCCTGGTACAAGCCCACTAAAGAAAGTCCTGGAGAGGCCCATACTGTAAGTGCCGTTACTCATAACAAGTAGAAAGGCTTCTAAATCTAAAGAACAGCATTCATGTACTTGTATTATTGAGCGAGCTTTAAAGTCTAAGAAACATGTAAAGAAATCTTACCCAAACATCGGACTTTAACTATGATTCCTTGGCTCTCCAATATGGAATCAACATACAAGCCTGAACCACCACAAGTGCTACAAAGCACAGCACCCTTAGCTTGGCAATCCGTACAACGGGGTTGATCACCGACATCTTTTTCTGCAATGGATAAACCAACAGGTCTCTCAATTATCTGCTCTGGAATAGCTTTATCATAACAAAAGAGAGACTCCACACTGCTTATTTGCCGCTGCCTGCCACCTCTAGAACATGATCCCTCCTGTCAAGCAGAGTTTAAGCATAGATATTAAACAAATGATGATTAATTAACGACAATTGAAAAAAATCAGCCACTCTCTCCACAACCTGCATGTTACAAACTTGCAGTTGAGACCACAAAGCCATTCAAACAAGACCATAAAACTCAATGGAGTAGACCAAGTCTCAAAGTCCTCCAAGAGACATCGTAATGACTCTTAACCAAACACACATGACCACAAATCTCAGTTCACATACAACCCTAAACAGAGCAATATACAGTGAAGCTGAAAAAACTTGAAATGTGGACAGAAAGAAGACTAACCCCTTGAGAGGCGCCGCAGAATAGAGAAACTTTAAGGGATAACCCAAAACGGGCAGATTTGAACCCAAAACGAGCAATCTCTGGCTGAACAAAGGCGGGACGGGATGGGATGAAATGGGCAGTTGAAGAAGACATCATTTGGGTTGTTGTTTCCATTGGTTCGCGATTCCCTTTCTCAAAATTACCAAAAATTGCAGAGTGGTTTCTATCTCTGTCCTCAAAGTAGTGGGTTTGAAACCTATGAAACTCTTGGAGTTCTAAATGGTGCCTGACCCACTTGCCCTCGTTATTGACGACGCAGTAGCGAAACGTCAGACTCGCGTTTCTCGAAAGTAAAACCCCAAAGAGCAGCTTGAAGGCCAATATGTATGCGAAACGCCTCCTAGGTGAAGTCGAAGATTAGGGTTCAAGGCTATGGGTCGCTGGCCGGTCGCCCGTCGCCCGTCGCCCGAAAGGAGGACGGAGACCTTCCAACCCAGAGATTTGAGATAATTTCTGAAAATTCAGGGCGTCGCTTGATTGAATTGAATTAGGCACTATGTCGCAGGCAGAGGTGAAAATTGCATTCGATTTCAAGATGCATTCAATCTAATTTAAGATAAAATAATCACATCTGAGTTCGAAAAAATAACCCGATCCGATTTTTTAATATGATTTGACTATTTTGTTATGTAATTAAAATTCAATTATAAAATTCTACAAAAAGTCCACTCTCCAATTTTAATCTTGAGTTCATTATAGCTACCCCTATTAGTCGCTTCGTATATTCTTTCTCTTTCTCTCTATCTCAATCTTTATCTCTATTTCTATATCTCTCTCGATATGAGTGTGTGTATGTGTGTATGTTAAATTCTTAGCCTCACTCTATTGTCAACTAGCTTACGATGTCATCCGCCTTCTTAACTTGTCAATATTCCTTAGTCTTAGCATTAAATATTCCAACATTCGGTTGATATAATAAGAAAGAGCATGCTATTACATTGATAGGCGGAAAAAATAAGTTCACTGAAAAAAATAGTAAAAGTTTGTTGTGGGAGAGAAAACTAATTCGAATTGGATTTAATTCGACTCCAATCTGCTCCGAGTTGGAGCGGATACAGGGGTTCCCTCCAGTCCATTAGTTCGGATTCGGATCGGAGTTTTGGATCTGAAACTTAATTAGATACATATTTGAATGTTTCAACATCCTATCTAAATTAGGTTCATTGTCATTTCTACTCGTGAGAGGTAAATCAAGTTCGAATTATTTCATTAAAGAAGTAAATAATGATTGTCAATATAATTAGAAATCTAATTTGAGTTTACAATTTTTTGTCATTTATTATATTATAAAAGAAATATTAGCTTGACTTTTTCGTCCTTGATTTGCAAAGCCAGAATGATTTGCAATCGTTAAGATGATTTTTCAAAAAATAGCAGCCCTTAATGGTTTTACTCTTTTAAGTCTATTTTTTTAAAAGGCAATAGTTTTTCAGTCCTAATCCACCCCACTGCCCCCTTAGGCCTGTTCTTTTCAATGAGAAATTATGGGTGTGGGATGGGTCAGTGTGAGAAAAGGGGGGAAAGAGTGGGTGAGAGTGGGCAAGAGTTGAAAGGAGTTGAATGAAGTTGATAAGTTGAATGAAGGAGTGTGGGAAATAGGGGGAAGGAGTGGATGAGAGTGGAAAGGAGTGGTATTTTTGTTTAAGTATGGGAAAGATCGGAAATGGGGGGAAAGGAGTGGGTGTGTGTGGGAAGGAGTGGGTTGGATTTATTAAACCACGAAAAAAACAAGGCATTAGTCTCTCTTCTAAGTGACTCACATTCTTTCTCTCCTAAATCTCGATCCAGAAACTACCCCTTCATCCCTTACCCTGTAACTGCTTTATCATCTCCTAGAAACCACCTCACGTTAATTTCTCACTCATCTTTGTTGTCGCTCTCCTACTCTCCATGTCCATCTACATTTTCACATCAACTCCATTTCTCCTGCCCATAGTGTGGTTAATTTTGCTTTTCTTAAGAGTTAATGGATTGTATTTCACATGTTTTGGGCTGCAAATTTCAAATACTTATTAGTTAAACTTTTTCTTGTATTTTTTCCAGTAATGGTTGGTCATCACATAAAATCCCAAATTATGGGCAAAAGTATGGAACCTAAAGCTTTATGTACGAATTGACTACAGATTGAATTTATTTACAAAGTTGTAGATAATTTCTTTTTCAGTGATTTTAGGTATATTTTCGATCACGTGAGTTGCTAGGTGTTGGAGCATGAATTGGTCGAAGCTTATAGCTTCTTTTTTTTTCAAGATTGCATGTAACTGATAGGCTTTTGGGCTCATTTATAAAATTTATTCCTTAATTTGTGGTACTCAATTTGGGGTTAATTACGTGCTTGTGTACTTTCTTTAGGTTGTTTTGCACTCCAAACAAGTTTACGCAAAAATTGATGTTGATTTGTTTTATTGGATTGTCCTCATTTTCCACATATACAAGAAAAGGGCAGTCTGGTGCACAAGCATCCCGCATTCACGCATGGTCCGAGGAATGGCTGCACCCAAGGGGTGAATTGTAGGCAGCCTAACCTGACTTTGTCAGTGGCTGATTCCACAACTCGAACCCGTGACCTTTTGGTCACACGGAGACAACCTTACCGTTGCTTCGATGCTCCTCTTCCTTTTTTTTTCCATAAGGTCTTCAGAAAAAAAGGTCATTCAATTTATTGTTGAGCACGTAGTTGATTAGTGTGGCAATGTAAGGGAATGGGAGATAGACGAGGGTATAGAGAGGAATCCGATAATCGCCATAAGGTTTATAAAGGCATACTGGTTGGAGAGGCATGAGTGATCTTTCTGTGAAGGTAAATTATGTTGTGTATAAATAGCTTCATTAACTTTTACATTATGTTATTATGTGTGTTTAAGCATATTTTTCAATTGGATGAGGTATGAGCAGAGTCAACCAGATGAAATTGGCTTGATTATGTTCTTCCTCTGCTTATTTAATTGTGAAATAATTGGTATCATCTTTTATGTATACGACTATGATAAAACTGAAAACATCAAAGTAAGTTGTGTAAGAAACATTGGGTATGGTATTCGGGGAAAGTGTGTAGATTCTACTAGAACCCATCGATTGATATTTGAGAATTTGGATACTTTTGTTTAAATGCTCCAAATTGTCGTTTTAATTACTAGCTTTACATTGATATGAGTATTTGAGAAATGTAGGAAATGCATGGGAATGTTCATTCTACTGATGGATATGTGTGGATATTTGCGATTGTTTATGGGAATTTAGATTGGCACTAAAATTCTTTGCTATAGGCGTCTCTATGAGTAATATGGTTAATATTTCTCCTGTTTGTAGGCTGAATCAACATTGACATTGCTCAATGTTTCAACCAAATATCAAAGCCATAACAAGATATATATGAAATCAGGTAAATCTCTTTCTAATTAATGCATTTGTTGTGGTTCCACAAAGACTGTTGGTTGGGCTGACTATTACTATTCACCTCAAAATTTCATGTGTCATGCATTCTAAAGAGTTCGTTACAAGTACTAATTTATGCTAAAGTGTTTGTGCCATTTTAGTTGAATATATCATACTCTACGGGTTTGTATGGTATGATTTGAGAAATAGACATAATATGGTTATAGAAATATATATACATAGGTTAGCTTTGTTTTGGTGCCTAATATATATCGTTGTGGGATATTCGGTGCCATGGTTATAGGACTATGGATTGGTTTCAGAATTTTTACTTTTGAAGTGAATTCTTTTCCAAGTATCAATTGTATGTATCAAGAAAATTTGACTAGTGACTTATTGGAAATGGTGTGACTTGAGCCAATGTTATATATCTATTAATGGAGGGAAGGATGTTCTTTTGGGGGGGGGGGGGAATGGGTGAGAGTGTGTCTTTTACTCCTACAATTAATTCTTTTGTAACTTGATAGTTGTTGATTATTGGTCTCCCATATATTTTTTGGGATACTTGAAAGGAGGTTTGCTAATGGGTTTTCTTTCTCTTTTTATCTCTCTTTTTTTTCTCACTTGATGCAATTTGTAAATCGCTTGCCTGTCTCTTGGTGGATTTTGCTCATGGTACTTTTTAAAAAAAGGGAGGGCTCATTTTGACGTTAGTTGATTGGCAACAATATTATGATGCAAGGATGAGCTTTGCTTAAGACATGGATGAGGAGGATCAAAGGCTTATCCGAAGATGGAAGCCTGCTTCATATGTGTTTTTTCTTTTATAATGAAATCACTTATTTTTCTTGCTTATGCCAATAATTGCAATGAAAGTTGAGAAATCATTGATGTAGTCCTATTTATTGTTTGGTTCAAAAAAATTACAATGAAAGCTTTATTTGTGTAATTGTAATTAAGTATTTTCCATCTTTAATGTTGCTTTGTAGGAAGACCTGACATGATAGTTTCCCTACAGTTGTGTAGGGAAAGAGTGACCCTTCACTATAGAAGGCCCTGTTTGAGAGGAGTTAATTGAATATTATTATTGTGGATGACGTAACATGGAAAGAAGACTATAATTTGATATAATTTTAGTGATTTTGTATTAAAAATAAATTATAGGTGGAGGTGTTGTGGGGGAGGTAAGGAGGTGTTAGTCCACCTCATGTTGACACCAAGATTTTATTTCTCCCTTATGCTTCATGTTTGAGTGAAAAGTCGGATACATTTATTGTCTGTTTTTGGTGGTAAGTTTGGGTCCCTATTCACGAACCCCACATGGCTGAGCAACCAGGGGGAAGGAGACACCAGACCTCATGGTTTGTTGCAGCCCAACAGTCAAGCAGAAAGCCCTCACATGCCTTAAGTGCTCCCTCGGGGTTCTTTTTTTCGGGGGAGGGGGTGACAGACGTCAAAGTCATAGGTATCAAGTTATGCTCTTGCTGAGTCTTAGTACCCATTGTGATTAGTTTGTTAATGAATAATTGTAATAATATATGGAAATCATTCGATATGCGTAGTATCCTTTGTTCAAAGCAAATCATTTTTGGCCTGATATTAATTATCACATTATCGTCATATTAGATAGGTTGCTCAAACAAATATTCATATGAGATAGATTCTGAAATAATTTTGTAGGCACATTTTTCACCTAAAATGATGGAATTGCCTTTTTTTTGCAACCATCTGTATTCTAAATAAATCTATAAATAACATGTAGGTAATAGAAAATATCATAGATGTAAAAGTTATCATAAAGTTCAATGACAAACGTAAAATCTTTCATGTGATAATTTACATTTTTATATAAGATACTACCTTTTCAAAACAATGTAAAAATTATAAATCGTTTTGAAAAATTCACAAAATTTATAAAAAAAAAATTCAAACACGTTGTGATAACCTATCAAACAATTTTGCAAATTTTTATTTTACATTTGAAAATAATTTATATATATATATTAATTGACTAATATGTTATAAAAATTTGTAGAAGCAAATTAAGAGAAATTTATTCATTAGATTCTAATTTATACTGTGTGTGCATTTTTTATTATTAATTATTAAATATTTTTACTTAGTTTACAAGCTTTATTGTACTTTCATATTTACTTAATGCTTTTGACTTGACTTTGTTTATGTAAAAGGACAATTATGTCATTTCAAGTGAAAAGTTATGTATAGAATTATTTCAACAAAAAATAGGATATCCACAAATTATTTTCAAAAAGTGATGGTCCTTTAAATACTTATGTCAAAAGTTGAGATACCACCATGTAATATTTTAATTCTATAAATTGGACCTCCTTTAGGTTCTCTGTTTTTTTTTTTTTTTGGCCGTTGGTTATTTTCTATAATTCAATAGATTAAAGTCCTCTTTAAAAAAAGGTAAAAAGGAAGAGGACTGAATGACTTATATATAAAGTACCTTTACCTTTTTCCTTTTTTTTATGTAAAACTAGAACATGAGACTTTTTTTAAAAAACAAGGGGGGGGGGGGGTAGACCATTGAAAATAAATGTGTGACTACTTTTTACTTCATTATCTCATTAATTGAATCCGCTAATAACAAATTCTCTATAAAATGCATAAATTTCACTTGTAGCACCGTTATAAAAGTAAGAAGTATGGCACTATAAAAAATTGATATCATCTCTTAATTCTCTTATTTTTAACCCTTTATTTTAGATGTCATTAGTACAAGGATATTTCGCAAGAATTTTAGTTCACAAGTTTGTTTTAACTGTATTATTTACTTAATTTGAAAGGACTTATTCATTCTGGAATACTTTCGATTATGCGAAATAAATTTATACTAATATTCACTATAATCACTACAAGAAAAATGCAAAATACAGACGGAATCAATGACGGAATATTGTTAATCAACGACGGAAATTTAATATCAGCGACGGAATTGGCGACGAAATACGACTGTCGGATTTTCGCTCGTCGCTGAGTAGCCGACGACGGAATTTCAAAAATCCGTCGCCATAGCCGACGGATTCAGCGAAAGAATTTGCGACATATTTTTTTTGGCGGGGAACGTAGCAGGGCAGGGGGTGGCGACGGAATTAGAGAAAATTGATAACACAGATTAAGGGCTCTGCATGTGTCAAGATCCCT
>JACYFF010031952.1:90901594-90916256 GCA_017589665.1 Selenicereus undatus | reverse complement strand
GGGGATTAAATGCTGGAGGCTAACTGAACACCTCTATCGGACAGAGCAGAGTGAGAAGGGAGGAAGCCGTATAATGTCCTCTAGCGCCCAATATGAAGTTGAAAGAATGGCAAGTATGGTAGTTAGGATATTGAGCTACAGTGTGCAACTTTGGGAAAGCCATTAATCTGACTTCGTAGGAAATGCCATATTAAGAAGTCCTGGAGAGTTCCGAGTGAGAGGAGCTACCAATAAGATACCGAGTTGTGAATACTACTTCCAGTACCTAGTCAGATGAACATGGCTCTTTTCCCAACTCTCATTCAGCTTTCGTCATGTCTTATACCACAAACAGCTTCTTTCATAGTAGATCGAGCGGTGGTTGGGTGTAAGTAAGTAGTTCTAAAGACTGAAGTCTATTCTCCGGTTTCATTTTGGTTTGGAAGGTAGCCCGAATTATTCTTCCCGCGCCTTCTTTTCTTTCATGACTTCCCCCATTTACTCTTGGTCGAGCGTATGAGCCTTAACCCATCCCTTTTCGGTTTGCTTAAGTCGTGAAGAGATCAGGAAAAACAGGCGCCAGGAAGTAAAAAACGGTGCTCCACGTCAGTGGTAGCCAAACCCATGGCGAAATCTTCTTCTTCTTGAAAGTCAAGGTAGTCGAAGACTTCTGGGTCTTTGAAAGGAGGTCACTTCGAGGGAAGTGTACAGGTGATTTCACTTTCAGTGTTTAGAAGGTCGGATATAAGCTAAAAAGAGAAGTAACAGTGGTTGTCTTCCTCCATTTGATAGAGTTGAAGCAGCTGCCTATGAGTGCAAAAACAACAGCTCCTTCTCCAACAACCGAGTCTTCTTAACTGACTTCATCACCAGTACCGGTGCTTCGTAGACTTTCTCCTTAAGTGCCTGGAGCGCACGCTCTGGATCCTCTTCCCATCGAAACGTCTGTTTTTTTTCTGGGCCCGAGTAAGATCAACCGGGAGTTGTTATTTATGAATCTTTAGTGCGGAGGTAGTTGGTCATGCCGAGGATTTGAAGTGATTTCCGTCAGCGACTTGGGGGTTGGCCATTCCCGGACAGACTTCGTCTTCTCAGGATCTATCTTGACTCGGATGAGCCGATGATGTGCCCCAAGTATACCAGCTCAGCTCCCTCATCCCTTTTTACTCATAAGTAAGTAAGCTTTTCTCCGTATGGGCTTTCCGCTGGTGCTCACGCAGAGCTTCTAGAGCAGTCTCTACGTGTTTCAGATGCTCCTCCCGGGTCTTGCTATAAACCAGATGTCGTCGTCGTAGACCGTGACGAATTCATCCAATCTAAATAAGGCCTAAGAACATCGTTCATCAGCCGCATAAAGGTTGCAGGTGCGTTGGCCTTACCGTAAGAGGGCCGAATGGCATGACGATCCATTCATATAGTTAACCCTTGCCTTGTCTTTAACGCGGTCTTCCAACGCCTTCCACCACTTGCACTTGGTGGTATCCCGACTTCAAGTCTATCTTGGTGAAGTAACGAGCTCCCTCAACTAGTAAAATGGGAATAAGACATCTATCCTTGGCAAAGGATAGCGATTCTTTACTGTGATCTTGTTAAGGGTGCGATAATCCTAATCCACGCGCATGCGCCACGAGCCTTCTTAGGCACCAAGCCCCTGACGAGATAGGGGCGAGGCACAAGAGGATGTACTGGGCCAACCATGACCCTTTTCGAGCAGCTCTTTCAACTGCCGCCTAATCTCCTCATTGGCCAATGTCGACGTCCTGTAACGCCGTTGGGTAAGACTGCTCCCTGTGTGAGTTCAATCGAGTGTGTTCCAAGCTGCTACAGGCTTTCAATCCTATAATTTGACTCGAATAGCTAATGTCAGAGTAGCAGATATGGTTTTAGCTGAAGCTGCTTTCCCCGGATGCTTGAATTGAAGAATCAACCTTGTCTTGAAAGCGAAATTTCCCTCGAAGACTTGCTTTCTTTCTCTAGCCTTAAGCGCTGTCTTCCTCTCTTTTATTTTGCGGTACCTTTGACTGCAGGATAGGATATCAGTAAAAGGGATAAGAGTTCCTCTACCAACTCATACTCTATCGAATCGGAAGCAGTGGACACTTTTGCTTCCGATACTATTCTGAATTCGTTCCTTCTTCTTCCACTGATTTTGTTACCGGGTAAAGCAAAAGGAGGATCACTCCCATCCCATTGGCTTTAGAGGCTTACCCTTCACTTAACCATTGAAGGCCGGATATCTCTCTGCTTCTGGGCGGACTGTCCCCTTCACAGATACTACATTAGCTACTACAGCTCCAGTTACAGTGTCAACATCCTTAGCTCCTTAAGCAGCAACTCATAACCCCTTAGCGTCTTCTGCAAGACACCAATTCGAACAAACCGGTTTCCGTTATCCACCAAACCCCCTCGAAAGACTGACCCACTGGCTCTACCGACTGACCTCCTGTACTGGCAGGACTGGCAGAGCTTGGTGCATTACCGATTGACCCTGACTTTCTTTGACAGAGGTTATTGCTTACACGAAAGGTTAGCAGCAACATCCTTAGCTACTAAAGCTGTGTATCTTGGTTTACCTGTGTTTTATTAAAGAATTCCTGTAACTCAATTACCTCTTACCCGAACTGGTAAAGCAGCTAATCTAGATGGGTATTTAAGAGTTCCGTTTTTTGCTTCCTCTGAGGATGTACCCCTTCTTAAGGTAGGGGAAGAAATCACAGTTACTCACTCCAAGCCAGTTAATAACGATCTGGAACTTCATTCTTGATTCTTTCCTGGTTTTACTTTAAAAAAAGCTTGCTTGTTTTCTTTTTACACGGGAAGAGACTGACTTACAAGACAAGGGTTGCTTGAGCATAGGCTCTTTAACTCGCCCCTGGCCTTGACTTTATCCATTACTCGATAGTTGCAGCACCTAATCGCATATTTAAGTCTCCGGTAAAAGAGATTCATACCTCCACCTCAACAATCGGGGACCGTATGAAAGTTTCCCCGCCGGGGAAAGACTCGCATTCCTACTTCCATTGATCTAACATTTCCAAAACCCTATCCTTAGAAAGATAGTAGCCATCCACCCCCCACCTCCCCGGTCGTTGATACTGCTATCCGCGAATAGCCAGTGGTTTATTATACCGAAATCGGAGTTGGCGAGATATTAGTACTTGACGAGTATATGTCCTCTCCTACCGCTGATTTCACGCTTATCCGCCCCTTCCCTCCTCTAGCTAGATATCCTTTTGACTTAAAGAGTGGAATAAACATCATAAAAAATCAAAAAAGTGAAGGCTTCTTTTACTAACATATCTCTTAAAAGAAAATTTTAGACTTTATCTAAGAAGAATTCATTCATCCCAGCTTTCCTTTATTCTTGTATTGTCCCTTTCGCTCCTCTCCCCTTGATCTACGTTAGCTTATCTCGAGCTGGATTGTTAAGGGCGAGCTTCCTAGCTCTCCTCTCCTTTCACTCTTCGCTTCCCTTCCTTCCACCTTCTCGCTTTTCTCAAGTAATTTCATACCTTCTCGCTCGACTGGTTGGAGAGGAACGAAAAGCCCATAAAAAAAAGCCACTCCGGCCTCTTTTCCCCGTACGAATGATTGATTGAAGGATGAACCCGGACGACTGGGGGAGAGGCGCATTTGTCTGAATGATGAACGAGTAGCGGGCACTCTGTGCTTCATTTCGTCGAATTTGAAATCTCTCTATCAAGATAGAATGAGTCAATGCGCATTCCCTGGTAAGATGTTTGTACATATTATCTTTCCATCGGCCGGACGCTTTTTTGTCTCGCCCTACATACATAAGGGAATCGAGGAAGACTGGCGCCTACTAAACTAAAAAGAAGGAGGACACAGAAGGAAAAGCAAATATCGCGTTAGGGGGTTATCCCATAAAGTGGAATTGAAGGCTACGTCGCCTGTCTCTGGTTGTCGAGTTGGGAATGGGTCCGGGTTCTCTATCCTAGTGAGAAAGAAATAAGCACTGCTTGCTACTTTTAATCAGAAAAGGAACCTTGATATCACTATTCCCATGCTTTCTTTTTTGTGTGTTAGCCAGGTGAAAGGCTCACTCGGCCGGCAAATATGCACTTTATATCCAAATCCTTCTTTAATGGAGGAGGCTCTCTCAAACTCCATGTTCTCAGCTGGCCCGCCCTAGCTGTCTCGTAACCCCCCTCATCTGGTCCAAGAACCCGGCCTTATATTTGTAAGATAGATAAGTGACCCGCCCTCTCCTCGTTCGATGAGGAGAAGGATTCCTTCTAGCACTGGTTGAGCTCACTTCCTCTTTCCTTGGATTGGGACGCATACATCGAGAATAGACAGAAAAGATCAGATTTTTTTCATTCCCCGCCGGCTTTAAGAAGAGGAAAAGATCAGTCCTAAATGCAGCCGTGATCAACTATACGAGACCACCAGACGCACCTCGGTACTTCCATCCGCCAATCAAGGCTAGTGGAGCGAAGAGAGCCAAAAAACGTGAGCGCCCCTACGCGAGCCTTATTGAAAAAGCCCCTTACTATAGAACAAGCAACGGATTGAGCTGCGCGAAAGCCGTTGCGCGTTAGCGCATCCGTTTTCTTGCTCGTTAGCGCTTTACTAATAACATAAAAGGGGAAAGCCAAAACCTACTCCTAACAAGTTGCTGAGTTCGGCTTTCGGGGCTACCTACTTTAGGGCTTTTTTAATTTAATATATAAAGAAGAGCCCTCTTAGGGCCTCTTTGTTTAAGGGCTGCTCGCCTTTTTGAATAGAAGGAAGTGGGATAGCGGAGGTGATTTCGGTAAACCGATGCATGAGCTGAGGCTCCCATGTCCCGCCGACCCCCCGAAAAAGTAAGGTCGTAAAACGGCTCATAGGGAGTCAGAAGCAAGCAGAGTCAAAGGCGGGTCAAACTCACATAAGCAGAGGGGGGGATACATTCATGAAAAGCGAGAAGCCATGCCGTGGGGGACTGGCCAACTATGAATAGATCTGACTTTCGGGTAAGAGTAAGAACATCTATTAGTCCGTATCGTGGGTCTACTTGTTACAAAAAGCGAACATCCCCATTCCAAAACATTCACATAGGTCCTCAGGCAGTCATCGAAAAGAGTCTATTTACCCTTACAATATTCCGAAATGTATCATGGCCCTATCTATTCATCTTTTTCTTCAAATAAAAAAAAAAGAGTTCCGGGGCCGGGGGAACAAATCGGCGTGGGGAAGAGGGAGAGGGGGGGCTACGAGCCCTCTCCCGTTGCTGTTCCCGGACCACCCATTCCTTCCCCTTCGCCCGGCCCGGTGAGGTCCGATGAGATCTGATCTCTCGAACGAAGTGAAGTGATAGGAAGAGAAGACTGCCGGCGGGAGATCTCTATTCATTACACCCCCTTGTATAGTAAGGGGAAAGAAGTGCGCTCCTGCGCACCAGCTGAAGGAAGGAGCTTTGGAAGCTTACCTTATTATTGGAGAAAGGGGAAAGCCAAAACCTACTCCTAACAAGTTGCTGGATCGAAGTAGAACATTCTCCATCCCCCCGCCAGCAAGGGAAAAATGGGTTCGATTCCCGTTATACGCGATGTGGCGAAAAAGACTGATTCATCGAGATATGCCATGCCTGCATTAAGATTTCAAACTTGTCGTCTACTTTCAGGAAATGTTCGGAAGAGAGAACTTACTTTTACTGGGCTATGTATAATTAAAGTGACTTTAGAGTCACCCGGACAAGCGCAAATTGCGCCTTTTACAATTTTCCGGTTCCCATGTTGGTCTCACCACGTTAGATATCCCTACGATGCAACAACAAAGAAGATGATCTCTGATTGGTCGTTGAGAGAGTCAGATTCATTACTCAGAGATATGAGTACTGATTCTGATGTTCTAGCTTCTAATAGTAGGGCTCCCGGGCGGTTAGCCTTCTCGACTAGCTCCGGTGCGTCAAATATGAGAATCAAAGCTATATGTAATTATGTTATTCAACGTCTTCTGCGACTAGTCCATGACTTCAACATTCTTTTATGAAGGACTCTTCCGGAGGATTGATGGCACATTTAATCAGATAAAGCCATTCAGTAGGTTGGTCGGAGAGATGAACGCTTACTCATTTGACCTTCAGTTGTTTGATGAACCCGTGACCTCAAGGTTATGAGCCTTGCGAGCTACCAAGCGAGAAAAAGCTTATTCTTAAAGAAAAAGAGGACGAAACGCTTGCGCGCTAGCGCGCAAGCCTTAATGAATTAGAATTCTTTCGAGCGCGACTGAGACTCCCACTTGAATACAGACTTTCCCTAGCTTCTCTTTCATTCAAATCTTTACCTTCTTTTATTCGCACGAAAGAACCGAGGACTCATTCACATTCACACGTTGGAGTAAGTGAATTCTATCTTTCCTTGAGTCACTTAGTCAACTTCCAATCTTATCTATGGCATCTGGGCAGCTATCCGCTACTTCTCTTTGCTTACTTGAACCTATTTATCGCTACCTCCTCGTTGGCTATACTTCAATCGGTATCCATCGAAGCTTACTACAGGCGCTATCGGAACATCTTTTTTGCGACTTCAGCCGATATTGGGACTTTGAGCTCCACCTTCACTAGATACAAAGCCTGATCGTAAGCTAAAGGAATACTGGAGTCGAAAGAAGTCTGTCTTAGAAGCCGTTAAGTCGAGGCCCCTGCTCTTGACGGCCAAAGGTACTGATAAGACAGACTTCTTTCGACTCCAGTATTCCTTTAGCTTACGATCAGGCTTTGTATCTAGTGAAGGTGGAGCTCAAGAGAAAATCAAAGGCATGAGCCCTATCTATGTCGATGAATTCCTCTCTATCATTGCATTGAAGGAGGACAGGAGCCCCACTTACCAACTAGAGCCATAAGGAAGAATTCCAGTTGGTCAGTGACTTGATTTTTTTCTCGTACGATCTCTGTTCTCGACTAAGTCTTTGTATCGATTGATTCATGAGTCATGTAATAGAAGCGAAGAATCCATAGAATGAGTTAGTGCGACGGCTACTACAACTAAGAATTAAGAATATGGGCTAGCGCTTAATAACCTCTCAACATAGTAACAGCTTAAACAGATTCATAAATGAGTTCCAACAGCCTCTTCTTCGGTCTTCCCAATTCGTATGCTTTGTACCTTTTTCTCGATGAGAGCAAGCGTCATTCTCAACATCCTTTCCCTTGGTTAATCTCATATGCCATTCCCAACCTTTCGCTATCTTTAATTCACTCTTCTTCTATGAAGAGATATTGGCTGTCTGCCTTCGCATTGATATGCCATCTTGGTGACTGGCTTTGAAATGAAAGATAGTTTACTAAGTCGAAAAGAGAGGCTTGACCATGACCTCTGGCCTTTGATCGATCAGGCCGTCAATCGAAGCTCAGAGAAGTCTGGATGGTCTCTTTTCCTTCGCATGAGAGACTGACTTTGCCTTATGGTTTTGCTAGCCGAGTTTAGCTGCTGGTAGACCACAAATCCGAAGGAGATATAGCAGAGCAGGTTCATCATCCGGATAGGTCCCTCTTGACTTATAGAATAAGAATAGAGGGCTTGAGGATAGAGCATACTTCTTGCTAGTGATAGGTAGGGCTACTTAGTAGGGTTCCGAGTGGATTTGTCTCATTCCGTAATGGAATGAGAGATTGGAATAGATCCATTGCCCGAAAGTGGACACGAATAGACTCATTTGGTAGAAGTCGGGTGGGATGACTGGCTAAGCTCTTTATTTCTGTTCGCTTGTCGTCTCCTTCTTTCTCTTTAGCCTTTTCTTTCTTCTTGTTTTTTATTTAATATATACTTACGGGAAAAAGGATATAGAAAGAGCATATATGTATTTCCTTTGATTCTCTCTACGCGTTGATCTTTTTACTGGTCTTAACAAGGTAGTAAGATTACCGACCTTACCTAATTAAAGGGATCAGTAGGTCTCCTGAAGTTGATTACATAGAAGGATATATTCTATTAGGATGATAATCATCCGTTCTTTCATATCCGGCGATATACTGAAATAGGAGAAGCACAAACATTCAAAGCTCTCTTTGAAGAACTGCTTCATGCTTCAAAGAAAGTCAAAGTATCAGGAAGTACCGCTTTCACCGAAAGCTGCTCATTCTAAGGACTGGAATGCAATATCAATACTTCTGATCAATTTATTTAGAAATAACCTTCTTTAGTGAAGTAAAGATCTAAATAACCGATAAGGGGAAGTTTCCTACTTTGATGGGTTAGGAGTTATGCCAGAAAGGGGTATTCCTTCTCTTGAAAGATCAGATAACTCCTCTGAAAGGTGTTTACGATCGCCAGAATCCGCTTCCCGAGCTAACCCCTATCGGGAATGAATAAAACGAGTTCCGAGATTCATAAACGGGAGATGAAACGAGGGAAGAAGCTAGCTTTACTACGGTCGTTGAAAGCACTTGAAGACGCTAGCCTGAGTTAACCATCTCCGGAAAGCAAGGATAATGATTCTTTACGGCTTTCCAAGCGATAGAACCCTTTTCCTGCGCTTGAAGCTAACCCTATCTGTCAGACATGAATAAAAGAGTTCCGAGAGGCTGAAAGGGGAATTACGTAGAAATATCCCATAGGTTGGGAAAGGAAGAGGAAACGAAGAGGTCCGGCTATGCGGTCGGAAAGAAGAGTAAGAGTTTCTTTGTTTGATTGTGATTCCGACCTTTAACTAATAGTTTTCCGGGACGGTGAAAAAGGGAAGTCCGATCTTGATTTCTTAAGTTAGATTTCCTTGCTTGAAAGGATGCTGGCGGTTTCAGTCAGATATAACGATTTCTTAAGTTTACGTGTTTCGAGGTCAAGGCCCAAGGAAGAGATAACCAGCGGTTGACGTACTCGACCAACCAGAAGAGGGTCTGAAGGTGGTTACGAGGTTTAGCCATAGGGATGAAAATAGAAGATAAGAAGCCCAAAGAGACTTCCAGGACAGGAATTGAATCTGCCTGGGTCGAGCCCTTCCTAAGGATCATGGGTCGAGGAATGAGTAAAACGAGTTCAACTCATCTTTCAAGGGGGTTAGCTTCCAGCGCAGGATACGGATTCTAGACATCGTAAACCCCCCTTGAAAGAAATAAATAACCAGAGTTCAAAGCGGAAAGGGATTGACTTGGTTGGTTCACTGACAGTCTCGTTCGCGTATCACCAGCTGGCGGATCGACAACGGGGGCTGGGGTGTTCCGACCACTTCTTCATCTGTTAGAATCACAGCACAGTTCCGATCCCTGATAGCTTGCTGGCCTAGGCCTACTAGTAGATGACTGTCTAATAGGGAAAGCTCTATTACTATTAGCTATAGCCCTACCATGTAAGATAGAATCTCTAGCCCCAAGGTACATCTATTATTCTTCCTTAGATTACCTACAATATAGTTAGATATACCAGGAAAAGATATCTCTTAGCGTTAACCTATAGTCGTCCTACCTATCCCTATTAATAGCCTTCTTTGTGCTATTTCCATTTCCCTCTCATGGAAAATCAATGTATAGATTAGCGCCGTATACCTACGCATATCGCTTAGCGCTTGACCCATATGGATAGCTGGCAACTCCCCCTCAAACAAGTTTTCTAACTAGATCACTGAAAAACTATTGGCTCGGCTGGAAGAGAACTGTTCGATAGCTCGATATACTAGATATACTAAGGGGAGATAGGCTGGGCTGGAAATGGCTGAAAGAGATTAAGACTAGACCAATAAGCTTTCTCCAACTAGCTCTGCAAGAAAAATGTAACCTCCTACTGGTTGGCCTGAACCGACATCGAAAGAAAGAACAAGAGGTTCGGCAGGAAGAGCAACTCAAACTACCACTTTCTTGGCTGGCCGAGAGAAGGAAAGAAAGTAAATACATGTAAGGAAACTCTTCTAGCTTGGCAGACATGGAGAAGGAATTAGACAATGGACTGACAGAGAGAATAGAAGGGGAATGCCTAAACTTAGGGGAAGGCAAAAAAAGAGGATATGTGATAGGCTGGCGGGACCCTCACAATGGACGGCTTTACTGATTGAACTGTCTTACTCGCTGGAAATAAAGAAAAACAGAAAGGGTAATAAATAAAGCAGAGAAAAGGGAAAGCAAGCCTATTTGAGATAGAGGGGGAAACCATATGTTAGAGGGAAATAAATCTATCTATCTTAGCTCTACAATGTCATTTTATCGTTAGCCCAGACCTCCATGGGAAATACCTACTAGGAAAAAACTATTAGCTTGTCAGGCACGCCATCATCAGAAGGAAACTAGCCTGCAATTGGAGGGGTTGGATCGAATGTAGAGGCACACTCCCAAGGCTGCAATGAAACTCGAAATCAAGACAACAGAACTACAAGAGGCTCTATTATAGTAGGAACCTCCCTAAGTGCTTAGGAAGAATAAGTGAAGTAAAATGAGAAAGCTTAATCTGTTACTTCAATCTATAGTAGGTTCCTTTCAATCCAAGGGGAAGTGATCAAGCAAATTCTTTTTTCATAGCCGATTACCTGCCAGACATTTCAAGTTACTTTTTTTTCCAGCTAGTGCCAGGCGAGTCATAATATACTCCTTTTTTCCCAGCCAGCGAGTTATCCTCCAGACAGTTTCCTGACAGCCTGTCTAGAATGAGTTTATAATTTTCCATTCCCACTAGTGCAAATGGAGCAGGAAAAGCAGGAGTTGTTCAAGCAGAGCAGGATAAAGTGGCTAGGTCAAGCGCAAGGAAGTTTGTTTGAAAGCTGGATCGACTCTAAAGTAGAGTAGCTGTACTTTACTTTTTCGTTTAGTGGATTGAGGAAGAAGTGGAACTCCGATGAGAACGTAGTCTTGCTGCATCCCCTGAAGGAGAGGAGGCTAATCTATTCTTAAAAGAAGCTGGATCATCTGGAGTTAGATCCGCTGGAGTAGCTACTTACCTTACGGGTGTCCGAATCAGTCTGTTGGTACAGATGTCATATGAGATGTGAAAGCGATTTCCGACTGAAAGACTACTAGTTGACTAAGAAGTAGAGCCGACTGTAACATCCGACCAGAGAGTTCCATCATGTAGCTGGGAAAGCAAAGAATGGAATGTCTGTTCGCTTGATTTGATTATTCTTTTCAAGAGCAAGCCTTTCTCCAATGGATTAACAGAGCTCTGTAGATCGCGAGAATGCATGTTCTGATGCTTGCATGGGTGAGAATCTGCTTCCTTAAAAGTCAGTTTCACAGAAGGGAGGTTAGCGAGATCCCTTATCTGAGGAAATAAAAGAAGCTCGACCATGAAAAGGAGTAGAACCAACGCAATTTTGATGACTCTCGAAAGCTTGCCACCCTTAAACCATTAGTGGGACTACGGCTGGCTCTTTCTCCTGGAATGCCATTCTTAACATCTTTCGCTACCTTTCTTTCACAGGTGGCAGAATTCGTTACCATATAACCTTGCCAACTAAACCACTCTATCGCAGTAAGGGCTTAAGCGATCGAAGTGACCTAACCTGGCTCCATCTAGAAGGGCCTCGGTCATCTATTTCGTCTTTGGAACTCCTAAAAGAGTTTACGGGCCTAGCTCAACGAAAAGGCAAGTCCTTCGGTTCCAGGTTCGAGTGATGGTTCACCAGTAAGAGATCAACGAAAAGCAAGCCTTTAATTTAAGCCAGAAGTGCCGCTGTGCCAGTGGAAATCTACCAGTACCCGCTTCAGCATCATCGAAGAAATGGACTTTTAGGTTATTTGTGGACTCGCCTCAGGATGGAGAGGAAGCTACTGTGGAAGAAGGCAGTTAGTTGTTGAGCAAGTGACATTGGTTTCAGTTCAATATGAATATGCATCATCAACTGGAGAAGAAAGATGAAGATTCCGAAAAAAAGCTAGTTGCTATAAAACCAATGGCGGTTTATGGTTACACTTTCAAAGCCGACTCAAAGCAAAGCACGAAGATTAAGATCGCTAAGCCGACTTTCTTTCTCGATACCGGAAGAGAAGGCGTGGACTGAAATGAAAAGCTTATTCTCTTGTTAGAGGTGGAAAAATTACTCACTTCAAAGACGAGTAGAATAAAGCATCGTAAACTCCGATCGGATAAGAAGATGTCAACAAAGAGTTAGTTTTTTCATAAGTTTCGAAAAAGAAAAAAAAGAAAATAAAACGCGATAAGTCAAGGTTATTTATTATTATTTAAGGATGATTTAAGACTAAAAATCCAAGAAGATAATCGAAACGGGAAGGGAAAGATAACCCACCAGGTGGACTGCCGAGCTACAAGTCCCACGACACAGGAGCGAGATTTTGATTTTCTACAAAGCCAAGGTCGCGGGTGGCCTAAAAGGGCCCATTTTGATACTGTTGATCTCAACAGAACGAACGTCCGATGAGCGGCGACTTTCTTTTTTACGTAGGGAAGACTCTAACCCTGGGGACCCAGGGCCAGGTCACCCTTTTTTGTTTGCGTTATCTGTCGACAACAGAATGTTTCGATCTTCTTTCGGGTTTCATCTGAAATAAGACAATGTTTTACCGTGGGCCGACACTCCCCAGTTCAGACACAGACATTATTTATATCACTTAAGAATTAAGACTAATTAGAGATTCGCTAAGCGAACGAACCTGAAAGCGCTTCCCCTAGCTTGATCTAAGTCTTTTCGATTTGCCTGACTTATATGCTCCTCGTCCCTTGCTTTCTTATTCTTACACCGATTACTGCCGATGAAGCTTTGGACATCGATTCTATTCTGACGAACGAAAAACGAAGATTCAAAGTTTCCGGAGAGGCCTTTATACTGCGCCATCTCTTTCCCTACCCCTATCTTTCTTTCCAGTAAACATGGAGACTAGGCTTTCATTTATACTGGACTAGATCCGACGGAGCCTGCCGATGTACAAGAAGATTATGATCAGATCATAAAATTGGTTCAAGCGAACTGGCCTGTCCTCTGTATAGGGCTTAGGAGAACAAAGACAGATTAAATTGTGAATTCCAATGCGGCAGGCATACTTTTATAAACAAGGTTTGAAAATCTTTCAGTCTCTTGCTAGTCGCAGCCCTTCTCTCAAAGATTTGATTTATGCAAGGTTCTTGCTTATTCTCTCATTCTCCTCCATACCTTCTGATGTTAAGATAAACCTCCTCTTTCTTTTGGCGAATCATATGCAGTCTGAATGAACAGTTGCATTTCTCTCTCACGAACTTATTAGAAATAAGAAAAATAAGCAGTAAAGTTTGAGGACCTCTGTTCTGTAGTAACCTTTCTTAATTTAGAAAGAGGCAATGCTTTTTCTCGACCCTTTCTCAATAATCCATCTTGCCTCCCTTCGGCTCCTCCGCGTGTAACTCGGACAGAACATTTAGACAATGACCTCTGGGGAAATACCGAGCTTTGAACATTAAAAGTACTTTAGACTCAGGATTATGAACTTAATCTCCAGCCCAGGATTGAAATGAAACAAGAAAACAGACTTTTTTATATTACCCGATCGGAGAATAGATATGAAGCCGAGTTTTTTTTTTCCAAAACTGGCTAATCAATGACTCTATCTGCTCACATATCGTTTAAGTTTGAGGAATTTGATATACACTCATAATCTGGGTAGGGATAGCCTTACCACAGCTTTGATCAGAACCTCCCTGCCAGCCTTTGACAGAGGCTACGCTCCTTCCACCCTTTAAGCTTCTTACATACCCGATCTTTAACAATACTTAATACCAGCTTCTTTGATCTCCCTATAAAACAAAGTGGGAAGTCCCCGGTACTTGTCATCTTGATCCACTGCCTCTAAATTCTTTATTTTGATTTGAATCGGCCTATGTTAAGTTAAGTAAGGGAGGAAATTACTATTCAAAAGGTGATAGGGAAAGCACAGCGAGCATTGGTTTAGGCCCACTTGGTTAAAACCAAAGAAGGTAGCAATTACCTTTTAAAGACGAAAGGGAACATATGATATGTATGAGAGCGAGACAAGCAAGCCTAAACCCATCCACATCAAAATCCAATGACGCTTGCCTTGCTACGCGAACAACAAACAACACCTTGACTTTGAAGATTCTTCAGGCAATTAGATCTCTCCCCCCATTTGCCGACCTTCCACCCAGTTCGATCTCTTTCTCCAATTGTCGATGATCCAGACTAAAGCAGGCAAATCATCGAAGTCAAGAAGAAGTGATGGGCCTGATCTTCCAATATCGATATCTGATCCATAAGCTAGCTCTTGGTTAAGAAATAAGATGCAGACGCAGGTAAACGAACTGAGATTCTCCTTCCTCCCCTTACATCAAAGGTGAGTAAGAAAGCGTCTACCGGGACGCCGTGCGATCATACAACTACTCTACGTGGGCCTTAATCTGCGCATACGAAAAAATAAGAACATGTTTTCAAAGACCTCTGGAAATGCCTGTTTTGTCTACTTAACATAAGGGACGACTGCTTATCCATCATCTTTTATGAGTGAAAGAACGAGCTTTATGACTAGAAAGATTTGAGTCGAAGGCCTTTTTTTTACTCTTATAGTCTCTCGCTTTAGAGTTCTAGCTTTCACTGACGCCTGAAATTATGCTTGAAGTGGGAAAAGAGCTACTCTGTTAGGAGTTGGGATTCGAGCTAAAGGGAATAGACCAAGGTAGGGTAGGGGAAGAGAGCATCAAGTAGGAATATAGCTTCAAGCTAGTCCGATACCTGATAGTAGTCTGATAATCCCGCTATGATCAATAGTATACGTAGGAATCAACCGAGACTTCTGAGATTGAAACTGGAAAGACGA
>JACYFF010031952.1:90888459-90898760 GCA_017589665.1 Selenicereus undatus | reverse complement strand
AAAGTAAAGTACAGCTACTCTACTTTAGAGTCGATCCAGCTTTCAAATAAACTACCTTGCGCTTGACCTAGCCACTTTATCCAGCACCCCAAAGGAGATTTTTTTATTCAAGAAGGATTCTTATTCAAAGGTTCACGGTTGTGTGTACCAAAGTGTGGCACAAGAGAGCTTCTAATCAAGGAAGTTCATGGAGGTTCTCTAGCTGGTCATCATGGTGAAAACAAGGCACTCATTATACTAAGGGAGCATTACGACTGGCCATCCATGGAGAAAGACGTTCAAGACATTCTGAAGAGGTATGGGACTTGTCAAGTGGCCAAAAGTCACTTCTTACCCCACGACCTATACACACCTCTACCTATTCCTACTACTCCTTGGGTTGATGTAAGTATGGATTTCATTCTTGGGCTGTCTAAAACCCAAAGGAACAAAGATTCCATCTTTGTTGTAGTAGATACGTTTTTTAAAATGCCTCATTTTATTCCATGCAACAAGACTAATGATGCTACACATATTGCTGAGTTGTATTTCAGGGTGGTGGCTAGATTACATGGTATACCCAGATCAATTTTTTCTAATCAGATACTAATTCTTTAAGCCATTTTTGGATTACCTTGTGGAAGAAATTAGGTACTAAACTGAATTATAGTACCGCTTGTCATCGACAAACTGATGGGCAAACTGAGGTTACTAATCGAACCCTAAGAACACTTCTAAGGGCTTTGATTAAACCTCATGCCAAAGCTTGGGATTTGCTTTTACCCCATGCAGAGTTTGCTCATAACAGGGCTCCAAGCAAGGATACTGGTCTATCACCATTTAAGGTGGTCTATGGGATTGATCCTATTAGTCCACTTGATCTTAGTCCAAGACCATTAGATTAAAAGCCAAGTGCGGATGTAGCTTCGAGGGTGGAAGAAATCCAGAAGACTCATGAGTTGGCGAGGAGCAGAATAGAGAAGACTAATGCATTATACCAATCTCAAGCCAACAAGCATAAGAAGAAGGTGGTATTTTAACCTGGAGACCTCGTGTGGATACACCTAAGGAAAGAGATATTTCCATCCAAAAGAAGGAACAAGCTAATGCCAAGGACAGATGGTCCATTTGACGTACTTGAAAAGATAAATGATAATGCTTATAAGGTTAATTTTCTAGACGACTATGGAGTTTCAGCCACATTCAATGTAGCTGACTTGAGCGCTTACCAAGCCGATGATTACCTTGTTGATTTGAGGATCAAATCTTCTTAACTAGGGGAGGATGATGGAGTCCCCACAAACCAAGACATGGAGGAAGGTCCTAAAAGTCCAAAAAGGTCCAATGCAAGCTCCAAGGTCCAAGCAATGGCTCATATTGTGGAGAAGAGCCAAATGGGAGTAACCGGGTTAAGTAACTAGAAAGTGCCCGGCTTTGTTCATCTAATTACTTAAGCTACATTGTGGCTTAATCTTGATATTTTTGCATTTAGGGGATCCTTAAGATGTTAACTTTCAGGTCCAAGCATTAAATTCCAATCATGCACAATCGAAGTTAAGAGATCAAGGCCTTTTGTCCAACCTGCCAATTTTGGTTTAAAACTGCACGATAAAATGTTTTAGTGGAAATCTTCTACTTAAACATAATTTAACCTTGATTTCTTTGTAGGGGGCCTTGTACACACCCTAAGGTTTCCCCGCATGGGCTGAAATCAGTATCATGTTCACTTTTCCTTGGTTAAAACAAGGTTAGAAAACCGGGTAAATTTTCCTTCTAGAACCCGGGTATAGCATCTGTATGTCTTTCCTTCTCCAAAGGGTTTCTTCAGCTGTGTACTTGCTTGTTGGCTTCACACACGCTTTAAGAAGTCTAGAAACACCATCATAAGCTGCAAAATCAGATTTGGGGAAGAGAAACCAATAGGAATGCAAAGGAAGAAATCATACTTTTTCATCCGGATTAGCAAGCCGAAAAGAGACTCTACTTTACGGCTGCTTTTCTCCCCTTCCCCTTAGTAAACTAATGTATTAGGTTTAATTACATGTATTAAGGATTGTAATCATCATTTGTTTTGCTTTCCTTTGTATTTTGATTGTAATTTGTTTAAGTTAAGCAAGCTAGTAATCTGATTTTGTACTAAGCATGACAGTTAGCTAGTTAATACATTTCCTCCCTAGGAAGGAAACCTCCACCAGCTAGCTAGGTTGGTTGGCTACTTTCTAGGCTTGTACTAAAGCATACTCATGGCCATATTGTAATTCATAACTTACTTTGAATGAAAAATCAGTTTGAGAGCATTCTTGCTTTCGTACACTTACACAATTCACTTGGTTATCCTTAATTTTGTCGATTAAGGTGGTGATCAAGTAAGTCCTAATCCTTGATTAAGTGTTGTTTCTGTATCTTAATCCAAGTTTAGGGACTCTAAACTCTATTTTGGTGGTGTTTCTGTATCCAAACAAAGGTTTAGATTATCCTTCTTTCATTGATTATCCCACGGGTTTCACTTAGACTTAGCTTGAATTCAGCTTCCTTAATCTTTAGCTTTTGAATTCTAGCTTGAGTATTCGTGTTTTCCCTTCAAGATACATCACAAAGTGAGGGTCTAGGCTAATATATTAGTGGGGCAAGTGGATCAATATGAGTGAGAAGTAATTT
Organism: Selenicereus undatus; assembly: GCA_017589665.1. Classification (NCBI taxonomy): domain Eukaryota; kingdom Viridiplantae; phylum Streptophyta; class Magnoliopsida; order Caryophyllales; family Cactaceae; genus Selenicereus; species Selenicereus undatus. The sequence goes on along the minus strand of JACYFF010031952.1, from coordinate 90,896,123 downwards.
TTCAGGATTCTCTCTCACCTTTTAGAATGCTTCTAGAAGGATCTACTTCACCAATGTGGTGCTGCCACTTTAAACCTCTTCCTTTATACGTGTAAATTCATTCCCTATTGATTAATCCCAAGAAGTGCAACTACAACCACCTCAAACAAGGCCAAAATCCAAATTGTTACAAAACTGAATTTTTGTGCACACTTCTCCTATTTTGGGCATTTCTCCTAAATTTAAAATCTAATGTTAATTTTAGCAATAGGGATAAAATATACATCTTAGGGAATTAGAAAACTTGGAGTTGCATTAATTGGGTCTCATTTCCAAACTTAACCCAATTTCAACTACCGAGTAAAAATTGCACTACTGTAATTGAGTTTTCACTACTTTAGGGAATTCAAAAGCAACTATGTTCTGAAAATATTTACATATACCAATAATATACTCAATCATATTTCCAACAAATCATATATCATCAATTTTAGAGCCTATTTGCTTGGTTCAATATCTTGACAAATTGGGCCTAAGCGCTGAAAATTTGGTGTCAAGTAGCGTTTGGGTTGATAAGTCCATCTCCTTTTTTTGGCGCAAGCTCAAGCGGGCTATGATATGTATCAAATAGGGTTTGGAAAAAGGGTGGGATTGGAATGATTAAAAATGTTTTAAAAATATGATTTTCCGGAAGGAGTGGGAATGACTGGAAAAATCTATGAAAAGTTAAAAACGATTGAGAAGGAGCAGGCATGATATTAAAAGTAACTAAAATTTTTTGGAAGGATAAGAAAGATTAGAAAGGATTGCTAAGAGTTAGGAAAACTTGGGAAAAATTGGACAAAATTGAATTTTTGGGATGATTAAAAAAGAACGGTGTAAAAAAGAATTGAGAAGGATTAATAGATGTAGGCTCACCAATAAAACGAAGAGACCCTTAACACGTTTCCAAGCTCTTCATTATCATCAATAACGCCGCCTTTATAGACATCATCATCACCGTCTCTACATTGTCATCCACGTAAGCCAACTCTAAGCATCCCCTCAAACAAATCTACAACTAGCCATCAACTCCCACAGCTCGCCACCTCCTAGTGCTTCCTCTTAGTTAGCTTTAGGAGTCTATCCATGGCCACCATGAAAGCATGAGGTGGAATAAAAATAAAAAGGACAGCAATGCATCTCCACTAAGGAAACCAACTTAGCGCAACCACCATCGTCTAAAATCAGCCATCTCTAACTTCCAACCAAGTTCATTATGTTCTATCTCTATTGGCCAACTCCTGGAAACATCTGATCGCAAGAGAGGAGAAAGGCAAGCCATTCAAACCAACCACTATAAGTAGTTGGATTAAGAGCTGCCCATAACTAAACTACCCTTTATTCTCCTTCTACAGTCACTGATAAGGTGAGATTATGGCCTTAGACCTATGAAAACACCCAAACTTCTTTTCTTTTACTATTTTCCCATGAGTGGTACTCCGTTTTTTGGGATGATGTTTCTACTTATCAGAAACTGACACAGCGGTATTTCAGTCGTCAGACGGTGCTCTTGGAAACCTTGTGGGCTTCCTGCATCTTGAATCACCTCAATCTAGCTAACAACGACGTCTACCACCATGAGCCCCCCTTTTTTCAACCTTTTTACTGCCCAATTTTTCGGGTTTGTTTCTTACCGCCAGAAAACAAGTTGCCGGAGACTTCAATCGCAAGAAGACGGTACCACAACCCTCCATGAGCTTGTCAGATACAATCATTGCTAGCAACCGCCACTAGAACTGCCACAAATGCCACCCCAAAAACCATTATTCTCATTTTCTCTCTCTATGGGTTGACTTGGCTCTTTTTGGCAATTTTGCCGACATTGTCACATTAACCACCACCTACAAGATGCCAAGAAATAGTTTTTTATTTGCTAAGAAAGGTACATTTTGATAGTCATGCCTCTATTATCGTTCAATTATATTCAAAGTTCACACATGAAATATATATTTTATCTCAAGTTTTAGTGTGATGTATCACATAATCAGTCGACTCATTATTGTTATTGTTACACCCAGTACCGGTATACAACAATTGGGTTGACCACCTAGCGTATGCTGTTATATATTGGGACTTGTCCCAAATTTATTGTTATTGAGCTCATTCCAAAGTCATGGCGGCTTTGCCATCCCTTATTGTTACGAGTTACATTCAGATAATAGAATATAAATTAATTTATTGTTTCACTCTCCCGCATTTAAAATAAAATGACTTTACTATATGTTCGCCTAAATAAGGTGTATGTATTCATGGCAGCACAATGTCGAGTGTACTGAGTTTCAATCTCATTGTTTCTTTTTCATATTTATGGTTTTAGGTAGGGACTATCGCTACTTTTGAAGAAGGAAGCTTAAGACTTTGGAAGATTTTTTTTTTTTGTATATGTTTCAAGCTATGCTGTTGGTCACTAGAAATACTGGCTTACCAGGTACCCTTTTGTAAATATTTTCATCGAATAAATAAATGTTAGTTTCTTTTTCTATTTCATTTGCATTTCTTTTTTATCTCATTTAATCAAGCTCAAGCAACAATGATGCTTCGATAACTGCACTTCCACAAAAATCTTTTTAATTAATTAAAATGTGGAGATTATTCTCGAATAATTATGGGGGCATTGCACTCCTATTATCAATTGGTTTTAGAATGGAATTCACTTGGGCTTGTGTTGTAAGCCTTGATTTAATTGGTCTCCCTCTCGAATTCTCTACAACATGTGGTATCAGGGTCGATGGTACGTTCGATTGAGTTAACAAGATACAGAATGGTGGACAGTATGGGTGAGCTTGGTACAATGACACATAAGTGTTAATCGAGTGGGAACACGTTTGCTGCTGGTGTGGGTGAACTCTTTGGTGGTATCATATGAAATCACGATGGATGCATGACCTATACTCTTGGAACATAATAGGTGGCGTAGACACTCAGTCTAGAGTGCCATGAGGAACTTTGCAAAATAGGGATGTAGGTATGCTCTCAATAATGGCTCGACACCTTAGTGAAAGACATCCGCTGAAGGGGTAGACTGGGACATGGTTCAGGGAGAGACTCATGTGTGAGGGGAGATTATTGGCCTGCACGGATAAGTTAGAGTCCTACGACAAGAGTTTAAGAAGAAGGTCATGATATGATCAAACGTGCAATCAAAAAAGTAGGTTGACAGTTAAAAGAGAGACGATCATAAGTCGCAATAGCTACTTCACATATAGAACATACGTTAATGTGCCTGATGTAACACCCCTCTGCCTTCATGAGGTGTCACACCGCCAGGATCCCCCGAGGGAGACCCCTAAAGCTCATTCTTTCATTAACTTTCTTTGACATTCTACCTAACTCTTAGTTTAGTTAGGCAATTCTAGAACGAAACTGCAAGAGTTCTGTTTGTATTAACAACATATCTAATAGTTCTTTATGAACTATTTGCGGTACCTGTGTCATACTATTCGAAATTCAGTAAAAACTTAAACATTTCCCACAAGTCACACACTCGGGATGAGGCTTATGCCTTTACGGATGCTTAATCGAATAATTTACATCAATTTACAATTTCAAAGCCACTACATGCTCAACCCATGCACTTCCTAGCCAAAATACCGAACCATGCAGCTTCCAAAACATAACTTCACACGTGCACTTGTCGGTACATCAGGTAGTCCTTGCAGGAAATGGAGTGAGCCACCACATGCTCAGTGAGTGTTCCTCCACTCCTTAAAACAAAACCTTTACAAGCAATATTACTCATAATATCAACTTATCAAGCATTTAGGTAATACTAACATGGTATTAGGCAACATATCATAGAACATAGGTTCTAGAACATGAACATCGGACAAGCCATGACTTATGTATTCAATAGGCACGTTTGAACATCATTACATGATTTACTAACATGTCACATATTCTATTTGAAGTCACACTCAACATATTTAAGAGCATTTTTTTTTTAAACTTTCATTGAAACTTTCTTTGAACATTGGAAGCATCTTCTTAATCTTTGAGGTTCTCGTTCTTTTGAAAGAGTTTACATTTTGCATTCGTCGTCAAACGACTCTTATAAGCATTTCATATTTATTCCATATGGCCTCTTTGGGCCAGTAAAACACTCTTTTTCTTTGAAACATATAAAATGGCAAAGGCCAATTGCTTTTCTTATCTTGGTAGGAAAATACTTCTAGCATAAGATCATTACAGGGTGCTTATTGGGTGAGAACTATTCTCGACCCCATAGTGAGACCTAACGCTCACGCTTAAGCTTTTACTCCCGGGATGGCTACATAACATATCAGACCATTACATTACCCTCGTCAGGGTCTTCTAGGGTCTCCTAGTACCAGGACTTATCACCATAGGCTAACATCGTTCATATCATATCATATTGTCTGCAGCACACTATCTTAGCCACTTAAAGCGTATCGGCCATAACGGCTAATAACTTTGCGTTTCAAATAGTAAAATCATTCAACGTATAACTCACATCCTTTTAAAACGTTTTAGGGATTCCTCCCAAACACTGTTTGAATAGCTAAAATAGGCCATAGCTCGTTACTAGACATGGCTACTTTTGGTTTTTTTTTTAAAACGTGAAATATTCTTTGTGAAAACATCACTCCTACACACACTTTACATTTTAGACATACAAAAGGAAAGGGGTTGACACATATCACATTTAAGCACTTCATAAACATTTCAACATAATGAGCCACACACGGCCTCGCAATCCACACGATTGCGGTCAATTCACAACCCAATCTCCCTACTCACTTGCACCGTACCACAAGACCTTGAACACTCATAATTCTTTCCTCAAACCATCCAACTACCAACTCGATTCATCAATTTATTAATCACAACATATTATCATATTAGCTTATATAAAAGGGAGTGGGGTTTAGGCTTTTACCTGAGCAAACAGCACCATTCAGCGGTGTGTTACAACAAGCGTACATATAGCCACATTTATTCATAATCGACAACACTTTATTCAGTAAATCAAACATAATTTGATTCTAAACATATACGATGCATTTCGAAGTAAATTTCCTAAGCATGAATGTACTAAAAAGGGTTCGAATGGAAGCTAACATATTTCAATAGCTTCGAATTTAATTCATTTACATGCATTAACTAGTTTAACTCGAATCGAAGCTAAACACGTTTATATAACTTCGAAATTAATTCCTTTAACATGCATTAGCTAATGTACTCGATTTGATGCTAAACACATTCCATCAACTTCGAAATTAGTTCATTTGCATGCATTGGTTAATTAACTCGAATGGAAGCTAAACACGTTAAAAGGGCTTCGATTTTAATTCTTTTTAATATATTAGCTAATTAACTTGAATCGAAGCTAAGCACGTTAATATAGCTTCAATTTTAATTCTTTTTCACTCATTTACTCATTAACTTGAATCGATGCTAAACACGCTAAACTAACATCGTTTTTAATTCTTTTTCATGCATCAACTAATTAACTTGAATCGAGGCTAAACACATTAAACTAACTTGCATGTAATAGCTAATTTAGGTCATTCAACAAGCATCATACACGAATTGAAGCAAGCCTAGGCTCACTTGCATCATTAAACTGTTGAAATTCGATTGAAAATTAATATTAGTTTAGGAGATGAGCAATACTCACTTAACCGTGCTCAAATCGACTTAAAACGCCCGTGGGTGGACGCCCTTCTTAGCAAGCCCCGAACCCCAACTAAGAACCTCAATTTCGAAACCCTACCCCTTTCGAACGGTGGTGATTTGTGGCGGTTTGAGGCTCGGTTTTGGCTCTAATTTATAGAGGAGGATGGGATAGAGGTGGGTCGTCGGTTTCCAACACGTGGACGACCGATTTTGGGCGAGCAAACGCATGGGTATGGGGCTGTGCGAAGTGGAGGAAATCTGGTGGAGGAACAGGCGGCTGAGACGCGTGGTGTGGGGGACCAATTGTCCCTTTCTCTCACCGGTGACGCGTGCTGGCCGGTGGCAGTGCCAGAGGGCCAGTCGCTGATGAGAGAGAGAGAGAGAGAGCTGCGGTAGAGATAGGGCAAAGCAAGGATGGGTTTTTGTGTGTTCTGCTTTGCTTCTTTGTTTTCGAGCCCCTTGCCCGACCCCCATCCCCTATTTTCATGATTTCTCTTTTTTTTTGGCTTATTAACACATTCAACCTGGTTCCAGCCCCAAACTTAATACCAAATAGTCTAATCTCGGGCAAAACGTCCTATAATTAACATTCTAATTTAGACTTCGACAGTTAATTAAATGAAACGAAAATGATTTTAAGAACTCAGATTAGCCTTGATTCAAACATTTTCATAATTAAGTAACGTCGATAAAACACACACAACTGACTTAATATTTTTGTTGAATAATAATTCAAGGCAACTTTATAAATTTAGCAACTAGAACAACTGATCAGTAGTAAAACGATAGCGTGGCCCTAACACCTGGATACTCCATTCTTCTTAGTCATTCTCTAGTATCCTCTTGTGAAGCATTAGCTAGATCTCAAAAGCTGATTTGAGAGTTTTGGTTCTATTTCATAAAAGAAAACAATAGTCTCTTTCTTTTTTCTTTTATTATTTTTTTTTTTTTAATCTCTCGAAGGCAATTATAGTCACTTTGAAATGAGGAATTGACAAACATTGTGGATTCCTCATTTGCTATTTCAAACATCAAATCTAGCTTGCATCTTACCCATTAACTTTCATTAATTTCCCTTTCAAAACCAGCTTCAATCATGTTTGTTTTTATAAATCCATAAGTCACAAGCCTTCATATAATAATGATGTACTCGTATAATTTATTCAAATGAATTTGTAATCATGAACGAAAAAACAGTTCTTGTTTAATTCTTATTCTGAAACATTAATAGGATAGGAATAGTTGGTGTTTAAATTAAATTTGCTTTGGTTACTTCCCCGATATATTAAAACTTAGTATTTATGGATTAATTAAGCATGTATTCTTCTTCATCTTTTCAATTCTTCTAGAACATGTGAAGAAATTCTTTAACTTTTGCTCATCAAAGGATTCAAAAAGCTTATTATATATTGGGAGAGTATTCGCTAATTCAATTAGTAAGGTTTGGTCATATGCAACTAATTTCTACAGGATTGTATTTCTTCCACTATGAGCTCTTGCAAAAACTCCTTCTTCATTGGGAATTCCCCTTCAATTTCTACTAGTACGGACCCATGCTTTGCATGAAACAATTTAATCTAAGATATAATTTTAAATAAATTAAACTAAAAATATATAAACAATATCTCTATCAAACAAACAACTTATATGAACAATAAATTTATATATATATATATATATATATATACACACACACACACACACACGTGTGTGTGTCGATTACAGAGGTGGACAAAAGTTGGTTTACCACAACAGAGACAGACACATACCTGGGTAACCTCACATAAGTGGGTGGTTATATCCACATACATGAACTTACAGAGAGAGAGACATATATATATATACATATGTATGTATGTATGTGTGTGTGTATACGTATATACATACATATACATATCTTTGTATGTATATGTATCTAAATATATGTATTTGCTTGTATGTATCTATATATATGTGTTTATATATACATATATAAATATACATATATATATATATATATATATATA
>JACYFF010031952.1:90821700-90849004 GCA_017589665.1 Selenicereus undatus | reverse complement strand
TACATCCCTATTTTGCAAAGTTCCTCATGGCACTCTAGACTGAGTGTTTAAGCCACCTATTCTATTCCAAGAGTATCGATCGTGCATGTCATATGTCATCTGTTCATCCATCGTGATTTCATATGATACCACCAAAGAGTTCACCCACACCATCAAGCCACACCAGTAGCAAACGTGTTCCCACTCGATTAACACTTATGTGTCATTGTACCAAGATCATCCATATTGTCCACCATTCTATATCTTGTTAACTCAACCAAACGTACCATCGACCCTGATACCACATGTTGCGGAGAATGCAAGAGGGAGACCAATTAAATCAAGGCTTATGGCACAAGCCCAAGTGAATTCCATTCTAAAACCAATTGATAATAGGAGTACAATGGCCCCATAATTATTTGAATAATCTCCATATTTTAATTAATTAAAAATATTTTTGTGGAAGTGTAGTTATCGAAGCGTCATTGTTGCTTGAGCTTGATTAAATGAGATAAAAAAAAGGAAATGCAAACGAAATAGAAAAACATACTAGCATTTATTTATTCGATGAAAATATTTGCAAAAGGGTACCTGGTAAGCCAGTATTTCTAGTGACCAACAGCATAGCTTAAAACATATACAAATTTTTTTAAAAAGAAAATAATCTTCTAAAGTCTTAAGCTTCTTTCTTCAAAAGTAGTGATAGTCCCTACCTAAACCATAAATATGAAAAAGAAATAATGAGATCGAAACTCATTACACCTGACATCATGCTGCCATGAATACATACACCTTATTTATGAGAACATATAGTAAATTCATTTTATTTTAAATGTGGGAGAGTCGAACAATAAGTTAATTTAATATTCTTTTATCTGAATGTAACTCGTAACAATAAGGGATGGCAAAGCCTCCATGACTTTGGAATGAGCTCAATAACAATAAATTTGGGACAAGTCCCAATATATGCGCATACACTAGGTGGTCAACCCAATTGTTGTATACTGGTACTGGTACTGGGTGTAACAATAACAATAATGAGTCAACCGATTATGTGATACATCATAGTAAAACTTGAGATAAAATATATATTTTATGTGTGAACTTTAAATATAATTGAACAATAATAGAGGCATGACTATCAAAATGTACCTTTCTTAGCAAATAAAAAACCATTTCTTTGCATCTTGTAGGTGGTGGTTAATGTGACAATGTCGGCAAAATTGCCAGAAACCCATAGAGAGAGAAAATGAAATTATGGGTTTTGGGGTGGGATTTGTGGCAGTTCTAGTGGCGGTTGCTAGCAATGATTGTATCTAACAAGCTCATGGAGGGTTGTGGTACCGTCTTCTTGCAATTGAAGTCTCCGGCAACTTGTTTTCTGGAGGGAAGAAACAAACCCGAAAAATAGGGTAGCAAAAAGGTTGAAAGAAGGGTGGTTCGTAGTGGTAGACGTCGTTGTTAGCTAGATTGAGGTGACTTAAGATGCGGGAAGCCCACAAGGTTTCCAAGAGCCACCGTCCGACGACTGAAATATCGTTGCGTCAGTTTCTGATAATAGAAACTTCATCCCAAAAAATGGAGTACCACTCATGGGAAAATAGTAAAAGAAAAAGAAGTTTGGGTGTTTTCAGATGTCTAGGGCCATAATCTCGCCTTATCAATGACTATAGAAGGAGAATAGAGGGTAGTCTAGTTATGGGTAGCTCTTAATCCAACTACTTATAGTGGTTGGTTTGAATGGATTGCCTTTCTCCTCTCTTGCCATCAGATGTTTCCTAGAGTTGGTCAAGGGAGATAGAACATGATGAACATGGTCGGAAGTTAGAGATGGCTGATTTTAGACAATGGTGGTTGCGCTAAGTTGGTTTCCTTATAGGAGATGCATTGCTATCCTTTTTATTTTTATTCCACCTCATGCTTTCATAGTGGCCATGGATAGACTCCTAAAGCTAACTAAGAGGAACTACTAGGAGGTGGCGAGCTGTGGGAGTTGATGGCTAGTTGTAGATTTGTTTGTGGGGACGCTTAGAGTTGGCTTACATGGATGACAATCTAAAGACGGTGATGATGATGTCTATAAAGGTGGTGTTATTGATGATAATGAAGAGCTTAGAAAGGTGTTAAGGATCTGTTCTTTTTATTAGTGAGCCTACATCTATTAATCCTTCTCAATTGTTTTTTATGTAGTTCTTTTTAATCATCCCAAAAAATTCAACTTTGTCCAATTTTTCCTAACTCTTAGCAATCCTTTCTAATCTTTCTTATCCTTCCAAAAAAATTTAGTTACTTTTAATATCATGCCTGCTCCTTCTTATCCGTTTTCAACTTTTCATAGATTTTTCCAGTCATTCCCACTCCTTCTAGAAAATCACATTTTTTTTAACATTTTCAATCCTACCCTTTTTCCAAACCCTATTTGATACATATCGAATCCAGTTTAGCTTGCACCAAAATAAGGAGATGGATTTATCAACCCAAGCGCTACTTGACACCAAATTTTCAGCGCTTAGGCCCAATTTGTCAAGATATTGAACCAATCAAATAGGCTCAAAAATTAATGATATGTGATTTGTTGGAAAGATGATCGAGTATATTATTGGTATATGTAAATATTTTCATAACATACTTGCTTTTGAATTCCCTAAAGTAGTGAAAACTCCATTACAGCAGTGCAATTTTTACCCGGTGGTTGAAATTGGGTTAAGTTTGGAAATGAGGCCTAATTAATGCAACTCCAAGTTTTCTAATTCCCTAAGATGTATATTTTATCCCTATTGCTAAAATTTAACAATAGATTTCAAATTTAGGAGAAATGCCCAAAATAGGAGAAGTGTGCACAAAAATTCAGTTTTGCAACAATTTGGATTTTGGCCTTGTTTGAGGTGGTTGCAGTTGTACTTCTTGAGATTAATCAATGGGGAATGAATTTACATGTATAAAGGAAGAGGTTTCAAGTGGCAACACCACATTGGTGGAGTAGAACCTTCTAGAAGCATTCTAAAAGGTGAGAGAGAATCCTGAAAAACTACATCTCACTCGTATTGATCCACTTGCCCCACTAATATATTCGCCTAGACCCTCACTTTGTGATGTATCTTGAAGAGAAAACACGAATAATCAGGCTAGAATTCAAAAGCTAAAGATTAAGCAAGCTGAATTCAAGTTAAGTCTAAGTGAAACCCGTGGGATAATCAATGAAAGACGGATAATCTAAACCGTTGTTTGGATACAGAAACACCACCAAACTAGAGTTTAGGGTCCTTAAAATTTGATGAAGATACATAAACACCACTTAATCAAAGATTATGACTTACTTGATCACCATCTTAATCGACCAAATTAAGGGTAAGCAAGTGAAGTGTTTAAGTGTACAAAAGCAAGAATGCTGTAAAACTGATTTTTCATTCAAAGTAAGTTATGAATTACAATATGGCCATGAGTATGCTTTAGTACATGCCTAGCAAGTAGCCAACCAACCTAGCTAGCTGCTAGAGGTTTCCTTCATAGGGAGGAAACGTATTAACTAGCTAACTCTCACGGTTAGTAAAAAATCAGATTACTAGCTTGCTTAACTTAAACGAATTACAATCAAAATACAAAGGAAAGCAAGACAAATGATGATTACAATCCTTAATACATGTAATTAAGCGTAATACATCAATTTACTAAGGGGAAGGGGAGAAAAGTAGCCGTAAAGTTGAGTCTCTTTTCGGCTGGCCAATCCGGATGAAAAAGCATGATTTCTTCCTTTGCATTCTTATTGGTTTCTCTTCCCCAAATCTAATCTTGCAGCTTATGATTGTGTTTCTAGACTTCTTGAAGCATGTGTGAAGATGGAAAGAAAGTACACAACTGAAGAAACCCTTTGGAGATGGTAAGACACGCAACTGCTATACCCAAGTTTTAGAAGCAGAATTTACCCAGTTTTCTAACCTTGTTTTAACCAAGAAAAAGTGAACATGATTATGATTTCAAGCCATGGGGGGAAACCTTAGGATGTGTACAAACCCCCCTGCAAATAAATCAAGGTTAAATCATGTTTAAGTAGAAGATTTCCACTAAAACATTTTATCATGCAGTTTTGAACCCAAACTGGCAGTTGGACAAAAGGCCTTGATCTCTTGACTTTGACTGTGCACTATTGGAATTTAATGCTTGGACATGAAAGTTAACATATTAGGATCCCCAAAATGAAAAAATATCAAACTCAAGCCACAATGTAGCTTAAGTAATTAGATGAACAAAACCGGACACTTTCTGGTTACTTAACCCGGTTACTCCCATTTGGCTCTTCTTCACAATGTGAGCCATTGCTTGGACCTTGGAGCTTGCATTGGACCTTGTTGGACTTTTAGGACCTTTTTTCATGTCTTGGTTAGTGGGGACTCCATCATCCTCCCCTTGTTGAGAAGATTTGATCCTCAAATCAGCAAGGTAATCATCAACTTGGTAAGCACTCAAGTCAGCTACATTGAATGTGGCTGAAACTCCATAGTCACCTGGCAAATGAACTTTATAAGCATTGTCATTTATCTTTTCGAGTACCTCAAATGGACCATCTTCCCTTGGCATTAGCTTGTTCCTTCTTTTGGATGGAAATCTCTCTTTCCTTAGGTGTATCCACATGAGGTCTCCAGGTTGAAATACCACCTTCTTTTTATGCTTGTTGGCTTGAGCTTGATATGATGCATTAGTCTTCTCTATTCTGCTGCTCGCCAACTCATGAATCTTCTAGATTTCTTCCACCCTTGAAGCTGCATTCGCACTTAGCTTTAATCTAATGGTCTTGGACTAAGATCAAGTGGACTAATAGGATCAATCCCATAGACCGCCTTGAATGGAGATAGACCAATAGGCTTGCTTGGAGCCTTGTTATAAGCAAACTCTGCATGGGGTAAAAGCAAATCCCAAGCTTTGGCATGAGGTTTAATCAAGGCCCTTAGAAGTGTTCCTAGGGTTCGATTAGTAACCTCAGTTTGCCCATCAGTTTGTGGATGATAAGTGGTACTATACTTCAGTTTGGTACCTAATTTCTTCCACAAGGTAATCCAAAAAAGGCTTAAAAACTTAGTATCCCGATAAAAACAATTGATTTAGGTATACCATGTAATCTGGCCACTTCCCTGAAATACAACTCAGCAATGTGTGTAGCATCATTAGTCTTATTGCATGGAATAAAATGAGACATTTTAGAAAACCTATCTATTACAACAAAGATGGAATCTTTGTTCCTTTGGGTTTTAGGTAGTCCAAGAATGAAATCCATGCTTACATCAACCCAAGGAGTGGTAGGAATATGCAAAGGTGTGTATAGGTTGTGGGGTAAGGAGTGACTTTTGACCACTTGACAAGTCCCACACCTCTTCAGAATGTCTTGAACGTCTTTCTCCATGGATGGCTAGTAGTAATGCTCCCTTAGCATAATGAGTGCCTTGTTTTCACCATAATGACCAGCTAGAGAACCTCCATGAACTTCCCTGATTAGAAGCTCTCTTGTGCTACACTTCAGTACACATAGCTGTGTACCCTTGAATAAGAATCTGTCTTGAATCAAAAAATCTCCTTTGGGGTGCTTTAAACAATCAGCAAACAACTCCCCAAAGTCTTCATCTTCAACATACAAAGCTTTTAGGTGCTCAAAACCAAGTACACAACCATCTAATTGGAACAAAAGAAGATACCTACGAGATAGAGCATCAGCACCTTGATTAAGCTTTCCAGATTTATGCTTGATTGTAAAGTGATATGATTAGAGAAACTCAACCCACTTGGCATTCCGTGAGTTTAACTTGTGTTGGCCTTGAATATACTTCAAAGCTTCATGGTCAGAATGCAGGATAAACTCACTTGTGATCAAATAATGATTCTAGTGCTCTGAACATCTCACAGTGGCATAAAACGCTTTATCATAGGTGGAGTATTTTCTTCTTGAATCACAAAGCTTCTCACTAAAGAAGGCTAAGCGTTTACCTTCTTGAGCAAGAACACCACCTATACCAACTCTAGATGCATCACATTCAACTTCGAAGACTTTGCTAAAGCACGGCAAAGAGAGAACCGGTGCTTGAGTAAGCCTTGTCTTGATTTCTTCAAAGGCAGATTGAGCTTTTGGTGTCCATACAAATGATGTCCCTTTGATAACTTCAGTCATAGGAGCCATAATAGTGCTAAAACCTCGAATGAACCTCCTATAGAATGAAGCTAATCCATAAAAAGCTCGAACATCATGTATACTCCTTGGCACTGGTCGTGGCCGAATTACTTTAACATTGCTCTCATATGCTTTTATGCCTTCACCAGTAACTATGTAGCCTAGAAATGTAACTTTAGGAGTGAAGAAAGCACATTTCTTAAGGTTACCAAACAGCCTTTCACGTTCCAGAACAATCATCACTTGAGTTAGATGGTCCTGATGTTCATGCTCATTCTTGGAATAAATCAGAATATCATCAAAGTATACCACCACAAACTTGCCTATATATGGCCTGAATACTTGACTCATCAATCTCATGAAAGCACTACGTGCATTTGAAAGACCAAAGGGCATAACTAACCATTCATAAAGCCCTCCCTTAGTATTGAAAGCTGTCCTCCATTCGTCACCTTCTCTAATCCTTATTTGGTAGTATCCACTTCGAAGATCTATCTTGGAGAACACCTTGGAGTCATACAATTCATCTAGTATATCTTCAAGTCTAGGTATGGGATACCTATACTTGATTGTAATTTTGTTAATGGCCCTACTGTCCACACACATACGCATCCCACCATCCTTCTTTGGCACCAAAAGAGCAAGAATAGCATAAGGACTCAAAGACTCACGGATTAAGCCTTTAGTCTTCAGTTCTTAACTTGCCGTTGTATCTCCATGGTATCCTTTGGATTCATCCTATAAGTTGGCTTATTTGGTAGGATGGAACCAGGAATGAGATCAATGTGGTGTTGAATGTCCCTTTTAGGAGGCAAACCCGTGGGTATCTCCTCAGGAAACAAGTGACAGAAGTTTTGTATAAGTGCTTTGGCAACGGGTTTAGTGGGTAAAGGACTTGCTGGTTCTTCTTAAATGCTCAATATCCACTCTTTAAAGGCCTTAAACTCATGCTGGGAGACCTTTAATAAAGGTTCACTCACGGTTAGTAACAAATCAGATTGCTTGGGTTTGTTTTGAGGCTTGATTTCGTGGAGTTTGGACGGGGGTAAAGGAGCTAAAGTAATCTTCTTGCCATCCTTGGTAAAAGATTAGGTATTTAGGTAACCATTATGTATAACCTTACAATCACACAGCCATGGTCTCCCTAAAAGTATGTGACAAGCATCCATAGGAATAACATCACACCATACTTCATCTTGATAGTTCTTTCCAATAGAGAAAGAAATCAAGCATCGAGAGTTCACTTGGATTCCTTTGCTTTGATTCAGCCATTGGATGTTGTAAGGTTGTGGATGAGCCATTGTTTGCAATCCTAGTTTCTCAATCATGCTTAGAGAAACCACATTTGCACAGCTCCCTCCATCAATAATAAAAGAAGATACCTTTCCTTGGACTGTACAACGAGAATAGAATATGTTCTCCCTTTGTTCATCTTTTACTCCCTTTTGGTTGCTTAGAACTCTTCTCAAAACCAAGAGTTCTCCTTCATCAGCCTCCTCCACTACCTCCTCTTGAGTTTCCTCAAGCTCATCCTCACATTCGTCCTCTTTTTCTTCCTCTTCAAAATCCTCTTTCATAGCTAACCATGCGACTAAAGTCACCACCTTGCGGTTTGGACAGTTCGAGGCTATATGCCCAAGTCCTTGGCATTTGAAGCACCTTCTATTGCCCATGGGATTAGGATTGGATCTATTTTGAGGTGTTTGGAACTTTTGTGGAGCTAGGGTTTTTTGTGGAAAGGAAGGGGATGGATTTTGTGGCTTGGAAGTAGGATTAGAACTCCCCTTATTAAAGGGTTGGTTCCAGGTATAAGGCTTTGGATTTTGAGGTTTAAGGGGCTGCCTTGCCTTCTTTTGCTACTCCACCTTGCCTTCTTTTGCTACTCCATCTCACGGGCCAGCACGCTCACTTCATCAAATGGAGTATAAGCTTGCAATTCAACCATGTTAGCATACCTAGGATCAAGTCCTCCCAAGTATCTAACTATGGTTTGCTCTTCAGGTTCTTGGATATCACACCTTATTAAAAGCTTCTCAAACTCACGTGTGTATTCTTCTACACTCATGCTACCTTGAGTAAGATTATGGAGTTGAGAATAACAATCTTGGATATAGGTTGGGGGAAGAAAATGAGCTTTAAGCTTTGATTTCATTTTGTCCCATGTTCTGATTTTAGACTTTCCTTCCCTAACCCGTTTAGCACACAAGTTTGTCCACCACAAAGAAGCATACTTTCTAAGTCTTAAGGCCACTGACTTGACCTTCTTATCCTCTTGAACATCTTTATACTCAAAAACTCTCTCAACAGTATGTAACCAATCTAAGAATTCTTTAGGATCAAGCTTACCTTCAAACTCCGGGATTTTAACCTTGAAATCATTAGTGTTTGCTTGCATCTGTGGTTCTGCCCTAGTCACTCTAATTGGTTTATCTTCACTAGATGAATCAACTTCATGACTATAGACTTGTTCTTGTCTCCTTGGTTCAGATTGTAAGGTTTCTTCATTCATTTTCTGCTTTTGCTTCAAAACTGAACCAAGCTGCCTTCTTAGATACTCATGTTGTGCTTGAGTTTCTTGGTTTCGTTGAGTATCCTCTTGAATCTTCTTTGCTAACAACTTATTTTGCCTTATTAAGGCCTCAAACTTCTCTTCCAAACTCATGCTAGAACGAATAATCCTCTTCACAACTTGTGTATGAAATCAAACTAGGAATGTGTTTGGAATTGAATGCAGGAATGAATTCTGGAAGGGGATGGACGTACCAGGCCAAGGAAAAACCAAAGCTCTAATAACAAATATGATGTATCTTGAAGGGAAAACATGAATACTCAATCTAGAATTCAAAAGCTAAAGATTAAGCAAGCTGAATTCAAGCTAAGTCTAAGTGAAACCCATGGAATAATCAATGAAAGAAGGATAATCTAAACCTTTGTTTGGATATAGAAACACTACCAAACTAGAGTTTACGGTCCCTAAACTTTGATTAAGATACACAAATACCACTTAATCAAGGATTATGACTTACTTGATCACCGCCTTAATCAACCAAATTATGGATAAGCAACTGAAGTGTTCAAGTGTACGAAAGCAAGAATGCTCTCAAATTGATTTTTCATTCAAAGTAAGTTATGAATTACAATATGGCCATGAGTATGCTTTAGTACAAGCCTAGCAAGAAGCCAACCAACCTAGCTAGCTGGTGGAGGTTTCCTTCCTAGGGAGTAAACGTATTAACTAGCTAACTCTCACGGTTAGTACAAAATCATATTACTAGCTTGCTTAACTTAAACTAATTACAATCAAAATACAAAACAAAGCAAGACAAATGATGATTATAGTACTTAATATATGTAATTAAGCCTAATACATTAGTTTACTAAGGGGAAGGGGAGAAAAGTAGCCGTAAAGTAGAGTCTCTTTTCGGCTGGCCAATCTGGAGGAAAAAGCATGATTTCTTCCTTTGCCCTCCTATTGGTTTCTCTTCCCCAAATCTGATTTTGTAGCTTATGATGGTGTTTCTAGACTTCTTGAAGCGTGTGTGAAGCTAGCAAGCAAGTACATAGCTAAAGAAACCCTTTGGAGAAGGAAAGACATGAAGCTGCTATACCTGGGTTCTAGAAGCAGAATTTACCCAGTTTTCTAACCTTGTTTTAACCAAGCAAAATTGAATATGATTCTGATTTCAGGCCATGGGGGGGAAACCTTAGGGTGTGTACAAACCCCTCTACAAAGAAATCAAGGTTAAATCATGTTTAAATAAAAGATTTCCACTAAAACATTTTACCGTGCAGTTTTGAACCAAAACTGGCAGGTTGGACAGGCAGATTATTATGTACACTCGGGACCACGTGCTCTCATATCTATTTTATATATATTTTTTGGTTGTATTTATCATATAGGCTTCTATGTCACATGAGAGTACATACACTCGAGTGTATGATGTAGGCTTTGGGTTGGACAAAAGGCCTTGATCTCTTGACTTCAATTGTGCATGATTGGAATTTAATGCTTGGACCTGAAAGTTAACATCTTAAGGATCCCCAAAATGCAAAAATATCAAACTTAAGCCACAATGTAGCTTAAGCAGCTGGATGAACAAAATCGGGCACTTTCTGGTTGCTTAACCCGGTTACTCCCATTTGGCTCTTCTCCACAATGTGAGCCATTGCTTAACCTTGGAGCTTGCATTGGACCTTGTTGGACTTTTAGGACCTTCTTCCATGTCTTGGTTGGTGGGACTCCATCACTTTGGTTATTTAAAAACCTTTTCCCTTCAATGCAAACTCAAATTTGATGAAATGAATGAATTAAAGGGCGAGAGGCCCATCTCAAAATCTCTTAATCTAGGAGGAGTGACTATGTGAAAAATGACTAAAAAGGGTGTCTAGGATTATTATCAAAATTTGAGATCAATTAACAACTTACAATAATTCAAAGGATTCGGAAATTTTATTTATAAAAGTATTTACCATAGAAAAAAGGAAGTTTCCAAGTTAATTTAGAAAAACATTTTAAAATAATAGATAGATCAATGATGAATAGAAATAATAGACAAAACAAATAATTGGCTTTTTTATGAAGTATTTATGCAAATCTAAATGGAGAATACTGAAGTAAATAAATAATTAAGATGTTTATTATAAAATAGTTATGAAGGAAAAATATGCAACAAGTCAACTATTACTTGGGGTTGTTGGGAAATGAAAAGTGAACATGTGATAGACATGACAAAAGAGCAGGTGAGAGATGAAGGACTTCATTTAGAATATTATGGGACAGGGAGGGGGGCAATGTTTTTATTCACTTGCAAGCTGTTTTGCGATTATTTTTGTTGTTATTTCTTTTAATTTTGTTTTAGAATCATTTTTATATGTTTTTTTACTTGACATTTATTGCAAAATTCTCCATTGTTAGTCATATTAATCAATTTATGAGCGCCTATAATATGTGAAGTTTTGAATTGGCAAACCAAATGTTCTAGTAATAAATCCGCATACCAGATTTTCCACTAAGTGGCAAATTGCACACTTGAATTCATCCCTCGTACCGAAGTGTACAGCATTTCAAGCAACTATAGTACTACAAACTACAAGGTAGATTTAGGAAAGCTTAAGAAGACAAGCTATTAGAAGTGGAAATGAGTTGAACTAGCTCGATGGTAAACCCAAAAAGCCTGAATTGAAAAAAGGTCGCGCAGGCTCAAGCTCGAGCTCGTTATACAAATGAGCTGAGTTGCATCTAGCGAAGCTCGATTGAATAGGCTCGTGAGGGGAGGGGATGCATGATAGGTTTACCCTATCATACAATTTTTTTTAAAAAAAGTTATATTTGATTAATAAGACTAAAAACCTATTTCATCAATCATATGTGTTTTTTCTTTTTGTTTATTCTACTGTACATCCTAAACTTATTACCATATCTCATAGTCAACGCCACTATGAAGTTCCTTTTTTTAAAAATAATTATGCTCTCATTTTAATTACTTTTCAATCAATATAAGGTTTTTTTCGGGGGGGGGTCAAGGTTTTGATTTTATTTTGACTGTTTTGAGTTGTAAGAAGAATTAGTGGGAACACTGAGGCTTGAGCCCAAAGTTTCAAGCTCGCAAGCCTCACATGCAACCCGCAGCCTGTCTCATTTCCACCCCTAAAAATGTTTATACTTTGAAGTTTTAGATGATAATATACTATACTTCTGGGGAAGTAGACAATAATACGTCCAAATTTTGAACTTGGATGTCTGTGCAATGTGTTATGAGTCATTTACTATTTATATGCCAAAATCAATTTTGGATTTGTATTTAGCCAGTGTGTCTAAATATCTTCTTAAAAACTTTATGAAGGTCTATTGAAAATGGTCTCTCTATGAGCATTCATGTGCGTAGGGGTAAGATTACTTACATATGGATCTCTTCAGACCCTACGAAAGTAAGATACACACTGAAAGTTATTGTTGTTGTTTTAGCCCGTATGTAAGTCCATATTCAACATATGCAATTGCATATGCTTAGAAATTCTTGCATTATAAGCATATGCATTTGCATAACATTGTGAAATGTTGCTTCACATCGATAAAAACACAATCAAACTCGGTCTTGGTACATAAATAGTAAATAGGCCAATAGTACGATGCATGAACATCTAAGTTTAAAATTGAAAGTATTTATTGCCAATACCATTAACGTACAGTATATTATTGTCCAAAATTCATTATATTTTTCCTAAAATTGTACATAATTGCTTTCTTCAAATAAAGAAAATGACAAATTGTATATCATTGTCGGAGAGAAGTAATATGAGGATCTTGAAGCATAGAGAAAAGAAAAGTTATATTAGTAGTGAGACAGACATGTCAAACAATTGTTCTAATTAAGAACAAGAATAAATACCCAATTCTACATTAAGGTATGCCCTGCAATTTGTAAAGTTCTTTTGAGTTGCATCAAGTGAAGTGCTTGCAAGAAGAAAAATAAATAAATTGAAAAATCAAGAATATCCAAAATATTGCAAGGCTGCTCTCCATTAACATTTTCTCAATGTAGCGAAACCATGTGACTGTGATTAAGTTTATAGAAAGATGCATACCCTGGAGGATCAGACGTAGACACAAAGTATACATGTCCTAGACACAAGGTTTGCCGAAAGAGTCTTCTCATGAAATGAAAGTCTTGAGACCTTTTGAGTTAAGAAATGGGAATACATCAGAAATCACTAATATTGTCCAACTAAATTAGTTTGTTAGTTCAACTCTAATCACATGGTACCAAATATGTAGTTCAGAAAACAATGTTGTGTTTAGAAGATATGCCACATCCCTGGTCTGGGTTGCTTTAGATCAAGAAATACAAGATTAAGTGAATATCAGTTAGCTCAATTGGTAAAGTATCAGGGAGTCGTTAGCAGAGACCTAAGTTTGAACTCCGCCAACCCTAGCCTTTGTGCCTTATACGTATAAAAAAAAGGAAAAAGAAAAAAGGGAACACGAGATTTACGGACCCACCCTAACAAATGACTTTGGAATGAAAGATAGATGTAGGATACACAAACCTAAATTGACACAATCACAATTTGAGCAAATGTAAAACTCCAAGAGAATTGGTTCCCTTTCTTAAAAGCTCGGGATTTGGAAACTAGTAACAAAACTAAAAGAAAATTATCCAAATTTCAAATAACATGAGTTCAAATCTGATGCCTTTGATTGGTTTTAACTGAATCCAAATCCTTCATGAGTACCTCATCAACCAAGTTCTTCATCTGTTTTTCTTTCCTTGGGGGGGGGGGGGGGGGGCGGGGGGAGGGAGGCTTATCAATGAACCCTGTAATAAACTAGCCACTTTTTCTATGGAATCCCCAATTAAATAAGAATAAATTGCTTTCCGTTCTCTTGAGGTTTGGTGAAATGATTTTCTGATACCACGTTTTTAGAAAAATATTTATGGGATTATTTAGTTCAGCGCAAATGGGTTCTGGAACACAAAACGTTGAGTTATCAGATTCCTGGGTCATAGATATTTATTTTTAGGTCCCTAAAGGGCTTTAAATGCAAATACTTCAAAGTTTTGGGCTGTTTTGCAAAACTAGACTTATATTTATGTTTGGACTTCTTATAATGACTTTAATGGTACTAGTTATCACAACCTACTACTTATATCTCAAATATTATATTTTCTATGGTTAACGGCTCATCATGCTTAGCAAAATAATTAAAACTTAATTAGCGAGTTCGGATCATTACCTGAACTTAGTCGGCATTGGACTCTGGCGTTCCTTTAGCTTCTGGTTTACAGATATTGCTAATCTCGACCTCACCTTCCTTAGATCAAGTACAGTATAAATCCATTTCATTTCCTACCTTGGACCGTAGTCACTAATCAGGTTTTTAATATTTTTCAAGGATAGTAGAACTTTAATCAAGAAATTATAATATTTAAGACATAAGGTTCAATTGAATAACGTTCCCTACTGGAAAGCTTATTTTATTGAAAGCTTAAAAGTGGAAATATTACAATGGAAAGCTTTGAAAAGGGGCTTAAGCTAACATTATTAGAGATCCTTTCTCATCGAGAAATAGAGAATCCCGAATTCTCTTTTGCTCAATAATGCTCAAATGACTATGTCCCTTCTCATCACTCGACCTCTCCTTTTATAGAGGGATGAGGGTACATAGGATGTCCTAATTGCTACAGTACATATTGATTTTTCACATGGTTACAATACACACTGATGGCTACAGTATACTACTTTATTTTACAGATCTGACACTTTTCAAAATAATACAATAATAAAGCAACTATTTTTTAGAGTTTTTAATGATGACAAGACTAGTCACCATTATCGAGATTCTGCATTCTTTCATATCCAATTATATCTTCTAGGCCATCATTATCTAGATAATCATTAAAATCTTCATCTAATTGAAGATGCTCTGAGTCCCATTTCTCAAATAATTCAAGAAGATATTTCTTTCTTTTTCTGACAAGAATTTTTCAGCTCTAACATCAAAGAGATAATCAAAGATATCTTCTAAAACCGCTCATTCCACCTTCATGTATTCTTTGAACTCATTGTCATAGGTGAAAGTATTATTTCCATAATGCACTAGCGTTTTTCCTTATTCAATTAATCTCCAACTCTATTGATAAATATTGAAAAATCCACTGGCTCTTGCCAAAGCAGGATCAGTAACTAATTCTCGTCGATCTGGAACACATTCTTGTCGTTGGTCATAGAGATCGTTGTAATTAACAATCTGAACAAGATAATGGGTTGGTTTGTCTCTTCCATTTTCATACTCGATTAGTGCATAATGTACCTCCACATATAAGCATCGATTATTTGGAATTTTTGTTGGAGTATCAGAAAATGTTAGAATCTAATGGATCCTTCTAAACATGCATTGTTGGAACTTGGTTAATTTTAAGAAAAATGGATATTTTAGATCTGGGATTTCCACAAAGTAAAGTACCATCTGTATTCCCAGGCTTTCATGACGGAGTCATTTGGAGATATTGAATTTGTTGGGAAACTAACACCATCAACTTCAGACTTATTGGTAAAGTAGATCGTTGTACTCCAAGACTCCCAAATATCATAGGAATAATGATGATAATAATCAATGCAGGCTGCATATCACTCATTAAACCATTTTTCTTGAACATGAGAACTTATTTTTTTCTTGGATATCATAAAGACATCTAAGGTAATTAATTTGTAACTCTATATGGGAAAATCTTTGGGCTATTAGTTAGGCAGAAGAAAGTATATCAAAGCGTGATCTACTTTTTATGTGGAATTTCAAATTATCAATAAGGATTTTACTAGAAGGAGCAACTCGTTCTAGTAGTAATGGCATTTCGTTATGGATTTCCTCCTTTTCTAGCAAGAGTTTCGCTTTGATGATGACCATTGGCGAGTTCTCGAGTTAAACTGTTTGCCAGAGAATTCTTCGATCCCTGCATATGTTCAATAGAGAAGAAAAACTGGTTAAGTCAGAATTGTCAACACAGGAGTCACCCTTACGCTTGCATATTTGATAAATTCTTTTTCACAGAACCAAGTATTACTTTCCAATCGGTTTGAATAAGAAAAGGTTTTGCAGCTAAAAAGATTAAGAACTTTTCAATTCCCCTTATGACTGCAAGAATTTCTTTTTGCATTATGGGATAGTTGCATTATGTCTTATTAAAACTTCCACTGCAATACTTGCAGAGTTTTTCTCATTCTTTGATTTTAAGTATTGCGCTCCAATGCTCATTGTCGGCATCTGTTTCAAGAACTAAATCATTTTCTTCATTAGGCAAATTAAGAACAGAAAGATTTTTACACATCTTTTTGAAGTTTTGAACAATCTTTGTATCATTAGTGGTCCATGTCCAACTTACTTCTTTCTTAAGTTTTTGTTACAATGGTTTTCTCAATTTAGCTAATTCTTTAATGAAGTCTGAAGCATAGGTAAGGCATTCAAGAAATCTTTCTAATTGCTTTCTATCCTCAATCTTTTAAGGACAATTTTCTATTCTTTTCAAAATATGCTTTTGTAGGATGATCTGTCCAATCTTTATCCCTAGACCCAAAAACTTAGTTTCTTGTTCAGCATAAATACACTTGTTCTTATCAAGTATGATACCATGATCAATGCATCTTTGGGTGACAGCTAAGACATCATCTTTGTGTTGTTCTATGGTTTTAGAAAAGACAAGGATATCATCAATATAAATTAAACTACAGTGATTTAAGGTCTTTGAAGAAGTCATCCATTCTTTTTTGAAATATTTTAGGTGCATTTTTAAGACCAAATGTCCTTACTATCCATTCATAATGTCCTTATGGAATACTAAATGCAATTAAAAGAATACTTTTCTCATCCATTTTTATCTGCCAATAACTGCTTTTGCAATTCTTTTTTGAGAATCAAGAAGCTCCATAAATTCTATTGGAAAGGACAGTTTTATTAGGAATATAGTAACCATCGAAGACAGTATTATCTTCAAACTTTTTATAATTGATTACCATTCGTACTTTTCATCTTTTTTCTTCTATATGATTTCTTACCATGAAAGCGGGACTAGGGTGAGAACTCTTGTTGTTTCTGATTAATCTCTTATCCAGAAGTTCTGTAATTTGCTTATCAAATTCTTGGATGTCTTGGTCCGTATACACCATTTATTTGAATCGGATAATAGTATTGGGATTTAATAAAGTGATTTTAGCAAATGTCTTATCTTCATCCCAAAATTTTAGAGGATTATCATAGTAGAGTTTTAAATAATTTTTCTTATTGTTCGACAATTTGCTCTTTAATAGATAATTCAAGTAATGAGATTGTCAGTGCTATCTCACGTTGTGCTGGCATTACCTTCTTACCAAGCTGGCTGCGTCTAAACTCAATTTTATGATAAGTGTAAACCTTATTTATTTTTTCAATAGGAACTGAGTGACCATTAAATGTGAATATTATTTGGTTTATGGTCTGTGTGTATGGATAATATAATCTCTGAAAATTATTTCCGATAATCATATCATAACAGGGTTGATCAGTAGCTCATAAAACTAGTATAATACATTAAACTCCTCCCAATTCTATGGATAACCCTTTTATGGCTTCATTATGACTCATAATGCTATTATCAACTATCCTTACTAAAGAATTTTTAGCTCTTTTCCACATAAATTCTGAAAATAATGATTTTTTCCCAAAGCATTCAGAACAACCACTATCAATGTAGGCACACAACTCATATTTATTATATCCTTCTAAGCATACGTTTATTGGGATATAGATGCTATTAGGATTTGTGTTAGTGACTTCATAGCATATTTTCATAGTCATGTTTTTGACTAATTCATCCTCATAAATTAGTTTACTAATAGTTCTTATTTTGTACCTAAAGACTTTTCTTTCTAGACTCATACTTCAGTCTACACTGGGTCTTGTAGATTTAAAACTCATTCTACTCATTTCACTTGTCGTACTAATTGTATCATCTTCTTTAAACTCTTCCTTAGCTTATGAAAATCCTTCTCCCCATTCTAATCTTACACTCATGATTCTTAATAATTGGAGATTTAATGGTAATTTTATCATTCTTATCAATTTTTGTCACATTTTCTTATTGATTTTAGAAGGATTTGCAAAGGTAGATATTCATGAACGATCAATTTTTATCTCCTGTTGATTGGATTTAATTCTCCGAATCTTTTACATAGGGGTAGAACTTTCAAAATTTTCTACTTGTATCATTGTGACCTTAGTCTTTGGATCTATAGTATTATTTAATTTGCAAATAATTTTTTAAAATATCCTTAATGAATATCCTCCTGTTTTCATATCCATTCAAGCTGTTTTTATTTTAAGGAATGAAATTTTTTTAGCAAATTCATCTTTCAGACTCACATAATATCCAAGTCAACAATTGAATCCTACCAATCCATTACATAAGTTGGTCTTAATCCTGGTGATAATTTGATTATTAAATTTGGTATGTCTGATATCACAGAGCAAAGTATAAATGTCAATATCTTTGCCATAATATTATAATGGAGTAATTTGAACTTGGACACTTCCGACATGGATATGCCAATATTTTCTATCTTTGTTATGCTTAAGGATGTTTTTTCCATTAATGAAATTAACTTCCCCCACATCATACTCACAATATTTGATTTCAAGATTTCCTTTCATCATCTCACAAACATGCTTATTCTTTAATTGAAAGATAGATTGTTTATAGATCATGTCCTTTTGGATTACGGGAATGACCCAATCTCCTTTGACTTCCTAGTTATTATTATCTACAACAAACTCTTCTCCTTAAAGATCACCAAGACTAATCGAGTTACTTTCCATCATATGACTTGTTTCTTCATAATCATTTTCTTCATATTCATTGTCCAAGACAATTTCAACAATCCCTTTGTTGTTATTTAGGGCTAGGTCTAGTGCATCATCTTCACTAAGCTCAACATAATCTAGACTTCCCAAGGTTTCAATAAGTTTGTTATTCTTCTTATTTTTACATTCATTAGCATAATGTCCTACTTCTTCGCATGCCCGACATTTGCCATTGTTTTCCCTGCAGGACTATAAGCTGCTTTCCTGAAAAACCTTCGTTATTTAGGACTTGGTTTGTTATAATATTTTATTCTATACTTTTCTCCTCTTTACTTATTAAAACTCTTTTTCTTATAAAATTTTCTTTTTTTTCTCTTTTCAAGTTCCTTTTACCATTGGTAAGGTGAGTCCCAACAAGTTAGGAATTACTTCTTAATTTTCTTTTGCTTTTAGAGATCAAGACATTGATCATTGACCCGTTTTTTTAAATAAGAGATTCTTGAACTGAGGGTATCAATGACATCTATTCATTCAAGCCATGCAATGTATTTTTCATTAATTATGGAATTTATCGAATATGGCAATTTGTCATAGAACATACCAAGATTATTTTCATTATGCCCAATTCTGTAATAATATTGACTAAATTCAACAATATAATTTTTCACATATTTCATATCTCATAATTTTATGTCATTAATCTTTCTCAGTCATTCTCTTGCTTTTTCTTCTGAATCAAGGTTCCTTCCGATAAACTCAATTTCAATTTCCTTACATAAATTAATAAACATTGCAGTTGGTGTTTCCATAATTCTTAATGTGTTTTTGCCATATTCATTTAATGAATCATACCAATCAGCTACACTGCTAGAGAAACTATGTTAAATGTAGTTTAGAAAATTTGAAGCTGCCCAAGTAATATTTAGGTTTAAGATACAATTCATGCCTCTTTTTCAATATTAAAATATTTCTTCTCTATTATCAGCTCCATCTATGTTTAAGATGCATCCCGTCTAACTAATTGGGATAAGGTCAACTTTTTCAAAGGTTGAGGTCTTCCTCAGGATGAAACCGAAGAAAAATTTAGTTGTTCGTCCTACTTGAACATACGTAGATCTTATAAAATGAGTATTTCTTCTAGAAGGTTCACCAAATTCGTCAGGTTTAGGAACAACATTGTTAACCAGATTGATCTCTATCTCACCTAAATCGAGTTCTTCTCCAATTTCATTAATCTCATCTTCAACAACCATTTTACCATATTTTTTTATCCATTTTTTTTTCTGACTTCTTCTAAAGGTAACACATTCAGATCTTCTAACTTAATAAGATTCATGTGCTGATTGTTAACCAGATTGGTCTCTATCTCAATTAAATCGAGTTCTTCTCCAATTTCATTAATCTTATCTTCAACAACCATTTTTTCATATTTTTTTATCCAATTTTTCTAACTTCTTCTAAAGGTAACACATTGAGATGTTCTAGCTTAATAAGGTTCATTTGCTGATAGAAAGACATTATTAGTTTCTTCATTATCATCATATAACACGTCATATTTATCACTAATTGCGCCCATAATGTTATTTAATTCTTCTGAATTTTGTTCTTTCTCAAACATATTATATAGTTTTTCAAGAGTATATTGCTTGTACTCTATAATCTTCTTCCTTCTCTGCCTTTTCAGCTGATTTTTCTCCTACTTCTTTTTGAATTTTCATATTATGCAAAAGAAATGGATTCTTGTTTTTTTAATTTTGGAAACAATATTTATGCTGAAATGGAGTACAAATACTAGATATAGATTTTCCACTATGTCTAACTTCGTTAACTAGAGAAAGATGAATTACCGATATTTGCTTTTTAAGCTCCTTAACTTCACTCTTAATTTTATCCAATTCTGCTTTTAATTCTAAAATTATATCAATTATATAGTTTAATTGAAGTACTACTGGAGAACTACTTTCTAGTGAATGAACAATGTGTTAATAATTCAGTCCAAAGCAAGCAGAAGATGATTCAAGCACTAATCACACTTAATTAACTTAATTAATTATTAATTAGTTTAATTATCTTAATTATTTTTAATCACATGGCCTTGATACCAATTAAAAGAAGACCTCGAATAGTACTTATAAGAAAAATTACACATGCACAAATTTTAGATTTTCAAAAGTAAGTTTTTAAGGATTATGGTTAAAATGAAAATTTAAAAACCTTAGGGTTCTTTTTGCAATTTAAAAAAACTACTTATGGCAAGTTTGGTCCCAAAAATGATTTGCACCTAGATGAACTAGAAAATCGTTTCTAAAGTTATATGTCCCGAAAATTACTTACGTCAAACTTTAGGGGCCGGAATAGAATTTATCTATTAAATAATGCTATACTTGCCGTAGTTCAATACAAAGTTAAAAACAAACCTAGACAGAGAGAAGAAAATATGTAAGAGAAAGTGCCTACAAAGCTTTTTAACTGCCTCTACATTTATGAATTATCTAAATGCTGAATTCGTTTGTTAGAAAGCCGAAAGAACTCGTAATAAAACTGCAAACAATTTAGAGGCACAGGGGAGGGCGAGGGATATCTAATCACCTTGAAATTTGTCATGGAGCACAACAATTGAGTTTAAAACAAGCTCACATCGAGCAGATGATAGTCATTGAGATCCTGTACTGAAAAGGTTATAAATGACCTCTCCCACCACATTCAGAGCACATGATATTTCCTGTTCCTCCGCAACCTAAAAACGCAAACAAGTAGTCAGGAAATTGTACCTTCTTATCGTACCCACTCGTGTTTTCTTCTTTTTTGGGAGAGGGGGGGGGGGGGGGGGGTTCGAAAATCACCTAGGAGAAAGGCAACATTCCTAGCATTAGTGGAAAAGCAAATTTAACCAACTCAAAAACTCGAGGATTCATACTTTTCATTGGGATTGCATGTAATGGTAATGAAACATCACCCATTACTTCTCACCATGGGCTTATGTTACCAGACCAATGATGGATTTATTTGGAGTACAGGGGTTCCCGGCACCCATTAGCTGAAAATTTTCGAGATAATTTTGACGAAAAAAAATCTTACGATTTTCAATGTAGACACCCACAAAAATCAGTAGTTATCATGAAGTTTTAGAAATACTCACAGTGGGAGAACAAATTTTCTGGATCAGTCATTGACCCTGACTCTTCATTTCAAAGTGATGTTACACCGTGGGACACAGGCTTCAGACATGGGCCGAACACTTGGACACATACCCATAATTGACTAACATAGGCCACGGACATTGCATTACTGATAAATGTCTTATATATCTAGTGTCATACTATGATCACAAATTACCTGGCTGTGCTAATTCCCATGTCAAAAGCATTATTCGTTCATATTCTAACAGTTGCCATATGCAAAGTTATAGGTTCCAGTTTCACTATGGTTGCAGACCATTTCATTAGATAGTGAGTTTATGATGACTACATTCTCGGAAAGTTAACCTGCTAATTTAAATCATTGAAAAACGTGAATGAAATTACCATGCTCTAGACTCATGAACCATGACATTAGCTATAGGAAAATTTACAGCTGATGTTTCAAAATCACCTACATAAATACCTGCTAGCAATATGATTTAACAAACAACGACCACAATACAGCCAGGGGATACCAGAATGATCAAAAGATCAAAAAATTCGGAAAGCAACCATCATCACATGGAAATTCCAAATTTCAAACTGCTGTAAAAGATAATAATAATATAAATAAAAAAAATTATGGTGTTTTTCCGCCTCAAAGTGGATTGTATTGGACTCAAGTCAAGTGCCATGACGAACTAAGGTGTCCGCTAACTTTCTGTAGGGTACGGTCCAATAGAAACCACTAAATTAGCTCTTTGCACTGCAACGAAGATCACTCTGTGAACCCCTCTCCCACCCCCGGCGCATGCAAAAAAAGAAGGCCGTTGGATAGGTGTGACTTAGGGCCTCTATATGGAAGATGTCATGATGAACAAAATTAAAATAACGCCAGGCTACCACCTATCTCCGAAACTCGAGAGGAGCCAAATGGCATTCACGCTAACAAAGTAGAATAAGATTAAGCAGATTGAGCTTCATCAAAAGAGCAACAATACCACCAAGAGAGAGAGAGAGAGAGAGAGAGAAAGAGAGGTCTGGTACAAGCCCACTAAAGAAAGTCCTGGAGAGGCCCATACTGTAAGTGCCGTTACTCATAGCAAGTAGAAAGGCTTCTAAATCTAAAGAACAGCATTCATGTACTTGTATTATTGAGCGATCTTTAAAGTTTAAGAAACATGTAAAGAAATCTTACCCAAACATCGGACTTTAACTATGATTCCTTGGCTCTCCAATATGGAATCAACATACAAGCCTGAACCACCACAAGTGCTACAAAGCACAGCACCCTTAGCTTGGCAATCCGTACAACGGGGTTGATCACCGACATCTTTTTCTGCAATGGATAAACCAACAGGTCTCTCAATTAACTGCTCTGGAATAGCTTTATCATAACAAAAGAGAGACTCCACACTGCTTATTTGCTGCTGCCTGCCACCTCTAGAACATGATCCCTGCTGTCAAGCAGAGTTTCAGAATAGATATTAAACAAATGATGATTAATTAACGACAATAGAAAAAAATCAGCCACTCTCTCCACAACCTGCATGTTACAAACTTGCAGTTGAGACCATAAAGCCATTCAAACAAGACCACAAAACTCAATGGAGTAGACCAATTCTCAAAGTCCTCCAAGAGACATCGTAATGACTCTTAACCAAACACACATGACCACAAATCTCAGTTCACATACAACCCTAAACAGAGCAATATACAGTAAAGCTGAAAAAACTTGAAATGTGGACAGAAAGAAGACTAACCCCTTGAGAGGCGCCGCAGAATAGAGAAACTTTAAGGGATAACCCCAAACGGGCAGATTTGAACCCAAAACGAGCAATCTCTGGCTGAACAAAGGCGGGACGGGATGGGATGAAATGGGCAGTTGAAGAAGACATCATTTGGGTTGTTGTTTCCATTGGTTCGCGATTCCCTTCCTCAAAATTGCCAAAAATTGCAGAGTGGTTTCTATCTCTGTCCTCAAAGTAGTGGGTTTGAAACCTATGAAACTATTGGAGTTCTAAATGGTGCCTGACCCACTTGCCCTCGCTATTGACGACGCAGTAGCGAAACGTCAGACTCGAGTTTCTCGAAAGTAAAACCCCAAAGAGGAGGTTGAAGGCCAACATGTATGCGAAACGCCTCCTAGGTGAAGTCGAAGATTAGGGTTCAAGGCTATGGGTCGCTGGCCGGTCGCTCGTCGCCCGAAAGGAGGACGGAGATCTTCCAACCCAGATATTTGAGATAATTTCTGAAAATTCAGGGGCGTCGCTTGATTGAATTGAATTAGGCACTATCTCGCAGGCAGAGGCAAAAATGACATTCGAGTTCAGGATACATTCAATCTAATTTAACGTAAAATAATCACATCCGAGTTCGAAAAAATAACCCGATCTGATTTTTTAATATGATTTGACTTTTTTTTTATGTAACTAAAATTCAATTCTAAAATTCTACAAAAAGTCTACTCTCCAATTTTAATCCTGAGTTCATTACAGCTACTCCTATTAGTCGCTTCGTATATTCTCTTTCTCTTTCTCTCTATCTCTATCTTTATCTCTATCTCTATATGAGTGTGTGTATGTTAAATTCTTAGCCTCACTCTATGACCAACTAGCTTATCATGTCATTTGCCTTCTTAACTTGTCAATATTCCTTAGTTTTAACATTAAATATTCCAACATTCGATTGGTATAATACGAAATTTAACATAGCCTCACTCTATGGTCAACTAGCTTATTATGTCATCTGCCTTCTTAACTTATCAATATTCCTTAGTTTTAGCATTAAATATTCCAACATTCAGTTGGTATAATAAGAAAGAGCATGCTATTACATTGATAGGTGGAAAGAATAAGTTTAATGAAAAAAATAGTAAAAGTTTGTTGTAGGGAGAAAACTAATTCGAATTGGATTAAATTCGACTCCGATCTGCTCCGGTTGGAGCGGATATAGGGGTTCCCTCCAGTCCATTAGTTCGGATTCGGATTGGAGTTTTGGATCTGAAACTTAATTAGATACATATTCGAATGTTTCAACATCCTATCTAAATTCGGTTCATTGTCATTTCTACTCGTGAGGGGGTAAATCAAGTTCGAATTATTTCATTAAAGAAGTAAATAATGATTGTCGATATAGTTAGAAATCTAATTTGAGTTTAGAATTTTTTGTCATTTATTATATTATAAAAGAATTATTGGCTTGACTTTTTCGTCCTTGATTTGCAAAGCCAGAGTGATTTGCAATCGTTAAGATGATTTTTCAAAAAATAGCAGCCCTTAATGGTTTTACTCTTGTAAGTCTATTTTTTTAAAAGGCAATAGTTTTTCAATCCCAATCCACCCCATTGCCCCTTAGGCCCTATTCTTTTCAATGGGAAATTATAAGTGTGGGATGAGTGAGTGTGAGAAAGGGTAGGAAAGAGTGCGTGAGAGTGGGCAGGAGTTGAAAGGAGTTGAATGAAGTTGATAAGTTGAATGAAGGAGTGTGGGAAAGGGGGGAAGGAGTGGGTGAGAGTGGAAAGGAGTGGTATTTTTGTTTAAGTGTGGGAAAGAGTGGGAAAGGGGGGAAGAAGTGGGTGGATGTGGGAAGGAGTAAGTTGAATTCATTAAGCCACGAAAAGAACAGGGCCTTAGTCTCTCTTCTAAGTGACTCACATTCTTTCTCTCCTAAATCTCGATCTAGAAACTACCCCTTCATCCCTTACCCTGTAACTGCTTTATCATCTCCTAGAAACCACCTCACGTTAATTTCTCGCTTATCTTTGTTGTCACTCTCCTACTCTCCATGGCCATCTTCATTTTCACATCAACTCCATTTCTCCTACCCATGGTGTGGTTAATTGTGCTTTTCTTAAGAGTTAATGGATTGTATTTCACATGTTTTGGGCTGCTAATTTCAAAGACTTATTAGTTAAACTTTTTCTTGTATTTTTTCCAGTAATGGTTGGTCATCACATAAACTCCCAAATTATGGGCAAAAGTATGGAACCTAAAGCTTTATGTACGAATTGACTACAGATTGAATTTATGTACAAAGTTGTAGATAATTCCTTTTTTAGTGATTTTAGGTGTATTTTCGATCATGTGAGTTGCTAGGTGTTGGAGCATGAATTGGTCGGAGCTTATTGCTTCTTTTTTTTCAAGATTGCATGTAACTGATAGGCTTTTGGGCTCATTTATAAAATTTATTCCTTAATTTGTGGGACTCAATTTGGGGTTAATTGCGTACTTGTGTACTTTCTTTAGGTTGTTTTGCACTCCAAACAAGTTTACTCAAAAATTGATGTTGTTTTGCTTTATTGCATTGTCCTCATTTTCCACAAATACAAGAAAAGGGCAGTCCGGTGCACAAGCATCCCACGTTCACGCAGAAGGAAGAGCTGCACCAAAGGGGTGAATTGTAGGTAGCCTAACCTGACTTTGTTAGTGACTGATTCCACAGCTCGAACCTGTGACCTTTTGGTCACACAAAGACAACCTTACCATTGCTCCAAAGCTCCCCTTCCTTCCCCCCCCCCCCCCACATACCATGTCTTCAGAAAAAAAGGTCATTCAATTTATTGTTGAGCATGTAGTTGATTAGTGTGGCAATGTAAGGGAATGGAAGATAGACAAGGGTATAGAGAGCAATCCGATAATCGCCAGAAGGTTTATAAAGGCAGAGTGGTTGGAGAGGCATGAGTGATCTTTCTGTGAAGGTAAATTATGTTGTGTATAAATAGCTTCATTAACTTTTACATTATGTTATTATGTGTGTTTCATATTTTTCAATTGGATGAGGTATGAGCAGAGTCAACCTGATGAAATTGGCTTGATTATGCTCTTCCTCTGCTTATTTAATTGTGAAATAATTGGTATCATCTTTTATGTATACAACTATGATAAAACTGAAAACATCAAAGTAAGTTGTGCAAGAAACATTGGGTATGGTATTCGTGGAAAGTGTATAAATTCTACTAGAACCCATCGATTGATATTTGAGAATTTGGATACTTTTGTTTAAATGCTCCAAATTGTCGTTTTAATTACTAGCTTGACATTGATATGAGTATTTGAGAAATGTAGGAAATGCATGGGAAT
Source organism: Selenicereus undatus (assembly GCA_017589665.1). NCBI lineage: Eukaryota > Viridiplantae > Streptophyta > Magnoliopsida > Caryophyllales > Cactaceae > Selenicereus > Selenicereus undatus. The sequence continues at coordinate 90,822,340 of JACYFF010031952.1, read as the reverse complement.
ATTCATTCTACTGATGGATATGTATGGATATTTGCGATTGTTTATGGGAATTTAGATTGGCACTAAAATTCTTTGCTCTAGGCATCTCTATGAGTAATATGGTTAATATTTCTCCTGTTTGTAGGCTGAATCAACATTGACATTGCTCAATGTTTCAACCAAATATCAAAGCCATAACAAGATATATATGAAATTAGGTAAATCTCTTTCTAATTAATGCATTTGTTGTGGTTCCACAAAGACTGTTGGTTGGGCTGACTCTTACTATTCACCTCAAAATTTCATGTGTCATGCATTCTAAAGAGTTCGTTACAACTACTAATTTATGCTAAAGTGTCTGTGCCATTTTAGTTGAATATATTAGACTCAACGGGTTTGTATGGTATGATTTGAGAAATAGATATAGTATGGTTATAGAAATATATATACATAGGTTAGCTTTGTTTTGGTGCCAAATATATATCGTTGTGGGATATTCGGTGCCATGGTTATAGGACTATGGATTGGTTTCAAAATTTTTACTTTTGAAGTGAATTCTTTTTCAAGTATCAATTGTATGTATCAAGAAAATTTTGACTAGTGACTTATCGGATATGGTGTGACTTGAGCCAATGTTATATATCTATTAATGGAGGGAAGG
>JACYFF010031952.1:90800049-90821300 GCA_017589665.1 Selenicereus undatus | reverse complement strand
GGGGGGGGGGGAATGGGTGAGAGTGCGTCTTTTACTCCTACAGTTAATTCTTTTGTAACTTGATAGTTGTTGATTATTGGTCTCCCATATGTTTTTTGGGATAGTCAAAAGGAGATTTGCTAATGGGTTTTCTTTCTCTTTTCATCTCTCTTTTTTTCTCACTTGATGCAATTTGTGAATTGCTTGCCTGTCTCTTGGTGGATTTTGCTGATGGTACTTTTTTTAAAAAGCGAGGGCTCATTTTGACTTTAGCTGATTGGCAACAATCTTATGATGCAAGGATGAGCTTTGCTTAAAACATGGATGAGGAGGATCAAACGCTTATCCAAAGATGGAAGCCTGCTTCATATGTGCTTTTTGTTTTATAATGAAATCACTTATTTTTCTTGCTTATGCCAATAATTGCAATGAAAGTTAAGAAATCATTGATATAGTCCTATTTATTGTTTGGTTCAAAAAAATTACAATGAAAGCTTTATTTGTGTAATTGTCATTAAGTATTTTTCATCTTTAATGTTGCTCTGTAGCAAGACCTGACATGATAGTTTCCCTACAGTTGTACATGGAAAGAGTGACTCTTTACTATAGAAGGCCCTGTTTGAGAGGAGTTAATTGAATATTATTATTGTGGATGACGTACCATGGAAAGAAGACTATAATTTGATGTAATTTTAGTGATTTTGTATTAAAAATAAATTATAGGTGGAGGTGTTGTAGGGGAGGTAAGGAGGTGTTAGTCCACCTCATGTTGACACCAAGATTTTATTTCTCCCTTATGCTTCATGTTTGAGCGAAAAATCGAATACATTTATTGTCTATTTTTAGATGGTAAGTTTGGGTCCCTATTCATGAACCCCACATGGCTGAGCAACCAGGGGGAAGGAGACACCAGACCTTATGGTTTGTTGCAGCCCAGCAGTCAAGCAGAAAGCCCTCACATGCCTTAAGTGCTCCCTCGGGGTTCTTTTTTTCGGGGGAGGGGGTGATCGACCTCAAAGTCATAGGTATCAAGGAAGTTATGCTCTTGCGGTGTCTTAGTACCCATTGTGATTAGTTTGTTAATGAATAATTTGTAATAATCTATGGAAATCATTCGATATTGATAGTATCCTTTGCTCAAAGAAATCATTTTTGGCCTGATATTAATTATCACATTATCGTCATATTAGATAGGTTGCTCAAACAAATATTCATATGAGATAGATTCTGAAATAATTTTGTAGGCACATTTTTCACCTAAAATGATGGAATTGCCTTTTTTTTTTTGCAACAATCTATATTCTAAATAATTCTATAAATAATATGTAGGTAATAGAAAACATCAGAGATGTAAAAGTTATCATAAAGTTCAATGAAAAATGTAAAATCTTTCATATGATAATTTACATTTTTATATAAGATACTACCTTTTGAAGACAATGTAAAAATTATAAATCGTTTTGAAAAATTCACAAAATTTATAAAAAAAATTTAGAAACGTTGTGATAACCTATCAAGAAAATTTGCAAATTTTTTTTTTACATTTGAAAATAATTTATATATATAGTAATTGACTAATATGTTATAAAAATTTGTAGAAGCAAATTAAGAGAAATTTATTCATTATATTCTAATTTATACTGTGTGTGGATTTTTTATTATTAATTATTAAATATTTTTACTTAGTTTACAAGCTTCATTGTATTTTCATATTTACTTAATGCTTTTGACTTGACTTTGTTTATGTAAAAGGACAATTATGTCATTTCAAGTGAAAAGTGATGTATAGAATTATTTCAAGAAAAAATAGGATATCCACAAATTATTTTCAAAAAGTGATGGTCCTTTAAATACTTATGTCAAAAGTTGAAATATCACCATGTAATATTTTAATTCTATAAATCGGACCTCCTTCAGGTTCTCTGTTTTTTTTTTTTTTGCCCTTTGTTTATTTTCTATAATTCAATAGATTAAAGTCCTCTTTAAAAAAAGGTAAAAAGGAAGAGAACTGAATGAGTTATATATAAAGTACCTTTACCTTTTTCCATTTTTTATGTAAAACTACAACATGGGAATTTTTTTAAAAAACAAAGTGGGGGGGGGGGGGGGGAGACCATTAAAAATAAATGTGTGACTACTTTTTACTTCATTATCTCATTAACTGAATCCGTTAATAACAAATTCTCTATAAAATGCATAAATTTCACTTATAGCACCGTTATAAAAGTAAAAAGTATGGCACTATAAAAAATTGATATCATCTCTTAATTCTATTATTTTTAGCCCTTTATTTTAGATGTCATTAGCACATGGATATTTCGCAAGGATTTTAGTTCACAAGTTTGTTTTAATTGTATTATTTACTTAATTTGAAAGGACTTATTCATTGTGGAATACTTTCGATTATGCGAAATAAATTTATACTAAGATTCACTATAATGAACTATCATGTAATGTCATTTTAAAATAATTTTATCGCTTAAAATAAGTTTCTTTCCAAAATTCAAGTTCCCGACTTCTCGGTGCAACGCACAGGTGGATACTAGTTGTCCATTTCAGAGCGTGTTTGGCGAGATAATTACATAGCCTTTTGCATCCAAATTAAGTGTTCGACTTGGTCAAAAAATTAATTTGAGCATTCGATGAATTAGCTTTTCAAATTAGCTTTTTGGCTCCAAAAAAGCTCATTTGAAAAAGCTCAAATTTGGAACCTTTTAGAAAGAGTTCTTTAAAATTATATTATTGCCTCACAACCTTGTCACAAACAACTAAGTTTACTAAAAACTTTTTCTTGAAGCAGTTAATATAAGCAGTAAAGAAAATTAGGTAATATAAACAATTAACAATTGTTTGCCAAAACATCTGTAATACCCCAAATATACATAATTCACTGTTTGCATTCTCATCAGTTGGCATCATCAACTAGTAGTGATATCCCAAATAATCAGGGCGTTACCGCCATCCAAAAAGGACAAGGCTTGACTAAAAGATAATTAAACATAATAAAGCTGAACAACGTTTACTTCACACAGCATTTGTAGAAGCAAACCACCAAACCAACATCAACAATAACAAACAATCTCATAATTTACATCAAATATGGTAACTCTTAGCAGAGTATATAGTTCTAACATCAAAATATCTCACAATACAGTGCTCAAAACATTTCAGCACTAAACATCACTATTCCTTTTAGACATTCCCGCTCACTTATCTTCTCCAGTTGGCCAGCCAGTCGGAGGGCGATTCACTGAGCATTTCCCTAAAATAAAACATAAAAATATTTCGACTTGTGAGCCGAAACTCAGTACATGTATTTTTGTATTATTAAATGCTCATGGGAAAACTGGTTGGACCCACATTGCAATTCATTTCAATTAAAAGCAAGGAATGGGATAAATATGAAACTGCATTGTCAATTATTATCTGATAGTGAACCCCTAGTAACTGTTACGATCTGAAGATAGGTATACACCTGCCAAGCCGATCAGAGGACCTGGCCTGAAACCGAGCGAGAAACTGAAGGGCAATGCCCTGTAACTGATAACTAATGGGGTCACTAATTATGTGGTAAATAATTGATTAAACTGATTCATTGATGTACTTACCAGAACATTATAATTTTGATAAATATGTATTGATTTATAAAGATACAGACAATGAACGTACCTGGGGTTTTTAATGAAATGTCACTGAATTAGATTATGCACAAAAGGGAAGGAAATGATAGATTAAGCCTTGGTTCTGTACAAAAATATCGTTATTGTAATATATAGTTAGCAAATGTTTTTATTTTCATAATTAATAATTTAGTAAAAGAAAAGTAATGGCGTAATAAGGGATAGAATAAATGACTTGTAACTTTAGTCATACAACCTCTGATTGAGACCTATTCCTCAATATAGAAAGCTTAAGAAGTCCCAAAAAACTTTCATTTAGAACACAAAACATGATTCCTACGATAGGGTTTCCAAAATAGAGCTAGAACACAAGTGTACTAGTTTTGGTCTAACCTGTGCAGTTCCAGTAAAATGGCCATAATGTTTTCCACAGACCTCAGATTAAGGTGATTCAAAAGATATTTGAAAGCTAGCTCACTGATATATCTACCCACGAAAAATTATAATTTTTGGCTGGGCCTTGCATTACAGTTTATTGACAAAGTTTTTCCTATTTTCTGCCATTTTTCAGCCCCCACTGTCCTAGCTTTCTCCTCTCTTTTCACATAAATCCTCATCTAAAATCAATTCCTAAAATGATGTAACAAAGCTTTGGTCCTCCCATAATCATGGAAAACCATCATACTCAAATTTACTTCATAATCATACACATTAAAGATTCATTTTTCAATCAAATATACACAAATAACATGCTTGCTATTAAAGGAAAGCCAAAACTTGCATAACCATTATAACCCCAACTTTTGGTCAACTTACTTCCTCTTCATCTCACTCAAGATCACCAAAAACACCCTCATAGACATTATTAGAGATTAAAACCACTAAATCAAACACAAACAATCCAATGAAAACATACTTCCAAACTTAAGCTTGCATGACCATGAATAACCTGAAACCCTAACATGCTCCAAACTCAATCAACCATTATAAACATCAAAATAACTCTTATTTCCATCCAAAGAACAAGATCAAAACTCAAATCAACATAAACAAGGATCAAAATCAAAAATCCAAAGAAAACAAGCTTAGGGTTACTCACTTTGAACTTGAAAAAAGTAGAGATGGAGGTGATGTTTGGTGGCTTTGAAGATGGAGGATGGTATCTACTGATACTAGAGTGTTGAGGGGAGTTGGAGGTAGCCCAAAGCTGGCCGGAAACTAGTTGAAAAACACTAGAATTAGCTGGGGGAGAGGGCTGGCCTGGTTAAAGAGAGAAAGGAGAGAAAAGATGGGTTTGAGTTTTGGTCGTATTTTTTTGACTTATCTAACAACTCGGCTGAGTTTTTATCTTGAAAAGTGACTTTTAGCTAACCATGGTTAAGCCTAACTCATGATAGTTAGCTAGGTTAATATGCAAACTTGTTGGGCTTTAAATTGGGTCGAAATAAGTTGGGTTCGAGAATAAAACGCTTTGTAATGATAACGTTTTTACGTAACTCAAAATCAAATTTTTGCAATGTTATGAAAAACTAAATAAATTACTTATATTAAACTTGTTATGGCTTGCTATCAATTCCTCCAAAGTTTTAGTTAATAAATAAATAAATAAAATTCGAATTGCCAAGTGAGGGCCCAAATAAAATTTTCTCATTGGGATGATTAAATGCGATAAATAAATAAATATGAGAAAATCATTAATATGGGGTAATTAAATAAATAAACACAATTTAGGATTGGATTATTACAACATCTCCTTAGATTTTTATAAAAACTAACCCTAAACCTCTGTTGAGATAACATCATATTATATTTGACACGAGAATAGAATGATCCAATTAATTTTGAATTGAAATCTAAAATTCCTTGATTTAAATTGTACCAACTTGAAACATAGGGTGGCCTAGTCATAACTCCTCCTTGACCTTGCCCACACTTAAATAACCCAAGCTTATCTAGACCAACTTGAGGGAGACCCATGTACACCTTTAAAAAAAAACACACAGTAGCTCAAACATAAACAGTGCAAAACTCGAACTACCCTAGGTTGATTTTAGCATGTTTGTGAAACAAATTAAACAAAAGGTATACAAAACTAAATAGAAAAGGAACCTTAGAGAACTTGAGTTTAGAATAACCCTAAATGAGCTATCATTCTTTATTAGAGATATAAAATTGAAAACTGGAGGAAGAGGTAACTTTCAATGACGTGCAATAAATTAGAGGCAGAAGTTGGGAGGAAGGTCGCAATTTTCATTGAAACTCAATGAAAGTAGAGTAGGAGAGATAGAGTATTGGAGCAAGTGTATTTTTCATTTCAAAAATTTATATGAAAACCAAATTAGAAAGCAGAAAGTTGAAGGGATTTGTAATTTTCATTTGAACATAATAAAATAATAAGCAATATATCAATCTATGCATGTTGGATATTTGCTAGACAGGGAATCATATGCACCCACATGGACATGACGATTGTGGCCAACCCCACTTCAATGCTGGATATTTTTTTTTTTTTGGAAATAAAACCCTAAAACCTTCTCCACTCAACCACGCACGAATTCAACCGTGACTAGATTAAAAATCTATGGCTCGCTATCTTGCTGCGACTATGGCTTGCTCTCTTGCTACAACTATGGATCGCTCTCTTATCTCACAGTAAAACATATTCTCGCCATCTCTCCCTATTAAGCTTTTTCTTTGTAAACCAGTCCTTGCTCAATGACCCCCGATTCTAGGTGGAGATAGTGAACAAAGCATACATGTCGATGGATTCTCGCTCATACTCAGTCTTGCCCAAAACATTGAAGCACCTGGCGCGCACGCACACAAATGCATGCACAAAAACACACACACACACACACACACATACACACATGTACACACACAATGTGTGTGTGCGTGTGTTTGTGTGTGTGTGTTCAGTCCCAAAATATCACAAGTTATACCCTCATTTCTCTGACTTTTGCCAGTAATAAATTTTAATTTCTAGGATTCTTATTTGGTTTTTGTTTATTTTGTAGGAAATAATAATAATCCTAGAGTTGGAACGAACTGGGTTCAAAACGATGAAAATCAAGTGAAGATCTAAGGAAAAAAAACCTAACACAACCTACCGTGCAATTTTTGTATGACCATGCAAAGTTTTTAAAAGAGGCTAAAAAGTTGAAGAGATGCATGGCTAGTCGTGCACTTTTTGCATGACCATGCATATTGATAAGTCAGCGAAACTCAAGAGCTGGACGGCTGGCTGTGCCTCCTACAAAATTTGCATGGCTGGCTTTGCATTTTTGCTCACTCTTGCGAACCTTGCAAACGACCTTTAGGCATTATTTATGTAAAAATTATAATTATTTGAGGGAGGCCTTTTGCTATGGTCTTTGAAGGCTCGATTAAGGTTAATGTTTGCTACTTCCAAACCCTATTAGGGAGAAAATAATTTAGGTTAGTTTATGTGTACTATGTACAAGATCAGATGATTTGAATATTAAAGACTAAGTTCCTCTTCTCTTTCTCTTTTAGTTTCATGCTTTTTGTTCCATTGCTAGTTTATTAGTTCTTTGGTTTTCTTATGATGTTTAATTGTGCTTAATTTGTTATCTTTGGTTGTGATTAGCCTTTAAGATGGCCAACTGATTTTATTTAAGCCTTAACCTATCTTGTTTATGCTTGAATCTAGAGTTTTCTCCCATACATGCCAAGTGTTCGATTAAATGCTTAAAAGAGCTTTCATTTGTGTTTTGGGGCAATTGACTTGTGCTAAAAGGTGAGGTTAATTGTCTTGTGTGGGTAGGTAGAACAGCTAGCATTTAGACATGAAAATAGTTTGAATTCTAGCTAGGTCTTGGGTTGCTACTCTTGTAGTTTAATTAAGCTAACTTCGTGAAAATAGGTGGTTAGAACAATTAAACTACCCTTTGACCTTGAAAGAGGGCTTGAGTGAGTTTTCATGGTGCAACCAATTATCTTTGAGTGCTAGCATAACTTGAAAAAGTGAGGGTTTAACTTGATTTGTTGGTCTATCTTAGATTTAGTTATAATCAAAGTCACTTTTGTTTGTTTTAGTAGTTTAGTTCTTGTTGACCCAATCAATGTGTAAGGTTTTGATGATAACAATCCAAATGTACTAGCCAATATGTTATGCTTGTGTTGTATGTTGAGACAGGATCCGGAAAATACTTGGAGCAGTTCGAATGAGCGTGAAGCATCAAAGTCGATACATGTGCAAGGAGTCCAGCTGATAAAAAGAGTGTTAGGCTTAGTATTGGTTTTATTTTTAGATTCTTGTTAATATGCCAATTAGAATGTTCTTAACTTAGCGTTTGCTTTGAAAGGTTTTTAAGTATTTCAGAACACTGCCTCAGAACAGTTCTGATAAATCAGGTCTGTAGTGTTCTGACGAGTGTCAAGATTTTAAAATGATCTTTGACTTTCGAAATTTCTTGAAATAATGAGGACAAAATTTTTCTGTGTCAGTTGAGTCTAAAAAGATTTCTTCCTTTGCAGAAAATATTAAAAGATTTTAGTAGGTTAGTCCAAAGAGTTTTTTTTTCTTTAGAAATAATATTGAAAGATTTTTGAAAGATTTTATTCTATCCTTTAAGGAAGGAATATCAAGTGGAGAGACTGATATGGGCTTGGCTGGTAAGTTGTTGAGTGGGCATGGAATTCTCCTTCCTCTATTCTTGCGGCACATGCACCATTCCTATTTAAGTCGCCTCCCCCTCAACGTTTTCTCAAGGTTTTCCAAGGGTTAAAAAGTGTCTTTGTGTGTCTAAATTTTCTTCTATGGGTAGGAATACCGGTAGAGGTAAGGTTGCCTACAGCTGGATCTCCCCAGACCCCGCGAAAGCGGGACCCACTTTGGGAGTTTGTTGTTGTTGTTGTTGTGTGTCTAAATTTTCTGTGAGAAAACCTTCAAAGCGAGTGCTAGATCGAGTCTTTAACATTGGCATAATAGGGATTGTATTTTACCTTACATTTACCTTTCTGAGAAGCATTCAAGTAAGGTGTTCTTTCTTTTCTCTTTTCCATCAGTGAGTTAAGAGAGTGTCCAAGTCTTAAGAGACATTGGACATGGTTGTAACGAGGGTCTTGAGGAGGACTAAGTTGCATGGTGTTTGCAACGAAGGTCTTGGGGTAGGCTAAGTTACGTGTGTGACTGAGTCACGTGTGTTACAGTTGTAACATGTTCAACCCGTCTAGTGAAAGTGTGTTGAAATCCTACAGTGGTAGATCGTGGTTTTTACACCTCAATTGGGCCAGATGTGGTTTTCCACGTAAAAATATTATGTCTCCTTTATTATTTTCGCAATTAGCTTTGTTTTTGCTTCACTCCAAACACGCAGTCCAAACAGTTTTCACAAGTGTTTTGAAACAATCGAAAAAGTTGGTAGAGACAATTCACCCCCTCTTGTGTCCTTGTGCGATTAAATCTAACAAGTGGTATCAGAGCATAGTTCTCAAACCCAGGTTAACACCTTAAGAAATCCTGAAAAGATGAGTGCACCACAAGGAATCTTGGATGGTCAGTCTATGACTCGACCACCGTACTTCAATGGACAACATTACAATTGGTGGACAAATCGAATGGAGAATCACATTCAGGCTGATGACTAAGAGGTATGGATAATCATTGAGAATGGTCCTTACATTCAAATAAAGACCATGGAAGATGGCAAGACCGTTCCTAAGAAGTCAAACGAGTTCGACTCGGATGACTTCAAAAAGATGGAGAAGAACGCTAGGGCAAGAAGCTACTGTACTTTGGCCTTGGACCAGACGCGTACACTCGTATCTCAGAGTGTGAGTCCCCAAAGGAGATATGGAATGCCCTCCGCGTAGCCCATGATGGAACCAACCAGGTCAAACAGTCCAGGATTGAACTGTTAACGAGGAAATATGAGCTGTTAGAAATGAGAGACAAAGAGACTATGATGGATATGTACACTCATTTTACCCACATCACCAATGAGTTGAAATCGTTGGGAAAATCCTTTACCACCGAAGAATTGGTAAGGAGGAACCTGTGATTTTTACCTCAATCATGGGAAACAAAAGTTACAGCCATCTAGGAAGCAAAGAAGATGAACGAGATCTCCTTAGAAGAGCTCATTAGGAGTCTTCAAATATACGAATTGAGGAGAAGCTCCCAGGTGAAGGAAGAAATGAAGAAAGATCGAGGCCTTGGAGAGTGATGATTCGAACTTGGATATTGAAGAGATAGCCATGGTAACTCGAAAGCTCAAGAAATTCTTCAAGAAGGCTGGAGGGAACATCAAGAAAGGAAGTTCCGGCAAGCCACGGAGCAGTGATCATGATCAACATTCGAGGTGCTTCAGATGAGGAAAACCTTATCACATTGTGAAGAACTACCCCATCCAGAAGGAAGAACAGGGGTCAGAACAGTTCCAAAACCGTGGCAAGAGGCTGCAACAGAGCAGTTCCTCGAGGTGTTTCACCAAGGCAATGATGACAGCTTGGGGTGAAACCTCAGAGGAAGAAGAGGATTCTCAAGAGGAAGAAGTTGTAGAAGCCCTCATGGCCAGAAATGAGTCCGAATCAAATCTTGAATCGATCGAAAGCTTGTCCTAACTCAAGGATAAGGTACAGGTCTTAGCAAAGCTAAAGTTTTGAAATTATTATTTACTGTAATGGATGAATGTGAGACAATAGCTACTGAAAATTGCATGCTTAAAGATGTTTGCTCCGAATTGAAAAAGGATGTTAAAATGCTTGAACGGAACAAACTAGAACTTGAACATGTCAATGAACTCCTCAAATGTGAGAAACTTAAGGCAGAAGAAAAGATCCTTGCCCTATGTGAAGACCTTGACACGCTTAAAGACCTCATGAACACAAGAGAGAAAGTGTTTAACACTGATCTCTCTGGGCTAGACCTGAAACTTAGACTAGAATCCTTGGTGAGTGAAAACAACCAGCTGCTTGAAAAGGTTCGTAAGGCCGAATCTGACCTCGCTCAGAACAGGCACTGGAACAGTTCTTCAGAAGCGCTTGACTGACTTAACACTCACCATAGGCGAAACAGAAAGGGACTAGGATGAGTGAATAGGCGTGTCACTAGACCAATAAACAAAAAATATGTTGGACTTCAAGAAAATATAATATGTTTTCACTGTGGAAAACCTGGTCATTATCGCTATGCTTGTCCTTTAAGAAAAAGGGTCGTGGAGAGAAACTCATTGTACGTTAAACAAATGTGGATTAGAAATAATGAGTTAACCTCCATGTTAAAGAAAATGGGACCCAAGTGGATCTGGGTTCCTAAGAGTAACACTTAGTTGTTTTGCAGGCTAAAGTGAGAGGAGGCAATCAACTATGGCTCTTGGATTGTGGTTGCTCAAGACATATGACGGGAGAAAAATCAAACTTCATTTCACTTATAGCCTTTGATGGAGGGAGTGTGTCATTTGGAGATGGCAAATCTGGGAAAATTATTGGTGTAGGTAAGATAGGTAAATCACTCTCTTACTCTATTGATAATGTGTACTTGGTAGACAATCTACAACATAATTTGCTAAGTGCGTCTCAATTATATCATAGAGGTAATCACGTTGGTTTCTCTTCAGATCAATGCTTGATTACCAGTACCAAATCTGGTGATGTTGTGTTGAGGAGGAAGCGATATAACAATGTGTATAAAGCGTGTGTTCTTTGACTTCCCCAAAATCATTTGACTTGTTTGAGTGCTCTTGATGATGATGTTAAGCTTTGGAATAAGAGGCTAGGACGTGCAGGCCTTTCTCTTTCGAGTAAACTCGTTTCCAAGGACCTAGTAGTTGGACTACCTTCCAACAAGTACAATGATGATAAGGTGTGCGACGCTTGTGCTAGAGGAAAGCAAGTTAGGACTTCTTTCAAGTCAAAGAACTATGTTAGCTCTTCCCGACCTCTTGAACTACTACATGTTGATTTTTGTGGTCCTTTGAGGATCACAAGTAGAGGCGGGAAGACGTATGCATTTGTTATAGTGGATAATTATTCTCATTTCACTTGGACTCTATTCTTAGCATCGAAGGATGAATCATTTGAAAAGTTTCTTGTGCTTCTTAAGAAAATTGAAAAGAGAGTAGGACACTCATTGGTGAGTCTTAGGTCTGATCATGGCAAAGAGTTTGAAAACTCTAGCTTCATTGAATATTGTAATGAACATGGTGTTGTTCACAATTTTTCTGCCCCCAGAACACCTCAACAGAATGCGATGGTAGAGCATAACAATCTTACCCTAGAAGACATGACTAGGACTATGTTGGTCGCTAGTGGTCTTCCTAGAACTTTTTGGGCAGAAGCATTGAACACATCGTGCTATATTATTAACAGATGCATGATCAGACCCATACTTAACAAGACTCCTTATGAACTTTTCAAAGGACAAAAACCCAATATTATGCACTTGAAGGTGTTTGGTTGCAAATGCTATGTGCACAATAATGGGAAGGAACCCTTGGGAAAGTTCGACCCTAGAAGTGATGAAGCCATATTCCTTGGGTATTCCTCACATAGTAAGGCATACAAAGTGTTCAACAAAAGAACCTTGTGTGTTGAGGAGAGTGTACATGTACTGTTTGATGAAACTAACTCCTTGATTAAACGAGATACACAGGAAGAAGAGCCCAAACATGGTCTTGTGAGAAAAGACCTCTCGCTCACTCAAAGCTCCATGGTAGATAACGATAAGGCTCCTGAAGGTGAACCAAGTCCTGGATCTGATAGTGTGGAAGGTAGGCAGGAAGCGAACCAGTCCGGGGGAAGCATTGCTGAACCTGGTTTGGAACAAAATCGGCCCACTCAATCCAATCCTTCCCGAACTGATGTGGGAACATGTTCCAGAACAGATCCAGAACCTGATTCATCAAGTATCCAGGGGGGATTAGAAAATGTGTATGTGAATCCAGTTATTCTACGACCCTGGAAGCACAAGAGCTCGCACCCCCATGACCCGATTATTTATGATATTAACACGGGGGTGCAAACCAAATCCAAACTCAGAAACTTTTGCGCCTTCTATGCTTTTTTATCTAACGTTGAGCCAAAGAATGTTCATGAAGCTCTTGCAGATTCTAACTGGTTTACTGCTATGCAAAAGAGGTTTCATTAATTTGAAAGGAACAAGGTTTGGCACCTTGAACCAGGGCCTAAAGACATATCGATAATTGGCACCAAGTGGGTGTTCAAGAACAAACTGGATGAGTTTGGAACAAGCACTCGGAATAAGGCCAGGTTTGTGGTTCAGGGTTACAACCAAGAAAGGGGGATCGATTATGAGGAAACATTTGCACCTATTGCAAGGACCAAGGCTATTCGCATTTTGGTGGCTTTTGCAGCCCACATGGAGATCAAGCTGTACCAAATGGATGTCAAGAGTGCATTCCTCAATAGATACCTTAAGAAAGAGGTGTATGTAAGCCAACCTCCTGGTATTGAAAATATGATTTCCCTAACCATGCGTTTAAACTTGACAAGGCCCTTTATGGTTTAAAACAAGCTCCTAGAGCTTGGTATGAATGCTTGTCAAAATTTCTATTCGATAATGGTTTTCAAGGGGCAAGGTTGATAATACCTTGTTTCTTAAATCAAAGGGGGAACACCTATTGATTGTTCAAGTATATGTCGATGACATTATATTTGGTGCAACCAATAGTGATTTTTGTGATGAATGTTTAAAATTGATGAGGAGTGAGTTTGAGATGAGCATGATGGGCAAGCTTAATTTTTTCTTAGACTTGCAAATCAAGCAAACCTCAAACGGAACTATGATACATCAACAAAAATATGTCAAGGAGTTAATTAAGCGGTTTGGAATGGAATCGACTAAGCCTATAGACACACCCATCTCTCCTTCAACCAGGTTGGTTGTGGATGATGGGAGTCCATCAGTTGAGGAGAAATCCTATAGGGGCATGATAGGGTCGCTTCTATACCTAACCGCCAGTAGACCCGACATTGTTTTCAGTGTTAGTTTGTGTGCCCATTTCCAGTCAAATCCTAAAGAAACACATTTGAAAGCTGTAAAACGGATTTTGAGATATTTGAAACACACATCATACTTAGCTTTATGGTATCCTCAAGGGTGCAATTTTGATCTTATTGGGTATGTGGATGCGGATTATGCTGGATTCTTGGTTGATAGAAAAAGCACATCAGGTATGGCTCATTTTCTTAGATCCTGTTTGGTCTCTTTGGCAACCAAGAAAGAACACTCCGTTCATGTTCATAGTGGAAGCCGAGTATGTAGTGGCTGCTTCTTGTTGTGCTCAATTGTTGTGGATAAGGCAACAATTCAAGAACTTTTCTATTGACATGGGATGCATTCCTATATTTTGTGATAACACGAATACAATTAACATTGCCAAAAATTCATGTCAACATAAAAGGACTAAGCATATTGACATACGTCATCATTTTTTGAGAGACAATGTTGAAAAGGGCTTAATTTCAATGAATTTTTGTGCCACTAATAAGCAAATTGCTGACATCTTTACCAAGGCACTGAGTAGGGAGTAGTTTGAGATAAATAAACTTGAATTGGGTATGATTAAAAGGACTTGAGCATGCTTGTTTAACCCCCAATGATTGACTAGTTAAGGGTTTTTAGGCTAAATAAATTGTTCCAATAGATGCATTCAGTTTTTTATGCTTTTACTGGCATATGTGCGGAATGTAACATGCTAACACTCATTGAGGTCTAATGATATTGCCCTTAACATCCTAAGACACTAAGCTTTTAACAGTAAGAATAGGCTCTAGGAACAAACCTGACCACTGTTTGTATCATGTGCTAACCAAGTGTCGTTATTAAAAGAATGTTGGAAACCGAAATTTCTTTTCATTACACCTAACCTATAATTTATAGCCTACCTAATGTGTAATGATGTGCTGCATGCAAACGTTCTCTCTCCATAACCCCCTCGATTTTTGGGCAACTTATATTAAACATTAAAACCCTTTACTCTCTCTCTTCATAACTCATCCGTCCATCTCTCTCTTTCTCACAAAGAACCCGATTTCTTCCTCCTTCCTTAAACCCACTTAAACCCCAACTCCAACTCTTTCCAAAATCTTCAAGATAACAAGAACTCATGGCGATCGAGAATCCTCCAAGCGTAAGACTTCTTACCCAAGATCACTACAGGAACAATTATCAAGAAAAAAGGGGAAGAAATTGGATGAACACTGAGGGAGCATCACCGACGCCTCCATCGCCACAAGCGGTCACAATGGGTATGGAAAACACTCCTTCTCCCTTTTTTTCGATTACTCCTTCTATTTTTAGGTTCTTGAAGAGTTTAGACTTGAAATCAGGGGGGTTGAGTTCTGATGTAATACCTATGGTAAACCTAATTACGGGATGGAAGATAATGGTACATGACCTGGTTGTGGCCGAGTCGAGATTAGGGGGACTTGAGGCGGAGTCAGTTGGGCACTCTAAAGAATTTGATGTTGAGCATGTTGGAAATGAATTTGTGGTTGAAGATGGTGAGGATAGTGATGAGGATGAACCAATTTTGTGGTTCAAAAGAATTGTCCCACCTAAGTCCCAAAGAACGCCCAAATTGATCCTTAAACGCCAAAGAAAAACTACCACTTGACCTAACGTACCTCTAGTTGCACCCCTACCACGACCTCAAACTCAAAGTTTAGGTCCTCCCATTGTCGGAAGAAAGAGTTGAAAGTCTTGTCATGAAGAAAAAATCGGCCCCTAAATCTACCCAAACATCTACTAAAACACCTGCCAAAACACCCACCAAAACACCCATCAAACCAGTTCCATCCAAGAAACTTGCCCAGAAACAGGCTGCCCTAGAAGAAGTGTCAGAACTGGTTAAAGAATCCAATGAACCAAAGAAAAAGAAAGTTAGGAAGAACATGACACTTGCTAAGAGATATGAGCACTTCCTCTAGAAATTTGTGGTTCGAGGAAAGGTGGTCAAGGTGTCATACTTTCAGGAACAGGGCTAGGGGTGTTCTTAGAGAAGTTGGAAGCTCAGGGATGGTTGGACTTGTTTATAGATACTAAGATAGGGTGTTCAGTTCCAGACTTGGCTGAGTTTTATGTGAACTGTGTTGTCACCAATGGAGTGGTGACAAGCATGGTTAATGGTCATGAAGTACAGTTTGATGCTAGGGAGCTCGGTGAGTTACTTGGGGTGTCATCATAAGGTTTTGATGTGTATGTACGTGAGGATAAGAGTGTACTTGGAGATGAACGATTGTTGGAATTGACCTGACACTGGCCCAAAAGGCCCATCTAACTGTGTCCCGGTCCGTGAGAAAGGGGAAAATGATGTCATTTCATCGATTGTTGTTTTGGTTTAGGATTAAGAATATTGTTCCTCAAGGTCAGGGACGCCACCTTGTTGATCCCATGAACATGTGTTACACAGATTTGTTGGATAGGGGTGAGCAAATTGACTTGCCCGCAACCATGATTAGCCATATTAGGAGAATTGCCAAGACGTCCAAGGATCATGACATAGGGTATGGGTTCTTGCTAACGTCAGTATTTGAGAAGCTTAGGATTCACTTGCAGAAAAGAGTAGGCTTCTAGGTCAGTGATGAAATTGGCAACAGTACCCTGATTGGGTATGGCTTCAAGGTAACAAAAGGCGACAATGCAACTTCCGAATAGGGGCTCCAAACACCCCTTGGCCCTGTTCTCAGTGAAGCCTTCGCATCCAGCGCTCCCACAATCAATACACTGTTGCAGGACCAGATCATATTGAAGGGGGAGATAGCTGAAGTAAAGCTGGGGCTTACAGAGAAAACGACTCTTAATGCAAAATGTCACGAGGATCTGCTGAGTACCCTTCTTTCCCTCACAACCAAATTTCCTCATCCACCTTCCTCCATTTGACTCTGTTCTTTCCCCTGTTTCCAACGCTGTTTTTACAACACTTGGTTATGTATGTGACTGGTAGTGGTTTGTGAATGTTCTTGGATGGTTTATGCATTTATGCTATACCTTTGCTTATTGCATATGTTACTTGTTTTTGTGTGACTTGGCATGCCAATATCATTACTGTACTGTACACTTGAGTGTATCGTCGTTATTTCCCGTATTACCGCTCTGGTGGTGATTGCATCCACACTGGATTTCAACTTCCGGCCTACTCATCCTTTTCGATGATGTTAAAAGAGGGAAGATGAGTATGACCTCGATTTGATTGGTTTGCCTAGTTTTACATTGACCTCTTCACTCATGCTTTCTCTCTTGTGTGGATTGAATAAACTATTTTGGCATTAATGTATTTTGTCCTATCATAAAAGATGTCTAACGGTCATTTGGTTTGTCATCATCAAAAGGGGAGAAATTGTTAACCCAATTAATGTGTAAGGTTTTGATGATAACAATCCAAATGTACTAGTCAATATGTTGTGCTTGTGTTGTACGTTGAGATAGGATCCAGAAAATACTTGGAGTAGTTCGAATGAGCGCTGAGCATCAAAGTTGATACATGTGAAAGGAGTCCATCTGATAACAAGAGTCTTAGGCTTAGTATTGATTTTATTTTTAGATTCTTATTAATATGCTAATTAGAAGATTCTTGACTTAGCGTCTGCTTTGAAAGGTTTTTAAGTATTTCAGAACACTGCCTCAGAACAGT
This sequence comes from Selenicereus undatus, assembly GCA_017589665.1. Taxonomy (NCBI): domain Eukaryota; kingdom Viridiplantae; phylum Streptophyta; class Magnoliopsida; order Caryophyllales; family Cactaceae; genus Selenicereus; species Selenicereus undatus. The sequence goes on along the minus strand of JACYFF010031952.1, from coordinate 90,804,082 downwards.
TCTGATAAATCAGGTCTGCAGTGTCCTGACGAGTTTCAAGATTTTAAAATGATCTTTGACTGTCAAAATTTCTTGAACTATTGAGGACAAAATTTTCCTGAGTCAGTTGAGTCTAAAAAGATTTCTTCCTTTACAGAAAATATTAAAAGATTTTAGTGGTAGAGTCCAAAGATTTTTTTTCCTTTAGAAATAATATTGAAAGATTTTATTCTATCCTTTAAGGAAGGAATATCAAGTGGAGAGATTGATATGGGCTTGGCTGCTAAGTTGTTGAGTGGGCATGGAATTCTCTTTCCTCTACTCTTGCAACACATGCACCATGCCTATTGAAGTCGCCTCTCCCTCAAGGTTTTCTCAAGGTTTTCCAAGGGTTAAAAAGTGTCTTTGTGTATCTGAATTTTCTGTGAGAAAACCTTCAAAGCGAGTGCTAGATCGAGCCTTCAACATTGGCATAATACGGATTGTATTGTACCTTACATTTAGCTTTCTGAGAAGCATTCAAGTAAGGTGTTCTTTCTTTTCTCTTTTTCATCAGTGAGTTAAGAGAGTATCCAAGTCTTCAGAGACATTAGACGTGGTGTAACGAGGGTCTCGGGGTAGACTAAGTTACGTGGTGTTTGTAACGAAGGTCTTGGGGTAGACCAAGTTACGCGTGTGACTGAGTCATGCGTGTTACAGTTGTAACGTGTTCGGCCCGTCTAGTGAAAGTGTGTTGAAATCCTATAGTGGTTGGTTGTGGTTTTTACACGTCAGTTGGGCCAGAGGTGGTTTTCCACGTAAAAATATTGTGTCTCCTTTATTATTTCCATAATTAGCTTTGTTTTTGCTTCATTCCAAACACGCAGTCCAAACAGTTTTCACGAGTGTTCTGGAACAATCAAAAAAGTTGATAAACACAATTCACCCCCTCTTGTGTCCTTGTGCTATTAAATCTAACATTTCTATTTCCTATCACCCTTTGTTGTGTCTAGCTTGAGATGCTTTAGGTGGCTTTGCTAATTGGAAACACATCTCCCGATGGATATGACCCATACTATCTAGTTGTTAGCTATAGCTACATCGTGCGCTTGTGGTAATTTTTAACTCATCAAGTTTTTGGCGCCGTTACTGGGACTTGTTGTTTTTTAATATTGAAGCCTACTGAGGATTCAAGGTTAGGCTTTTAATTTGAAAAAAATAATAAACTTTAAAAATTAAAAATTTTAAAAACAACAATGCCTAATTCCTATGTCCCTAGTTTAAGCATGAACCTTTTTGGAAATACTTATCTAGATTGAATGATTATCGTGCTCAACATGTGCATTTCACGTATGAAAAATGGGAAATATGCGAAGTTGTGCTTGAGAGTATAATTCTTAAGGCCCAAGCTATCTCGGAGTCCATGAGTTGTGGTCTTTGTGCTTTAAATGTTGATGTGATGTGGGATTTCTTTAAGTCTTTGGCTTGGCATCAATGGTAATTTGAAAATGCTAGTGAGTCCTTTGTGTGCCCTTTCCCCAATCCCTAAGATTTGCACACTCAATCTCCATGTGTTGATCAATTTAGAAATTCTTATCATCAACATGCTTATTGTGCTCATATTGTATGCTCTATTTGCCAATCTTCTAATCATGATGCGAATTCTTGTCCTTATTATGTGACTTTTGATAAAGGTGTTGTTAGATTAAGTACCATGATAGAGACAATGAAGGAGCAAAAGTGCAAAGTTTTAAAATCACTTGCAAGAGTATCACCTATCACATGAGACCGATCTTCGCCTACCTTCTTTTAGACTCGAGTTTAGCCTACCGTCTTCTAGACTCGAGTTTAGTTTGTGTGATGATGATGAGTCTTCCTTTCCCCTAGAGTCTGATTTTATTGTTGAAACACCCTTGTTTGAGCAAGAAAAAGTGATTGACACTCCCTTGACTACATTATTTCTTGTCGCTCAATCCTCAGTTAGCCCTCCTTTACCTATATTTCTCCCCTCTCTTTAGCTCGATGCATGCGGTACAAGGTAAGTAAGCCTTTTAAGGATGATGCTAGTCCTTGTGACAAGGATGATTCACTTGCTTTGTTAGAAGAACTTGCATTGGTTGAGCAATATTTAGACGAGACCCCTTTAGAGGAGTCATGTGCTAATGATGTGATTGTTAGTGCCTCTCCTAGCCCTAAGTCCATGAATATCATTCTTGTTGAGGCCCTTAACTTAGTCCCCTCTTCATTTTCCATTGTCTACACCATCCCTTCTTTTGTGCATGTATTAGATGCATCCTTAGGTGACTTTAGAGGGTATAAATCCTCCCTTAATCCTTATAGTTTGTACTTGGAAGACAAGCCTGGAAAAATCATGTTGACTAATGCAATCGATTATTCTAGTAATTTTTCTAAGGCATTTGATAAGTTTGGCAGAGCACTTACTATCATTTATAGATTCATATTTATGTGCTCTTGCTTACATTCATATGAGTCGCACTCAGGTGTTCGATAAGCTCCTGCGAGCTTTGATGACATCTGAATTGGGGGCTTCGATCTTGAGATGAGGAAGAGTGGCCCCTCCAAGCTTCCGTAGCCCCATCTTGAGCGGATGATAGTTTAGGTATACTTAGCACCTAACCTGGTAAATATGTTTCCTCTTTTCTCTTTCTGTATTTTAATTTTGTATAAATATTTTTCCCTTTTTCAATTTGATTCTTATTTTTGTATATTTATTATTGTGGGTTTGTTTTATGTACATATGTGTTTTGTTGGTGCGGTGGACCCTTGGCTCCCTATGAGGATATTGTGATTTGTAAGATCTAGGTGTGGGGGAGGATAAGCCATGCATCAATCTTTTGAAAACTTTAAAAAATAGAAAAATTCAAAAAAATATTTTTAGCTGTTTTGGGGAGTTTCGTACTATCTTCATTGACTTCGATCCCTTGTACGTTGACTATTAGCTTGTACACAAGTATGATGTGTGTGGTAGATATTTGTCATAAGTGTGTCATTCTAGGCCCTAATTCTATCCCTGATAGTTCATGATAGCCGCTCAATCCAATCCTTACTTATACTTTGCCATTATCTTAGGGTCTTAGTCTTCGATAATTAACTCTCACACTTGTTTATGTACATAGATACTTTTGTTTTCTCTTTCAAAAAAATAAAAAACAAAAAAAATCCAAAAAAAAGATGAGTTGAAAATAGTATTAGAGTTGGAAATGACAAGCACCCCTTTGAGGCATGCGCTACTGGGTGCCACCCATTTGAGGCAATACTACAACTAGAAAAGCTTGCTTTTTAAGTTGGTAAGTCGATAATGTAGTTTGTGTCAATCAAGTTGGATTGAGTCGAATCCTGGTAAGCCTAACTCCTAGGATGATGATGCACTTGCACATCAAGCACTAGGGTAGATTCAAAGTTTCGATGTACTGTGGAGTGAAAAGTTGGTGCTTTGATGTCATTTGTAGGTACTGAGAGTCTTGATGTGTATATTCTATTTATATATAGGTCAATATCTTTGTTACAAGGGTGATTTGGTTGGTTATAATATGTGCAGTTTTCTCCCTTGTATGTATGTGTGTGTGTGTGTGTGTGTATATATATATATATATATATCTGTGTTTTGTTTGTAAACCCAAAAGGATTTTCTATTTCTATTTTTTTTTCTATTTCAAGGTTTTGTGGGCATATCTTGTGCAAATCCTCACGAGACCTCACTTGTCCACTTGGGGGAATCAAGGGGTTTAAAGCAGTTGTTGTGTGCGATAAATGAGCACGTGATATCAACAAAAGTGAGTTAGGTCTTTAAGGTAGTTTTTCTTTGTTTTGCTCGAGGACGAGCAAAGGATAAGTGTGAGGGTATATGTACGGTGTCAAGATATCATAACTTATACCCTCTTTTATCTAACTTTTACACGCAATAAATTTTAATTTCTAGAATTCTTATTTGATTTTTGTTTATTTGTAAGAAATAATATTAATCCTAGAGTTGGCAAGAACTGGTTCAAAATGGTGAAAATCAACTGAAGATATAAGGAAAAAAAGCCCATCACGACCTACCGTGCAAAGTTTT
>JACYFF010031952.1:90753154-90782472 GCA_017589665.1 Selenicereus undatus | reverse complement strand
AATTCGTGATTGATAGTCAGTCACCGTATTGTCTCCACCCATCAGATGCACCTGGCGTGATTATCACTGCAGTTAAGTTCGACGATAAGAATTATGAGTTGTGAGAGAAAGTCGTGACCACAGTGTTGACGGCTAAGAACAAGATAGCCTTCATTGATGGCATGGCACATCACGAAGCCGAAAATAAAGAAGGGACAATACTCGCACGAAGCAAACGGATGAATCATTGTTAACTGGATGATCACACCTTAGATCCTAAATGTGATCGGTCCAAAATTGCACGCTAGCATTACATACGCTGCCTTAGCGCAAGTAATATGGGAGAACATTTAAAAAAGGTATGGAGTCCCTAATGTTCCCAAAATTCATCAATTAAAAGCCGAAATTGCGTCATGTAAGCAAGGGAGTCTCGAGGTAGTTGAGTTCTTCTCAAAGTTAATGGGGCTTTGGAACGAGCTTAGAAACTATGTTAAGAACCTTGTTTGTACATGTGAGGTCGCCGCTAAATATGATAAGATGGCCGAAGATGATAAAGTACACCAGTTTTTGATGGGTCTCGATGATGATATGTATGCTAATGTTCAATTGCAAATTCTTGCCTTAGATTCCCTTCCTTCCCTTGACCAGATATTTAGCATGGTGCAACAAGAGGAAAATTATAAAAAGGTAATGAACAAATGTGATCAAAGGCATGAACATGCATTTGCCTTCACTGTTTCTCACTTTCCTAAAGCTGAGCAACAGGCAGCAGACAAAGTAAGATTTCAACACTGTGGAAAAACAGGGCATGAAGAAGCCAACTGTTTTTAGCTAATTAGGGTATCCTCCTCGCTGGGGAACACGAGGAGGGCGCAGAAGCAAGGGCAGAGGAAGGGGTGGACGAGGAGGAAGGAACAATCTGGGCAGAGGATGAGGAAACAATGTTGGGCGAGAAATAGCCAACCCAGCACATGTCCAAGAACACAACGTAACTGCGGCAGAACCGATGACTTAGGGGCTGGAAAGAACGAAGATTTTCGAGCGACTCTCTCTCAAATTTTGGATGATCAGGTACAAAAGCTTGTTAGTCTCATTGAGACACCAAAGGACACCCATAAGCATTTGTTAGGTATGTGCGACTGGCTTCTAGACAGTGGAGCATCCTTCCACGTGACCAGTAATTTACGTTTGTTGAATAATGTGTGCGACATCGAACCTTTACCTATTGGAATGCCGAAGGAGGCTATTGTTCTTGCTAATAAGCATGGCTCAGTAATGTTGAATGAAAAATGGAGTCTTAGTGACGTACTCTTTGTGCCCAATTTAGATTGTAAGCTAATATCAATTGCACAATTAATTGAAGACCTTTGTTGCATTATAACAATGACCCGTAAGTTATGTGTGATACAGGACCTTACTACGAAGATGCTGATTGGATTGGGTGGGCATAGAAGAGGGGTTTATTTCTATAACGAAGGCCCAGCAGCTGAAGTTCAAGTCAATAAAGTTGCCTCCTATGATATTTGGCACTGAAGAATAGGACATCCATCGAGCCAGGCATTGTTATATTTATCTAGTACTATTTCAGGAATTCTTGGTAGTAATAACAAACGAGATTTGTGTGATGTGTGTTTGAAAGCTAAACAAACTCGGTTTTTGGTGTTACTGAGAACAAGGATTTGTTGCATTTTGATTTAATTCACTTTGATATATGGGGTCCCTACTATGTAAAATCCTTGTCTGGTGCTAGCTATTTCTTGACCATATTAGATGATGCTAGTCGTTCTGCGTAGGTTTACCTTATAAAAGACAAAAGTGAGGCCTCTCAACTTGGGAGAGACTTTTGTGCCATGGTCCAAACACAATTTAAGACAAGGGTAAAAACTATTAGGAGTGACAATGGTCCTGAGTTCGTCTTAGGTTCAATGAGAAAGTTTTATGGGGAGCAAAGGATAATTCATGAAACTACTTGTGTCAATACACCGCAGCAAAATGGAAGGATAGAAAGGAAACACCGTTATGTGTTAAATGTAGCTAGGGCCCTCATATTTGAAGCTCATCTTCCAATTGAGTTTTGGGTAGAGTGTGTGTTAGCTGCGGCTCACCTCATAAATAGGACACCTACTCAAGCCCTTCATGGGAAAACACCTTATGAAGCACTCATTTGGAAGAAAACCATCCTATGAACACATTAGAGTATTTAGGTGTTTATGTTATGCGTACAATCTTCAAAGAAAGAAGGATAAATTTGGGGCTCGGAGTAAGAAATGCATATTTTTAGGATACCCACATGGTAAAAGGGGTTGGAAAGTTTATGATTTGGAAACCAGGGAAATATTTGTTAGTAAGGATGTCATATTTCATTAAGAGAATTATCCCTTGGAAAACGAAAATCAAAAGGACATGCTTAAGGATGGTCCACAATCAAATTGGACCTTTGGTAATTGTGTTGGTGAATTTGGGAATGAAAGAATTGCAGTCTAGCTTACTAATGAAGCACCAGGTGACGATGTTGGGCTGGCCTAGAACAAGGATTCAGAACCATAGCCTATAGACTAAGGCCTTATGACAATCGATCCTGTGATAACAAACAGGGGTGATCATGTGTCCAGCCTAGTAGCCAAGCCCAACGGATTGAGTAGTGGAGGTAATGGGATTGGACCTAACTGCATTCCAACTGAAATGAGAGGAGAGAACGGGCCTCGGACAGCAAGTAGCCTAGCAGATAGGAGGTGCAAGCAGTGGGCCTTAGATTAACAACGGCCCAGTAGGTAATGAATGTTGTTCAAATCAGATTAGGCAACAGCCCAATTGGCGATAAATGGGTTTGTAAAACCCCGAAACATCTCCAGGATTACATCTGCTATACAGCACAACCAACAAACCCCTCTTCAAGTGCCAACCCAATTCAAAAAGTATCTCCAGGTAAACCGTATCCCAGAGCTAACTATGTTACGTGCAACAATTTTTATGATCTGTATAGATATTATTTAGCTGCTATAACCAAGATTGTCGAGCCCAGGTTCTTCCATGAAGCAGTTAAGGATCCAAAGTAGAGAGAAGCTATGGTCAAAGAGATAGAAGCATTGGAGTTGAATCACACATGGATAATTGTTGATTTGCCCCCAGGAAGAAAGCCCGTTAATTGTAGATGGGTATACAAGGTAAAGTACAACTCTGATAGTACCATTGAAAGGTACAACGGTTGGTGATCCGAGGAGATAAGCAAATAGAAGGATTCGACTACAACGAAACTTTTGTACCCGTTGCAAAATAGACCAGTATAAGATGTTTTTCTTTCAATTGAAGCTTCAAAAGGATGGGAACTACACTAGATGGATGTTAACAACGCCTTTTTGCACGGGGACTTAGAAGAAGAGGTATACATGTCTCTACCACCAGGTTTTAAGACAGAAGCACCTAACAAGGTGTGTTGCCTCCAAAAATCTTTATATGGACTGAAACAGGCTCTGCGATAATGGTTTGCCAAACTATCTTCTAAGCTTCCTGAGTACGATTTTGTACGATCTTATGCAGATTATTCTTTGTTCACCTATAATAAGGGAAGCAAATTTATGGTCTTGCTTATCTATGTTGATGACTTAATATTGACAAGAAATGATGGACAAGTATGTGTACAGTTTAAGGTATATCTTAACAATTGCTTTCGTATCAAAGATTTAGGACCTTTCAAATGTTTTCTGGGGATTCAAGTGGCTAGAAATGCACAAGGATTTTTTTTATGTCAAAGAAAGTATGCCCTTGAGATTGTTGAGGAATGTGGGTTGCTTGGAGCAAAACCAACTGAGTTTCCTATGGAAACAAATCATAAACTTGGGCTAGCAGCAGGAAAATTCCTTCATGATCCAACACGTTATAGACGACTGGTAGGGAGGCTTATCTACTTGACTCTCACTCATCTTGAGTTGAGCTATTCAGTTCACATTCTTTCCCAGTTTATGCAAGCACCCATAGAGGAGCATATGGAGGCAGCAAAGTGAGTACTGTGATATCTAAAAGGTAATCCTGGACAAGGAATTCTTTTGCGAAGTGACTCATATCTGAACATTGTTGCTTACTGTGATTCCGATTGGGGAGCATGTCCTATTATGAGGAAGTCCGTTACTGGCTATTTTGTGATGTTAGGAGGATCTCCAATTTCCTGGAGAACTAAGAAACAAATTGTAGTATCGTGATCATCAGTTGAAGCAGAATATACAGAAATGACCACAGTGACTAGTGACCTGATTTGGATTAAGTCCTTCTTAGCTTTTATGAGGGTATTTATCAAACATCCTTTGCAGTTTTTCTGTGAAAATTAGGAATCATTGCACATAGCGAAAAGTATTGTGTTTCATAAGAGAACCAAGCACATTGAAATGGACTGTCACTTTGTTCACGAAAGACTTGTATCTGGAGAACTGGTTATTAGGTATGTATGGTCGCGGAATCAAGAAGCTGACATTCTTACCAAGCGCTTTGGCAAGCTGTAAGGCCCGCGTACCTTTTTTTTCCGTTAAGCTATTCATAACACCTTTTATGTTATAAAAACCTATTTTATTTAACGATACAAGTTAAATTAATTATTGACGTGCCTATGTGAGCGATGATTTTACTAAAAAGAATATTTTTGTCGTTAGTAATGATGTTATTATTATTAGTTTTGAAAATCCTTCAAAGATTTCTAATAAGCGCTATTAATGGTTATTAATAAGTATTAAATCGATTAGGAACTCAAATACGATTAGGTTGTCAACCTCAGATATAGTTCGACATTTATTAAATCGAACCTGACTGTATTTGGGAACGAGTAATCGATGAAATATTATATTATAGAATTACAATTGGAGTTTGGTTTACAAATTAGATGACCGGTGTCAAGTATTGATCAGTTGGACCAAAAATAAATGAAAAGAGTAGGGAGGGGCAAACTAGTAATTTGCGTGTGTCCCTCTTTTCTTCCTCACCTGCTCGCGAGCCTCCTCCCCCCCCCCCCCCAATTCACGACATTTCACTCTCTCCCTCTGCTTTATCTTTTTCTTCCTCTCATCTCCTCTATACACGCACCCTCAAGCTCGAATTTGCAGAGAATTTTCGCCACTTTTAACTACAAAATTCCTGCATTCGACCTCCCCCATAAACTAGCCACCATTTGGTACTGAATTGAAGCAGAACCGAGAAGAACCCACCACATTTTCGGTGGGTTGGGGGCGCCAAATTGAAGCCCGAACACATGCCCAGGTAAGGCCATGCAATTTAGCTTCTAGTCACTTTCAATCTTCTATAAATTGGAGTGAAAACCCGCCACTACAAACACCCAATTCGATCTCAAGTTGATAACCGAAATTTAGGCTTGTTTAGTGCTTGAATCGGTGAAGTTTGGGCGCGAGTTGGTGCTGCTTGCGTGACTAGAGGGAAAGGCCAGAGTTTGGAGTCATTCAAAGCACCCCAAAGTCTAGCCCACAGCCGTGAATCAAACCTCTAGCTTGGGTTCAAGATGAGGGTTCCTTTCTTCCTAAATTACTACTATTTTCAATGAATTTAACTAAATTTAGTTAGTGCATGTTGATTTTGAAGTTATAAATTAGTTTGGGTAAATTGAGAATTGAGATTGAGGAATTACGAACATAATGCTGATTTTGGGTCTTTTGGATGTCGAATTGATGCTGAATGTTAATAACCAGACAGTAGAGAAATGTTTAATGAACAAAATGTTAGCATAGCTTTGTGATTCCAATAATTTATTAGTTCGAATTCCGTTTTGAAGCTTAAGGATGCTAAATCAAGTAATTGAGGAACGAACTGAATTATGTCTAAGGGTCGTGGTTAAATCAGTTTGGGCATGTTAATAGTCTATTCATAGTAATTTCAATGAAATATTATGCTTATCGATATCGGTTTGCGAACTAAAAAGCAAAATGTCGCTTTGAAGTCTCGATTGCATAAGTTGGTACACTTAAACACCATGTTGGTTATTAAGCAAGAATGTCATACCTATATATGATCGTTTTATGTACTGTTGGTTTGTATATGCCAATATTAAACCAAGCTTGGTAGTTGGATGGTTTGAGGTGGAACTATCGAGTGTTTCGACGCTCTTGTGGTCGTTGTTGTGTGAGGAGGGAGTTTGGGTTGTGAATTACCGCAATCGTGTGGATTGCGAGGCCATGTGTGGCTCATTGAGTAGATTCTGCTAGTTGTGATATGAAGTGTATAAATGTGCTATGTGTGAACCCTTTTCCCCCGATATATTACATGACGTTACGTGATTAATTTTTGAAACTTTAGACATCATCAAAAAGAAAAGGTCGTTTAGAAAGCTTGTTTTTCACGTTGAAAATGCTTTTAAGTTTGTCAGCTGTCCAATCGCTTGTTAGGACATCTAAGGTGTAAAAAGGCCCTAAATCATCGAACTACTCAGCTGGTGACTCAACTGAATAGTCTATAGGTTTAGCAAGTTTAAAAGTGAACTAAAAGTGAATTCGAAAAATGTTTTAAGGCATTGGTTTGTGTACGACTTCTCCTTATTTTCAAAAGGATTTAAACGACCTGAAAAGGGCATTTTAAGGTGCTAATTATGAAATTTAACTGACTTGTATGCTAATTGCTTATTTAAGTTTCCATTGGGTTTTGAGTTTAGAGCTAGTAAACCCATTATGTTTTTAAGAAATGTTTATGTTGAAAGTTTACGAAGGAACCTTGTTTGCCTTATAAACGAGCCAAGTGCTTGAAGTTTTTGAATAGTAACAAGTTTGGAATGTTCTAAGCCTTCAGTTTATTTATACACCATCCTTTGAGTTTTAAAAGGGATTGAAACGTGTTATCAAATGACAACTAAGGATTTTACTACGAACCTAGTTTGAATTAAGCGCTAGCTAAGTACCTTAAGTTCCAAATGGGTTTCGTTTTACAAATTAGCAAACGTATTACATTTATAGGAAGCTTTTAAGTTTAAAAGAAAGTCGATTTATGTGTTAGCAAACTTATTACGTTTACAAGAAGCTTTTAAAGTTAAAACAGAAGTCGATTTACAAGTTAGTAAATGTGTTACGTTTATAAGAAATTTTAAGTTAAAAACGAAACCTATTTACGTGTTACTAAACTTATTACGTCAATAAGAAGCTTTTAAGTTAAAAATGAAGTCGTTTTATGAATTAGTAAACGTATTACGTTTATAAGAAGTTTTTAAGTTAAAAACAAAGTCGTGCTACGATTTAACAAACTTATTACGTTTATAAGAAGCTTTTAAGTTAAAAACGAAGTCATTTTACGATTTAACAAACTTACTACGTTTATATGACGCTTTAAGTTAAAAACAAAATCGTTTTACGATTTAACAAACTTACTACGCTTATAACGAAGTCGTTCTACAATTTAACAAACTTATTATGTTTATAAGAAGCTTATAAGTTAAAAAAGAAGTCGTTTTACATATTAGCAAACTTATTACATTTACAAGAAGCTTTTAAAGTTAAAAGTGAAGTTGATTTATGAGTTAGCAAACTATTTACGTTTATAAGAAGCTTTTTAACTTAAAAACTAACGAACTATAAGCATTTAAAAAGATTATGGTCATTTTGTTAAAAAGTAAGTTTTTAGCAAAGTAATCAACTGAAAAAGAGAAAAGAAATGTGATTTTAAAGGCTAAGAAAGTGCTGGGCAAGTGGCTAGACCTTGAGGGTAGGAACTGGACTCAAGATATGAATTATCTTGGTGTGAGTTGTTCTTGGAAACTGGACGCAAAGATGACATGAGTTGTTTCCCCCTAAGGTAATGTTGGGAGCTGGACGCAAAGATGGCGTGAGCTATTCTCGGGAGCTAGACTCAAGATTTGATTATCTTGGTGTAAGTTGTTCCCTGATACGTGATGCATAAGAAAACCTTGAGCGGGACTGGACTCAGGATATGATTATCCTGGTGTGAGCTGTTGCCCCACAGAGGACAGTATCAAGGTTAGAGCTGCTCTGCCAAGACGCGTTTTGGCCAAAAGTACGTATACCCTGGGGATAACGTAGATTAAGAGTGACGATCTCACTTAAGGACGGTGTTGACCTCCCCTAGCCAGCACAATAAGATGTTTTTATGTTATAAGTAAGTCCCTAATAAATAGGAGATTTGGAATTTTGCCATTCTAAGCAGTTCAGAAAAGAAAAGAAGTTCTTTTAAAGGAATACAAGCCTCAAGAGGCCAAGTAAGGCATTTTTAAGAAAAGAAGAAAGCTTTCAAATGTACGTAACCTGCATATATATTTTATGAATGTGTTCTGAATAAAGTTTAAATGAAATTTCAAGTGAAGTTTGGTCACATCCTAGTAATGCATGGAACATTTAAGCTTTTAAAGGTGCACATCTTAAGAAAGAATGTTTCTTGCAAAGCTTTTCTTACCAATTTGGGTGTCTCAGAAGTTTTTAGAAGAGTTGTAAGTTTTAAAGAACTTTGCGTGATTTATAAGTTGTTCTTGAAAAATAACGTGAGTCACTATGATTTCCCAAGTGTGTTAGAAAGCATACTATTCGTTCTTGTGCTACATGATTACATGCCTGAATGCTTGTCAGAAAGGAAGGATGGTCATTAAGGGCCGAGGAATGAGTTGAGGGGCTAGCGTAAAGTATATGAGTGGTTATCTCTCCTTGGGGACTTTGATTGCCTAATATGATAGTAGTATACCAATACGTGATATGTGACTGTCATTGGTATGAATGCCTGCAAATGGTTTTGGTTTTAAGGAGTACGGGGATTCTCACTGAGCGTGTAGTTGCTCACCCCTTTACTTATTCCCTTTTCCAGGTTCGGATTGAGCAGGTATAAGAGATATTCTGAATTTGTTTTGATGCCGACCCCTCAAGAGTCTCTGCCAGCTTTGCAAAGTGTTTGATGCCTACTACGTTGTAAATTTTTAATTTCATTGTTGTATGTGAAAGCATGTAGCCGGCTCTGTACTTGTATATGTATCATTCTAACCCTTGTTTTAGTTGTTTGATCGTCAGTGATCCGGGTAAGTGGCCCAACGCTATGAACTTGGGTAATTTTAGCATATGTTATACCTATTTACCAATTACAGGTACCCTTAGCTGAGCTAAGACTCTAGAATGTTGCTAAAACAGGTAAAACTCTTGTAGTTTTGGTCCAGAAAGACTATCTAAATGTTAATCCAAACCCTCGATCTGCAAGAGCCTTAACGATTTACTTCTAGGAATTCCTGACGGTGTGACCCCTCCTTGGGTTGGGGGTGTTACACAAGCATCAATTTCTATTTCTACGATCCAAGTTGGGCATGATCGATCCACATGCTCCAACTTGAGGGGGAGTGATAAGATAGAAAAGATATTGTAAATATTTTATTTTTGATTCTGATAATATTTGTTACTTAGCCAAGAAGGCAGTGTTATACAGAAAATTACTGCTGTGAGTTGTTGTGCATTGCCTCCCTGAACCGATTTATCAAATTACTCTTAATTTATCACTAGTCTTGCGCTCTTTCTCTCATTTAATGGGGCAATCGATCGTTAGAAGATGAAGTGAGTTGCATGGTGTTGGGGGTATCAAAGAAGATTATGAAGGTGTTATGAAGTTGGGGAACAAAGGAGCTAAGTGTCATGTATGTTTGCTGGGTGTGGGCGCTTGGCAAATTGAAGCTAAACAACCCCCTTTTCTCTTCTCTTTTTTTTTTTTTTTGGTTTTGGTTCATGTAAAACCCAAGTCACTAAAATATCTAGGCCCAAAGTCGAACCCAAAATCTTTAATGTTCATTGACCCACTCGATTCTGCTAATTTCGCTTGATCTAAAATTCCACGGAGTATTAATTTTTTGGGCTTACATAAGTCGAGAAGTTTCAAAAGTAATAATAACAACAACAACAACAATAACAACAATAATAACAAAATTTATCCATTTAAATAAGCAAACAAGTATTAACCTAACTTAACTAAATAATAAAATTACGGTTGCCAAAATCGTTAGATAAATTAGTTAGTTCTAACTAAAATAAAAAAAAAAAACCCGGCTATTACAAAATCATAGGGATTAGGAGAAGAGCATACAAAAGACTGACTAGCATTTTCAGATTGCCATTGATGTCGAGCCAAAGACTCAAAGAAATCCCACATCATATCAAAATTTAAAGCACAAAGACCACCACTTATGGACTCCAAGAGAACTTGGGCCTCATGAGTTATACTCTCAAGCACAACTTCACATATTTCCCATTTTCCATACGTGAAATGCACATATTAAGTATGATAATCATTCAATCTACCCATGATTCAGAGATAATCGATTGCACCACCAAAGCTCACTCAATCCCTTTTTCAAGGGTCAAAGAATAGTTTAATTATTCTAACCACATATTTTCACAGAGTTAGCTTAATTAAACTAGAAAAGTAGAAACCCAAGACCTAGTCAAGATTTAAACTATTTTCATGTCTAAATGCTGGAAATTCTCGCTAACCATACTAGATAATTAACCTCACCTTTTATCACAAGTCAATTGCCCCAAAATACAGATGAAAGCTCTTTCAAGCATTTCATCGAGCACTTGGCGGACGTGAAAGAAAACTCAAGATTCAAGCATAAACAAGATTGGCTAAGGCTTAAATAAAATCAACTAGCCAACTTAAAGGCCAATCACAACCGAAGTTAACAAATTTAAGCACAATCAAACATCAAAACATAAGTGAAACAAAGAACTAATAAACTAGCAAAGAAGCTAAAATCATGACACTAAAGAGAGAAAGAGAAGAGGAACTTAGTTTTCAATCTTCAAGTCAATCGATCTTGTACATAGTATGCATAAACTAACCTAAGTTATTCTCCACCTAATGGGGTTTGGAAGTGGCTAACATAAACCTTAATCGACCTTCAAAGACTCCAGCAAAAGGCCTCCCTCAAATAATTATAATTCTTACATAAATATGCCTAAAAGTTGGTTGACAGGCTTGCCCAACTATGTAAAATTTCTAGGAGAGATGCATGGCCGTGCAAAAGTGGTTGTGCAACTCTCGGGTATTGCTGCCTAATCAATATGCTTAGTCATGCAAAACGCGCAACGTCAGCCGTGCATCTCTTCAACCTTTTAGCCAGCTTTAGAAACTTTGCACGATAGGTCGTGTTGGGCTTTTTTTTTCCTTAGTCCTTCACTTGATTTTCAACATTTTGACCCTAGTTCTTGCTGGCTCTAAGATTAATATTATTTTCTACAAAATAAACATAAATCAAATAAGAATTCTAGAAATTAAAATTTATTATGGGCTAAAGTCAGATAAATAAGAGTATAAATTACGATATCTTGGGGCTAACCATATGCCCCGACACCTATCTTTTGCTCACCCTTGAGCAAAACAAAGAAAAACTACCTAAGGACTTAAATCATTTTTGTAGGTATCACGGTTGGATTTAGCGTATGCAAGAAACCGTTTAAACCCCTTGGTTCCCCTAACGGGAAGATTGAGGTCTCGTGAGGATTTACAGAAGATATGCCCACAAAACCTTGAAATAGAAAAATAAAACAAGAAAAGTAATAAAAATAGAAATCTTTTTGGGTTTACAAACAAAACACAAATACATACATGGGAGAAAACTATACACATTCCAATCAACCAAACCACCCTTGCAATAAAGATATTAACCTGTATATAAACAGAATATACATATCAAGGCTCTCAATACCAATAGATGACATCAAAGTACTAACTTTTCACCCCACCCTTCATCAAAACTTTGAATCCATCCTAGTACTTGGTGTGCAAGTGCATCATCGTCCTTGTAAAATCTGACTCAATCCCACTTGACTAACACAAGCTACATTATTGAGTTACCAACCTGAAAACAAGCTTTCTCAGTACCACTACTGCCTCAAAGCTGGAACCCAGTAGTGCATGGCTCAAAGGAATACTTGTCATTTCTAACACTATTTTAACTCTTCCTTTTTTTGGTTTTTATTTTTTTATAGAGAAAACAAAAGTAACTATGTATATGGACAAGTGGGAGAGTCAATCATCAAAGACTAAAACCCTACGTTAATGACAAAGTATAAATAAGGGTTGGATTTCGCGGCTATAACGAACTATCCAAGTTAGGATTATGGCCTAGAATGACACACTTAGGAAAAAGATCTATCATGCACATCATACTTACATACAAGCTTGTAGTCAACGTACAAGGGATCAAAGCCAAAGAAGACAGTACAAAACTCCCCAAAATTCCTAAAGTATTTTTTCCTAATTTCTTGTTTCTTTTTCTAAAGTTTGAAGCATGGTTTCTCCTCCCCCACACCTAGAACTCACAATGTCCCCATTGCTAGCCAATGAGCCATCACACCAGCAAAACACTTATTTATGTGAAACAAACCCACAATAATAAATATATAAAAATAAGAAACAAATTGGAAAAGGGAAACATACTTAGACAAAATAAAAAAAAAAGAAAGAGAAAAGAGGGAATGAATTTGCTAGTTAGGTGCTAGGTATACGTAAACTATCATCTCCTCAAGATGGGGCTACAAAAGGTTGGAGGAGCATCAACCACTCCTCCTCATCGCAAGATCGAAGCCACCAATTCAGACGTCATCAAATCTCGCAGGAGCTTACCGAACACCTGAGCATCCAACTCAGATGAATATAAGTAAGAGCACACCAACAAGAATTTAGAAATGATGGTAAGTGCTCTCCCAAACTTATCAAATGCCTTGGAAGAATAAGTAGAATAATCAAATGTAGTAGTCAACATGATTTTTCCAGGTTTCTCCTCTAGGTACAAACTATAAGGATCAAGGGAAGGGTCATACCCTCTAATGTCACATAGGGATGCATCTAATACATGCATATAAGAGGGGATGGTGTAGAGTATGGGAGATGAGAAGGGGACTAAGTCAAGGGCCTCAGTAAGAATGATATTCATGCACTCGCGGCCAAGAGAGACACCAGCAATGACATCACCACTACACCACTCCTCTAAATATTGCTCAACCAAATGCAAGTTCTTTTAACAAACCAACTGAATCAGCCTTATCACAAGGACTAGCATCATCCCTAAAAGGCTCACCCACCTTGAACTCCATGCACCAAGCTAAAGGGAGGGGACAAATATAGGTAAGGGAGTGCTAAGTGAGGATCGGGCAACAACCAATAAAGGAGGCAAGGGAGTGTCGAATAGTTTTTTTTGCTCAGACAAGGGTTTGTCAACAAAAAAATCAGACTCGAAGGGAAAGGAAGACTCATCATCATCATAAAAACTAAACCCAAGTTTAGTAACAGGTAGCCTAAGGTCGGTCTCATGTGATAGGTGATACTCCTACAAATGATTTTAAAACTTAGCATTTTGCTCATTCATTGTCTCAATCATGCTACTTAATCTAACAAAACCTTCATTAGAAATCTCATAATAAGGACAAGAATTCACATCATGACTAGAAGATTGACAACTAGACCATACAACATGAGCATAATAAGGATGGTGATGATAAGAATCCCAATGTTGATCAACACATGGAGATTGAGCATGCAAATTATAGAGGTTGGGCGAAGGGCACACAAAGGGCACACTAGCATGTTTAGATTGCCATTGATGCCAAGCCAAAGACTCAAAGAAATATCACATCATATCAACATTTAAAGCACAAAGACCACCACTCATGGACTCCAAGACAGCTTGGGTCTCATGAGTTATAGTCTCAAGCGAAACTTTGCATATTTACCATTTTTTGTACGTAAAATGCACATATTGAGCATGATAATCATTCAATCCAGATAAGTGTTGCCAAAAATATTCATGCTCAAATTAGGGAAAATAAAAAATCGGCATTATATTTTTTCAAACTTTTAGTTATAATTTTTTTAGTTATTTCAAATTAAAAGCCTAGTCTAAAATACTCAAGTAGGCTTCAATATTGAAAAACAACAACTCCTTGGCAACGGCGCCAAAAACTTGATGGGTGAAAAATTAACACAAGTACACGGTGTTGGTGTAGTTGTAGCTAGCAATCGACGAATACGAGTCGTATCCATGGGGAGTTGTGTTTCTAATTACCAAAGTCAACTTAAGCATCTTAAGCTAGGCAAAACAAAGGTTGGTAGGAATAGAACTAAACTACTAAAACAAACAAAAGTGACTTTGATTATGCTTAAACCTAAGATACACCAACAATCAAGTTAAACCCTCACTTTCCCAAGTGATACTAGCATTCAGAGATAATCAGTTACACAATCAAAACACATTCAAGCACTCTTTCAAGGGTCAAAGTTAGTTTAATTGTTCTAACCACCTACTTTCATGGAGTTAGCTCAATTACACTACACGAGTAGCAATCCAAGACCTAACTAGGATTTAAACTATTTTCATGTCTAAATGCTAGCTAGTCTCCATACCTTTACTAGACAATTAGCCTCACCTTTTACCATAAGTCAATTACACCAAAACACAGATTAAAGCTCTTTCAAGCACTTTGTCAAAAACTTGGCGAACGTGAGAGAAAACTCAAAATTCAAGCATAAACAAGATAGGCTAAGGTTTTAAAAAAAAACCAACTAGCCCTCTCACAACCAAAGGTAATAAATTTAAGCACAATTAAACATCAAAACATAAGCGAAACAAAGAACTAATAAACAAGCAAACAAGCTAACAGTATGAAGCTAAAGACAGAAATAGAAGATGTAAAACCTCGATAGTTCCAATAATTATAAATATTCATTTTTTTTTCCTGAAGTGAACTGACCCAGAAGTCTTGAGCTTCGTAAGATGATTTAATTTTTGGGAAATTTAAGGGTATAGTTTAGGAGTTAGTTTAAGTCAATCAAGACAAAAATAATATTTAATTTTCGATTCCTTGCACCTAAAAATTTTTAAAAAATTAAATAAAGAGTATTTTATGCAAATGAAGTTTTTGAATTAGCCAAAATTTTCTCCTTAAGCAGTGTATTTTTTAAGAAAAAGAATTTTTTTCTGTTCTTCTGTTTCCTTTTTCATTTTCTTCCTCCAACTTTCCCCTCCTTCCACTAAACCCTAACCCTAGAGAGTGTTCACCCACCCTTAATAAGACCGCACACACAACTCTCTCTCTCTTTCTCTCTCTCTCTCTCTTTCTCACATTTCTCTCTCCTTCGCACACACACATACACACACACTGGAAAATATTACCTTACAAACGTATGTAATTTATTAGGTACATATGTTGCGCGTACAGTACACAGCCTCAGACCTAAGCAATTAAAAATGACTTAATTTTGCTTGTTGGCACAAAAGATTCACTATAATTGGGGAAAGGTTCCCTACAGTTAGGAAATGATTCACTGCATTGCATAAAAAATTCATTGGATCAGATTAAGATGTAAAACTGTGGAGTAAATGCTGGTGTTGTCCATATTTCACCATTGCCATTGTTGCACCACAATCACAATGTGGCTTACATATGCTTATATAGCTGTGTGATATGCAGATAGTCTTTCCAGTGTTTCAGAATAGATATTACTTTGTTGTGTGCTTCAATTTCTTGACAAAGAAGGTGGAGATTATCCATTCTGTTAGTCATAACAATGTGGACAATTGTGCTATTCTTGTTTGTGTCAGACTCTTGGTAATTTTCTATATTACCTTTTCGTCATTTTGATATTCTAATCCTCTAATATTTGAAGTTACCTATTATAAATGTATACTACCTTTTTTTCATAGGTTTGGTGCTTCTTAAAGTATTTTCCTGATAAAATTCCCAAATCAGCTAGGGGTAAAGCTATTTCTATGGAGAGTTTGCAATTAAAGCAACTGAAACTACCGTGGATGGAAGTTTCAAGAAAAACTTATATATATCCTGACTCAGGGGTGTATGAAATGCGACATTTGGAGATGTACATGGGAGATGTTGAAAAATTGAATACCGGGTTTAAGAAATTCAATGTCAATTCATTTTTTTTCCCTTGTTATAATTAAGTGAATTATATCATCAACAGTTTTGACAAGTTTTTGCTCTCAACAAGCACCCTTGTTGAAGAAGCCCATCCATCCTATCTACTTACCAAGGGCCACGTCTAGATGGATTTAGAGTATAATTACATGTAGTAAAGGTCCATATATTTAGTTACATAGATCAGCTATGTATCGAACAGAAAGAAATATGGCTTGAGGCTTGAAATCCTCAGGGTTCTCCTTGGAGAACTCCTTATAGCTCTATAATGCCCTATTTTTCAGCAATCCTCAGAGTTTTCCTTAGTATAGCAATCACAACATTCTCAGACGAAGCCTCAAAAGAGATGAGATTAACGGCCAATCTGCCTTAAAAAAGGACTTAAATTTGCTTCTTGGCCCAAAGGTTCACTACAATTGGGTAAAGGTTCCCTTCAGTTCGGAAAAGATTCACTGAATTGTAGAAAACATTTCAATTTTGCTTATTGGCACAAAAGGTTCACTGCAATTGAGGAAAGGTTCTCTGCAGTTGGGAAAAGATTAACTGCATTGCATAAAAGATTCATTCAATCAAAATTAAGATGTGCAGTTACAAACAATACCCTGTCATTGAATAGGAATCAATAGTAGCATGTGCATCTACAACCACCAAAACAGTTCTAACATCTACAAATTCGATCAGCTCTAACATCCACAAAATATTAAATTGTGTAAAAATAAATGATGGTGTCTTCATGCTATCAATTTTGACATTCATAGTGTTACCAAATATTTCCAAGTGCACCGTCTCCGACACACGTTGTGGTACATGCCACCTGCATTAACAAATATTTTGTCATTTAATCATAAAACTTTTCTTACTATATTTGTTAAAATATAAAGTGATCTTGTAATTTATTACCTCAGTAGTTGCAGCTCCAACATTAGTGTTGGACATGTTAGGATCCTCCAGAGGCCGTAGACCACTTGTAACCTTCAAAAACCATATAAATTACTCCTTCAATTATGAAGTGAAAATGAAACTTTTTCATTATTTCTTTAATTAAATTTTGAGAATTTGAGTACAGTGATACCTCAGTAATTATTATGTTCATTTACTGATAGTTATTCTATGAATAACAGAATTTTAGACGGTTAACCGTTCTTATTTTTTGTTGTATCTTTCCAAAAATGCAGTGAAACCTTTGTAGATTGTAGTGAAACCTTTGTACACTGCTATGAACTTTTTGAATAAATCAGTGTACCTTTTTTGTCAGCTTATGTGCAACGATTTTGGCGATTACAATCATGCATTTGGGGGATTTTGTCGAACACCTTATGTGCAAAGAATGTTGACTTTAAAAGTTGCACTAGGTAGACATACTTTGCATTAAAGACTGATATATAATTGTTTGTTTGAGAAATTTTATCAAACATACCTCCAGCATGAACTCCTAACAGCTATAACTCTTCAATAAGCAAATTTTCTGCCTCAGCTATAATTTGTTCCTCAAAATCCATTGATTTAAGTATGTATTCTTGCTAATTTTCAAAGAGAGTTTTCTGCCTCAGCTATAATTGTTTGTTCGAGGATTAATCAAGTATCTACTGCTTTTTATTACTAAATGATGGTGAACGTTTGTATGGTGGGTCGCCTAAATTCAAAAAGAGACTATCCAGTTACTGCATGGGCAAGGGTAGTGGAATTAGGTTTGTTGGACCCAATTAAGCCAACATTCAGCTTGGTCAAATTCAAATTAGGTTTGTTGGGCTAAAAAATTTCAGGTTTATTGGGCAAGGTAGTGAAAAGCCTCTCTATATAGGTGTGTATATTAATATGGTACATGGATATGTACCATAGACTCGTTGCACTCTCTCTCTCTCTCTCTCTCTCTCTCTCTCTCGATTTTCTCTCTTTCTCCCACACACTCTCTCTCACCCGCAGCAACTGGCCCATCCATTGGCACCGCCATCCTACCAGCCGCCAAACCACCCTATTGGTTGAGTATGGCCAGGGTTCATGAAACACGAATCCAAGTTTTCTTTCCCTTCAATTCTTTTTTTTATACACTTTCATGTAGATTAATGAATCTGAAATTTTCTTTATGTTCCTTTGATGTTTCAAGTTTACGTTGTTGAGTTGAGGAATTAAAAACAGTCCAAGTCTCTACCTTTTTCCTTAAACTCTTTAAAGATAATGTTTTCATCTTTAACCCTTAATATTTTAAAGCTTGGATTGGATTAGGGGATTATGATTTGTGGTTTGAATTAAAAGGGACATTGTATAATTGCATTACGAAGGTTTTACGCAATGGGTCCTAGTGTTTGAGACCAAAAATTTAGGGGATTATCGCTCCTACTATAGTCAGAACGTATGGAAACTTTGAAAAATTACTGATTAATATTGACGGGCTAAAAAATCATATGATTTATAGGGTTTATATATCTTGGAGTCCTCTACATCTAGAATTTTGAATCGTCCCAATTGGAGTTAAAATAAAAAAAGTTATGATAAACATACGAGGACTGCACAAATCTAGATGGTACTGGGTTAGTTTGAGAACGTTGCTTAATGAAACAGTTAAGACCAGAATTTGATAATTTTATTAAAATGAAATTAGTTTTTCTATAATGGCCTTAATCTCCAAAATCCTATGTCTAGAACATGAGTTATGGCCTCTGGAAGTTGGACCTAAGTTCTATCCCTGATCTGGACAATCCATACAAGGGTTTAATTAAAGAAATAGAATTCCAAAATTTCATGAAAGTTATTTTGGGAAGTCAAATTGGTAATCGAGCACAAAAATAGGTCTTCAAGTGATTTATGAACCACAATTCGTTAATTTCAATTTTGAGCTAAGGGTAAAGCCTAACAAAACTCGCTTTTGGAATTGGAATAGGCCCAAGCTAGAAACTCGAGCTCAAGCTTAGGCATCACTTTTGATCAGGCAACAATCATGTTCTAACTCCCCTGAACATCGCTTTAAAAATGTGCTTTATGTGGGTTATCCTTACGTTGGTTTGAATTGATGTTCGGGGCACCTTCTTGAATAAATTGATGTGTGGTGAGATGTTAATGTTATTATTGAAGCTTGGCATGAATACTGGAAGTGTTTAAGTGTGCCTTTAAATAATTTATTTTTAGCATGCCTTTAAATGGTTTTGGACCCTTAGGTTAGGATGGGCTATTTGAAATTTTGGGCACATAGCCTATTCTTAAATGTGATAACCAAGCAAATAAATTAGGCGAGAAGAGGGAGGTTTGCTCCTGATCATAAAAAGGCCTTATAGCCTTCCCCGGATATGCGCATGCATGGTAGCTGGCCACATGTCATTTTCTTGATGGACGTGGGCTGGTTTATCTATAATTGTCCAATTTGACGATATGCCATGAACTGGATAAGTGGTTGTATTTAAACCAGATGTAGCATGAGACCTAGTGGGGTTGCTCGCCTTTATATTGCAAACTGAGCTGAAAAAGACTTAAATGAACTTAGGGATTTGGATCAGATGGACTAGCCACCATTAATGAATCATTTAGGTTACTTTTTCCCCTTTCCCAACACTGGTTAAGATGAATTTATGTGTTGTTTTGACTTTTAGGGGTGGTTGTTACTGAGCTTTGTCTCATTCGTTCAAATGTTTTGTTTTTCAGGTGATGATCATGAGCATAGAGATGGGACATCCGTTTAGAGTAAGGTCGTTAATGCATAGGACTTATAAACTATTGTCTTGAATAAAATTTTCTAAAGTGGACATTTGGTTTAAACTTATTATGTTGGACTTGACTCTTGTGGTTTGACTTAGCATTAAATGTTCAATAATAGATTTCCTGTCATACTTAACCTTGTGTTTCCTAACAGGAAATACGGCGGTAATGCCCCGTTAGGTTATCCACTGCCACATAGGTTAAATATTAGTAATTAATTAAAATTAGAAATTTTAGGGTGTTACAAAGTGGTATCAGAGCACAGGTTTACGGACCTGAAAGCTCGCTTGGCAATGTTGTGATCCAAATAAACAATGTAAAAGCCAAAGATCTAAGAACTGCATGGAGAGTGAGCATAGGACGAGAAAAAGGAATGCATGTATCTGCCATAAATATATTGGGATATCTGGTTTACTAGTAATTATTCGTGTATAGGATGAATGGTATGCAACATTGTCATTGCATGGGGGGTCGTTGTCCACGAGAGAATAGTCAAGAAACCTAGGTTTCAGATGGTTGACCATATCCAACAAGTTGAGGAGGTCCTACATGGGTACCTAGATGATGTGTTTAATAGTTGCTTAAGACTTGGGGAAAACCAAGCTCGTTTCTTCCTCTTGACCCTTCAAAGTGACCCAAAAAAACACTATTAAATTAATTAGATACATCCTAAGGTTCGAGTGTCTTGTCACTGTGTCATTGGTGTGACTGATAGCGTATTAGTATGAACTTAGCAGAGTTAGTTGCTCGTTTACTTGATGTGGGCCCGTATGACCAACCCCTTAGACGTACTACCTTGGAGGAGACCCCACCATCCCTTGATGGGGAGGAAATAGAGAGTTCCACCCAAAAGAAACCCAAACAGCCTAGGGAGGACAAGGAGGAACCCATAGAGGGGAAGGATCCCAAGGAGGAATCCGTAAAGGAAGAGGAACCCGTGTAAGAGAAGGGACCCGCACAAGAGGAGGAACCCATAAAAGAAGAGGACCCCGAGGAGGAACCAATGGAGGAGGAGGACCTCGAGGAGGAACCCATAGAGGAGGAGGACACTAAGGAGGAACCCATGGAGGAGGACCCTGAGAAGGAACCCATGGAGAACTTAGAGGATAAAGACTTAAAGGAGGAATCTGGCGAGAATTAGAACCTCGAAGGACTTGTGGAAGATGAAGACCCTAAGAAAGAGGAGACGGAAGACGAAGATCCCTAAGAAGCAGACCTAGATGAGGAACCAGTGGAAGAACCTAAGTTTGAAAGTGCACTTGCAATTGAGTCTAAACCTGAACCTGAAGCTACTTATTAAAAGTGGGATAGGTGTGGTAGGATGTGTTGGGGGGACATGTCCATTAGATGCTCCAAGGCAGTAGATGTTGGATGATTGTTTAAAGCCTATAATATTATATTTTAAAGATTGTATTGTTTTCTTTCTTTTTATGCTTGCTAGTAGAATTGGAATTGAGGAAGTTATCTAATTACTTATGTACTGGGAATAGTGGTGTGAAAAACATTTATCATTTCTAGTCTATGCATTGAATTTATTCATTGCGTTACATGGGTGTGAAAAACTTTTATGATTCTTTTAGAACTGTGTGTTTGATCTATACATGAAAATTAGTGATTTTAATGGAATGTGTATGAGACATGTGGTTATGTGTCGTAAGAACTCGAGCGTGTAAGTGCTAGACCAATTGACCAATAAGAATGATATAAATTGATGCAACTATGAATGTTATTATATGTCTGTTCAATAATGGTGATGTAAATTGTGGTGGATTGTTAAAACGTTGTTGCATGTCACAAGCTATTATGACTGAAACTAAACTCAATTTATTTCCAAATCAGGATGTCAGGAATTAATGGAGAATCTCAAACCGGACCACATCCCACTCCACAGCTCCACTTGAATTTAGAGAACAATAAGGCTAGCTTGAGGGAGTGACTAGAAGCCCTTCGGCCTAGGAATGGGGTTGGGGCTCCCTGCAATATGGATGAGACCACCCACTAACTAGGACAGACCTCATGAACCTCCTACTTCTAGAGCTAATATAGAAGCAAGGGGGACAAATGCAACAACAAAACGAACACACCCAGAAAGTAATGGAGGAAAGGGAAAAGAACACAGGGGATGACAACTCCTACATGTTTAAGAGACTTGCTAGCCATGACTTACCGATGTACGATGGTGCCCCCTGAACCTAAGGCATTTGAAGATTGGACTCAGGGCATGCAGAAGTTGTTTGATGCTCTCCAGTGCCCTAAGGAATCAAGGGTAGTATTTACTGTGCTCTACTTGGAAGATGAGGCCAATCTTTGGTGAGCTACTGTAAGGTGAAAACAGTATGAGCCTCAATTTGGGTGGAATAGGTTTAACGAGTTACTTAAGAACTTCTTCTACCCAATGTCCCTTCAAAAAGCCAAGGAGAACGAGTTTATGCAATTGCAATAAGGAAAGATGAGCATGTAGGAATATGCTTCTAAATTTGTGGAGCTCTCTCGCTTCACCCCTCCCATTGTGGCAGATGAAAAATTAAAGATGAAAAGGTTTGAGGTAGAGCCTAACCCGAACCTCAAAGAAAGGATGCCAGTGCATTAATATATTTACTATAAGGATATTTATGACACAGCCGTCAACGTGGAGAGGGTGGTGAAGGAGAAGAATGAGTACTACAATGAGCAGTGAAGGAATCAAATGAAGGGGGAACAGTAGGAAAATCACCACTTTCAGAGTCAATACGAAAAGCCTCAAGGGAACTACCACAACAGCAACAACAATCTGTGTGGTGCACAACACACTAGCAATCGGCCTAGGGTGACCTTTAATGCTTGCATGAAGCTAGGGCACTAAGTACGTAAGTGTCATACCAATAGGAGATGTTATTGTTGTGGAAGCCCTCAACATCAGGTGAGGGATTTCCCACGTCCACCACCCCCTATTGATAAGAGGCATAGAGAACAACACTCACACCAACAATACCAAAACAAGGGTGGTAAGCAGCAAACATGAACAACCAATCCCAAACTCCCTAGTGAAACCAGCCGATACCTCCCAACCAAGCACCTCGGAACACTGGAGGTACAACTATGTGATGTAAAGGAAGGAAACTGAAGATGCTCCTAATGTAGTGATTGGTACTTTCTCTATCAAAACTCAACCTGTTGAAATCCTGTTTGACTTTGGTGCTATGCATTCTTTCATTTCTGTCAAGTTAGTTGAGTCATTAGGGCAAGTTCCAACATCTAGACACTCTGTATTACTTGTGGCCCTTCCTAATGGGAACATAGTGAGGTGAGATGAGTTATATAAGGATTTCCATATCCAAATTTACGGCCATAAGTTCTTAGTTGACCTGTACAAATTTAGGTTGACTGATTTTGATGTGATTTGGTATAGACTGGTTATCAAAACATCAAGCACCAATGATTGTCCTCAACAGAAGATCAACCTAATTGGGCCTAAGGGAGAAAAGGAAATTCATAAAGGGAAGGTCTTATAGTGTGGAGTGAGACTTATCATAGTAATAGAAGCCTAAAAGCTAGTAGGACAAGGTTGTGAGGGGTTTTTACACAATGTCATAGATACTGAAAACCCTGAGTTATCCCTTAAGGACATTCCAATAGTTCAGGAGTTTCCTGATGTCTTCCCTGAGGAGATACCAGGAATTTCACCCCCTAGGGAGGTGGAATTCTACATTGACTTGGTGCCAGGAGCAACCCCTATCTCAAAAGCCTTTACTGGGTGACCCCATCAGAACTTAAAGAGCTAAAAGTCTAGCTTGATGAGTTACTGGAAATGGGGTATATTAGACCAAGTACGTCCCCATGGGGAGCCTCGGTACTATTTGTGAAAAACAAGGATGGAACCTTGAGGTTATGCATTGATTATAGGGAGCTTAACAAGATAACCATCAAGAACCGCTATCCTTTACCTCGGATAGATGACCTTTTTAACTAGTTAAAGGGTGCAGGGACTTTTTCTAAAATATGTCTTCGATCTGGCTACCATCAACTCAGTATCAAGGATGATGACATACCCAAGATGGCATTCTGCACTCGATACAGACACTATGAGTACATAACAATGGCTTTTGGGCTCGCTAACGCCCCAACCGCATCCGTGGACCTGATAAATAGAGTCATTAAACCTTATTTGGGTCAATTGTAGTAATGTTCATAGATGATATGTTGATCTACTCGAGAACACTAGAAGAACATATGCATTGCTTGAGGATAGTTTTAAAAGTGCTAAGGAAAATGAATTGTATGTGATATTGAAGAGGTGTGAGTTTTGGTTGGAAAAAGTGGCGTTTTGGGGGGCATGTGGTTTCCAGAGAACGAAACTCTACGGATCCTCAAAAGATAGAAGCTATAACACAGTGGCTTAGACCCAAGAATGCAATTGAAGTGAAGAGTTTTCTGGGATTAGCAGGATACTATCGCAGATTTGTTCAGAACATGTCTAAGTTCACTAGGGGTGTTCAAAAATATCCAAAACCAAATACCCGAACTGAAAAGATGTTACCCGATCTGAAAATTCGGGTACCCAAACCGAAATAATCTAAAAATTTGGTTTAGGTACCTGAACCATTATTTTTTTTAAGATTTTTGGTTCAGGTACGGGTTGGCCAAATTTACGAATTCGAGTACCCTGAAAACCCCAAAATCTTTTTTTTATTTTTTCAAAAATAGGACTATAGGGTAGGCTGAGCATTGTGCGTGTGCTAGTAATGCTACTGCCCACTGAAAATCTGAAGCTCGAATTTTCCTACTGGTGGTTGGTGTTGTTCCTCATCCTTGTCCCCCCCACTCTCCATCTCTCTAAGTCAAGTCCCAAATCCAGACTGACTTGCACTCGCAAGTTGCAAGTCGTAGCCTCCTGTCGACTATTGTTTTTTGCATTTCCAAGGAGTGATGTTTTATGGTTTGATGCCTTCCATTCTCCAACTATTGTTTTTTGTATTCACAAGGAGTGATGTTGTCAAGTAATTGTGGATAACATAAAACAAAACTGTTTGGCAAAGAGAGAATGTTTAAAAAAATTGGGTTATTAGGTAACCTAAACCCTAAACCGAAATTTTGGGTATCCGAATTAGGTACCCAATAGTTGAGGGTGCACTGTGAGATCTTTACTAACCACCAAAGTCTAAAGTACCTATTTTCACAAAGGGACTTGAACCTGAGGCAGACAAGATCGTTAGAATTCCTTAAGGATTATGACATAAACTTCTAGTACCACTCAGGAAAGGCAAATGTGGTAGTCGATGCATTGAGTCACAGGTTATACCCGACCCTCAACTATTTATTAGCGTTACCTAGAGATTTATGTGAGGACTTTAAGAAGTTGGAGATCAATGTAGTGATAAACGAGGGACAAAGCCATACTTTATACCATGGCGGTGACTGGCAACTAGAAAGGAACAAGCCTGAAGTGCTAGCAAGTAAGGTGACTGGCTACGTGATCCACGAAGATGGAACCTTAAGGTTCCAAAATCGGGTATATGTCCCAGCTGTGGAGGAACTTAAGAAGAAAAATCTAGATAAGGGGCACAACACCCCACATTCGGTACACCCTAGGGGAAACAAACTGTATAAGGACTTGAAACATACCTTCTGGTGGAGTAACAT
Organism: Selenicereus undatus; assembly: GCA_017589665.1. NCBI lineage: Eukaryota > Viridiplantae > Streptophyta > Magnoliopsida > Caryophyllales > Cactaceae > Selenicereus > Selenicereus undatus. The sequence continues at coordinate 90,757,297 of JACYFF010031952.1, read as the reverse complement.
GAAATAAGAGGTAGCAGACTACGAGGCCAAGTGTCTAACCTGTTAGCAGGTGAAAGTGGAACACCAAATACCTACAACCCGTATGTCGCAAGGCTCCTAGAACCATTAGAGGTTCCTGAGTCGAAATAGTACTCAAATTTCTTGGATTTTGTGCTGGGCTTACTACCCACCCAAAGAAAGAATAATACAGTTTAGGTCATCATAGACAGACTCATGAAGACAAAACATTTTATAGCAATGAGGAACACATGGACATTAGATCAATTTTCCCATGCCTATATAAAGGAGATCGTTCGATTACATGGGGCACTAAGCTCCATAGTTTCGAACCAGGACACCAGATTTCAATTTGGATCCTAGCAAAAACTACCAAAGTAATTTGGGACGTTACTACACTTTAGTACAGCCTTCCACCCAGCTACAAATGGATAGATTGAACGAACGATTCAAACATTGGAAGACATGTTATGACCTTGTGCTCTGGACTTCATAAAAGCTTGGGACAAGCAATTGGCACTGATCGAGTTCTCCTACAACAATAGCTACCATTCTAGTATTGGGATGACTACTTACGAAGTGTTGTGTGGTAGACGATGCAGAACCCTACTGTGTTGTTAGGAGATTTATGACGTGTTAGCCATTGGACCTAAGCTAATCCAAACTACTACCCAAAAGGTCAGGGTAATCCAAGAACAAATGAATGCAGGTCAGAGCCATCCGAAAAGCTATGCAGACAGAAGGCATAGGTCTCTAGAGTTTGAGGTGGGAGACCACATTTTCCTTAAGGTGTCACCAACGAAGGGCATCACGAGATTCTGCATGGCTGGCAAGCTTGGCCCTAGGTACATAGGGCCATATTCCATCCTTCAATGAGTTGGGGAAGTAGCCTATTGATTAATTAGAACTACTGCCAGAATTTCCAAGGGTCCATAATGTCTTCCACGTATCACAGGTACACAAGTATATTCCTAACCCTTCCCACGTCGTCGAACCAAACCCTATGCAACTTCAAGAAGACTCATTGTATGAAGAGCACCCAATCCACATCTTGGATTGAAGAGAAAAATAGCTTCGCAAGAAAACAGTACCACTAGCAAAAGTCTTCAGGGCTAATCATGAGATATCGAAAGCCGCCTGGGAACCTGAGCAGGAGATACGATCAAAGTGCCCTCATTTGTTTGATTAATCAAGTGCGTACGAAATTTCAAGAACGAAACTTCCTTTCAAGGGAGTACAATGTAAAACGCCGAAAATTCCTATAATTATAAATATTCATTTTTTTTTTAAGTGGACTAAGCTAGAAGGCTTGAGCTCATGAGATGATTAAATATTTAGAAAATTTAAGGGTGTAGTTTTAGGAGTTAATTTAAGTCAATCCAAGCAAAAATGATATTTATTTTTCGATTCCTTACACCTAAAAATTTCGAAAAAAATTAAGTAAAGATAATTTTATGCAAATAAAGTTTTTGAATTAGCCAAATTCCCCCTTTCCCAAGCTGTGTTTTTTAAAAAAGGAAATTGTTTCTCTTCTTTTCTTTCCTTTTTAATGTTCTTTCGCCAACTCCCTCCCTCATTCCACTCAACGCTCACCCTAGAGAGTGTTCCCCGACCTTTAGTTAGCCCCCACCCACAACCCTCTCTCTCTCTTCCTCATGTTTTCTCTCTTCTTTGTACACTCTCTCTCTTTCTCTCTTGGTTTTCTCTCACTCTCACTCTCTCTCCCACCTGCAGCCACCAGCCAATAGTCGCCCTCAAGCGAATCGCCGAGCGGCCAGCTTCCCCACCTGCTTCTTCTTTTGGTTGAGTATATCTAGGGTTCATAAAATCCTAATCCAAGTTTTCTCTCCCTTCAATTCTTTTTTTTTTATAAACTTTCATCTAGATTAATGAATCTGAAATTTTTTCTATGTTTCTTTGATGTTTCATATTTAAGTTGTTGAGTTGAAGAATTAAAAATAGTCCAAGTCTCCTCCTTTTTTTCCTTAAACTCTTTCAAGGTGAAGTTTTGCTGTTAACCCTCAATATTTTAAAGATTGGATTGGATTAGGGGATTGGGATTTGTGGTTCAAATGAAGGGAACATTGTATAATTACGTTATGAAAGTTTTGGACAATGAGTGATAGTGTTTGAGACCAAAAACTTAGGGGATTATCGCTCCTTCTACAGTCAGAATGTATGGTAAATTTACAAAATTACTGATAAATATTGGCTTGCTAAAAAATCATGAGATTTGTAGAGTTTATATATCTAGAAGTCCTCTATATTTGAATTTTGAATCATGTTAATTAGAGTTAGGATCATAAAGTTATGATAAAAATACTAGGACTGTGCAAATCTAGATGGTACTGAGATAGTTGGAGAACATGGCTTATTTGAACTAGTTAAGACTAGAATATGATAGTTTACTTAAAATGAAAGTTATAGTAGACAAATTAACCGCTCCAAATTTTGATATCTAGAACGTGAGTTATGACCTTTGGAATTTGGACCTAAATTATGTCCCTAATCTGGACAATCCATATAAAGGTTTAATTAAAGAAATAGAATTCCAAAAATTCACAAAAGTTATTTTAGGAAGTCAAATTGGCTAATTGAGCATAGAAATAGGTCTTCAAGTGATTTATGATTCACTGTTCATTTAGTTCAATTTTGGGCTAAGGGTAAAGGCTAACAAAAATGGCTATTGGAATTTGAATAGGCCCAAGTTAGAAACTCGAGCTCAAGCTTAGGCCTCACTTTTGATCAACAAAAAATCATGCTCTTACTCCCCTGAACATCCCTTTGAAAATGTGCTTTATGTGGGTTATCCTTACATTGATTTAAATTGATGTTTAGGGCACCTTCTTGAATAGATCGATCTGTGGTGAGATTTTGATGTTATTATTAAAGCTTGGCATGAATACTTGAAGTGTTTGAGTGCACCTTTAAATGATTTTTTTTAGCGTGCCTTTAAATGGTTTTGGATCCCTAATGGGTCGGGATGGGCTATTCGAAAGTTTGGGCACATGGCCTACTCTTAAATGTGATAACCAAGCAAATAAATTAGGCTAGGAGAGGGAGGTTTGTTCCTGGTCATAAGAAGGCCTTATAGCCTTCACTGGATATGTGCATGCACGGTAACTGACCACGTGTCATCTTCTTGATGGACGTGGGCAAGTTTATCTGTCACCGTCCAAATCAACGGTATGCCATGAACTAGATATGCAGCTGCATTTAAACCAGATGTAAGCCATGAGACCTAGTGGGGTCGCTCACCTCTATAAACTGAGCTAAAAAAAAAAAACTTAACTTAGGAATTTGGATCAGATTGATTGGCTATCATTTATGAATCATTTGGGTTACTTTTTCTCCCCCTCAACACTATTTGAAATGAATTTATGTGTTATTTTGACATTTAGGGGTGGTTGTTACTGAGCTTCATTTCATTCTTTCAAATGTTTTGTTTTTCAGGTGATGATCATGAGCATGGGGATGGGATGTCCATTTAGAGTACGCATAGAACTTATAAACTATTGTCTTGAATTAAATTTTCTAGAGTGGACATTTGGTTTAAGCTTATTATGCTTGACTTGACTCTTATGGTTTGACTTAGCATTAAATGTTCAATAATAGATTTCCTTTGATACTTAGCCTTGTGTTTCCTAATAGAAAATACGGCGGTAATGCTTCATTAGGTTATCCACTGCCACATAGCTTAAACATTGGTAACTAATTGAAATTAGAAATTTTAGGGTGTTACAGAAGAGGAACTTAGTCTTCAATATGCAAATAAATTGATCTTTTACATAATATACATAAACTAACCTAAATTATTCTCCCCCTAATGGGGTTTTGAAGTAGCTAACATAAACCTTAATCGAGCCTTCAAAGACCTCGGCAAAAGGCCTCCTTCAAATAATTACAATTCTTATATAAATAATTCCTAAAGGTTGGTTGGCAAGTTTGCATGGCCATGCAAAATTTCTGAGAGAGACGCACGACTGTGCAGAAGTGCACGGTTGGGCAACTCCCGGGCTTCGCTGACTAATCAATATGAACAGTCATGCAAAAAGCACACAGCCAGTCGTGCATCTCTTCACCTTTTTAGCCAGTTTTAAAAACTTTGCACGGTAGGTCGTGATGGGCTTTTTTTCCTTATATCTT
>JACYFF010031952.1:90726802-90753054 GCA_017589665.1 Selenicereus undatus | reverse complement strand
AAAACTTTGCACGGTAGGTCGTGATGGGCTTTTTTTCCTTATATCTTTAGTTGATTTTCGCCGTTTTGAACCAGTTCTTGCCAACTCTAGGATTAATATTATTTCCTACAAATAAACAAAAATCAAATAAGAATTCTAGAAATTAAAATTTATTGCGTGTAAAAGTTAGATAAAAGAGGGTATAAGTTACGATATCTTGACGCCGAACATATACCCTCACACCTATCCTTTGCTCGTCCTCGAGCAAAACAAAGAAAAACTACCTTAAAAACCTAACTCACTTTTGTTGATATCACGCGCTCATTTAGCGCACGCAACAACCGCTTTAAACCCCTTGATTCCCCCAAGTGGACGAGTGAGGTCTTGTGAGGATTTACACAAGATATGCCCACAAAACCTTGAAATAGAAAAAAAAGAAATAGAAATAGAAATAGAAATAGAAAATCCTTTTGGGTTCACAAACAAAACACACACACACACACACACATACATACAAGGGAGAAAACTGCACATATTCTAACCAACCAAATCACCCTTGTAAAAAAGATATTGACCTATATATAAATAGAATATACACATCAAGACTCTCAGTACCTGCAAATGACATCAAAGCACCAACTTTTCACTCCACAGTACATCAAAACTATGAATCTATCCTAGTGCTTGATGTGCAAGTGCATCATCATCCTAGGAGTTAGGCTTACCAGGATTCGACTCAATCCAACTTGATTGACACAAACTACATTATCGGCTTACCAACTTAAAAAGCAAGCTTTTCTAGTTATAGTATTGCCTCAAATGGGTGGCACCCAGTAGCGCATGCCTCAAAGGGGTGCTTGTCATTTCCAACTCTAATACTATTTTCAACTCTTCTTTTTTTGGATTTTTTATTTTTTTTATTTTTTTGAAAGAGAAAACAAAAGTATCTATGTACATAAACAAGTGTGAGAGTTAATTATGGAAGACTAAGACCCTAAGATAATGGCAAAGTATAAGTAAGGACTGGATTGCGCGGCTATCATGAACTATCAAGGATAGAATCAGGGCCTAGAATGACACACTTATGACAAATATCTACCACACACATCATACTTGTGTACAAGCTAATAGTCAACGTACAAGGGATCAAAGTCAATGTACAAGGGATCAAAGTCAATGAAGATAGTACGAAACTCCCCAAAACCGCTAAAAATATTTTTTTGAATTTTTTCTATTTTTTAAAATTTTCAAAAGTTTGAAGCATGTCTTATCCTCCCCCACACCTAGATCTTACAAATCACAATATCCTCATTGGGAGCCAAGGGGCCACCGCACCAAGAAAACACATATGTACATAAAACAAACCCACAATAATAAATATACAAAAATAAGAATCAAATTGAAAAAGGGAAAAATATTTATACAAAATAAAAATAAAGAAAGAGAAAAGAGGCAACATATTTACCAGGTTAGGTGCTGAGTATACCTAAACTATCATCCGCTCAAGATGGGGCTACGTAAGCTTGGAGGGGCCACTCTTCCTCATCTCAAGATCGAAGCCCCCAATTTAGATGTCATCAAAGCTCGCAAGAGCTTATCGAACACCTAAGTGCGACTCATATGAATGTAAGCAAGAGCACATAAATATGAATCTATAAATGATAGTAAATGCTCTCCCAAACTTATCAAATGCCTTGGAAAAATTACTAGAATAATCGATTGCGTTAGTCGACATGATTTTTCCAGGCTTGTCTTCCAAGTACAAACTATAAGGATTAAGGAAGGGTTTATACCCTCTAATGTCACCTAAGGATGCATCTAATGCATGCACAAAAGAAGGGATGGTGTAGAGAATGGAAGATGAGGAGGGGACTAAGTTAAGGGCCTCAACAAGAATGATATTCATGGACTCAGGGCTAGGAGAGGCACTAACAATCACATCATTAGCACATGACTCCTCTAAAGGGGTCTCGTCTAAATATTGCTCAACCAATGCAAGTTCTTCTAACAAAGCAAGTGAATCATCCTTGTCACAAGGACTAGCATCATCCCTAAAAGGCTTACTCACCTTGTACCGCATGCATCGAGCTAAAGAGAGGGGAGAAATATAGGTAAAGGAGCGCTAAGTGAGGATTGAGTGACAAGAGATAATGTAGTCAAGGGAGTGCCAATCACTTTTTCTTGCTCAAACAAGGGTGTTTCAACAATAAAATCAGACTCTAGGGGAAAGGAAGACTCATCATCATCACACAAACTAAACTCGAGTCTAGAAGACGGTAGGCTAAACTCGAGTCTAAAAGAAGGTAGGCGAAGATCGGTCTCATGTGATAGGTGATACTCTTGCAAGTGATTTTAAAACTTAGCACTTTTGCTCCTTCATTGTCTCTATCATGGTACTTAATCTAACAACACCTTCATCAAAAATCACATAATAAGGACAAGAATTCACATCATGATTAGAAGATTGGCAAATAGAGCATACAATATGAGCACAATAAGCATGGTGATGCTAAGAATTTCTAAATTGATCAACATATGGAGATTGAGTGTGCAAATCTTAGGGATTGGGGGAAGGGCACACAAAGGACTCACTAGCATTTTCAAATTACCATTGATGCCAAGCCAAAGACTTAAAGAAATCCCACATCACATCAACATTTAAAGCACAAAGACCACAACTCATGGACTCCAAGATAGCTTGGGCCTTAAGAATTATACTCTCAAGCACAACTTCGCATATTTCCCATTTTTCATACGTGAAATGCACATGTTGAGCACGATAATCATTCAATCTAGATAAGTATTTCCAAAAAGGTTCATGCTTAAACTAGGGAAATAGGAATTAGGCGTTATTGTTTTTCAAATTTTTAATTTTTAAATTTTATTATTTTTTTCAAATTAAAAGCCTAGCCTAGAATCCTCAGTAGGCTTCAATATTTAAAAACAACAAGTCCCCAGTAACGGCGCCAAAAACTTGATGAGTTAAAAATTACCGCAAGCGCACGATGTAACTATAGCTAACAACCAGATAGTACGGATCGTATCCATCGGGAGATGTGTTTCCAATTAGCAAAGCCACCTAAAGCGTCTCAAGCTAGACACAACAAAGGGTGATAGGAAATAGAAATGTTAGATTTAACAGCACAAGGACACAAGAGGGGGTGAATTGTGTTTACCAACTTTTTTGATTGTTTCATAACACTCGTGAAAACTGTTTGGACTGCGTGTTTGGAATGAAGCACAAACAAAGCTAATTATGGAAATAACAAAGGAGACACAATATTTTTACGTGGAAAACCACCTCTTACCCAACTGACGTGTAAAAACCACGACCTACCACTATAGGATTTCAACACACTTTCACTAGAAGGGGCGAGCACGTTACAACTGTAACACACGTGACTCAGTCACACACGTAACTTGGTCTACCCCAAGACCTTCGTTACAAACACCACGTAACTTAGTCTACCCCGAGACCCTCGTTACACCACGTCTAATGTCTCTCAAGACTTGGACACTCTCTTAACTCACTGATGAAAAAGAGAAAAGAAAGAACACCTTACTTGAATGCTTCTCAGAAAGCTAAATGTAAGGTACAATACAATCCCTATTATGCCAATGTTGAAGGCTCGATCTAGCACTCGCTTTGAAGGTTTTCTCACAGAAAATTCAGACACACAAAGACACTTTTTAACCCTTGGAAAACCTTGAGAAAACCTTGAGGAAGAGGCGGCTTCAATCGGCATGGCGCATGTGCTACAAGAGTAGAGGAAAGAGAATTTCATGCCCACTCAACAACTTAGCAGCCAAGCCCATATCAATCTCTCCACTTGATATTCCTTCCTTAAAGGATAGCATAAAATCTTTCAAAAATCTTTTAATATTATTTCTAAAGGAAAAAAACTCTTTGGACTCTACCACTAAAATCTTTTAATATTTTCTGTAAATGAAGAAATCTTTTTAGACTCAACTGACTCAGGAAAATTTTGTCCTCAATAGTTGAAGAAATTTCGACAGTCAAAGATCATTTTAAAATCTTAACACTCGTCAGAACACTGCAGACCTGATTTATCAGAACTGTTCTGAGGCAGTGTTCTGAAATACTTAAAAACCTTTCAAAGCAGACGCTAAGTCAAGAATCTTCTAATTGGCATATTAACAAGAATCTAAAAATAAAATCAATACTAAGCCTAAGACTCTTGTTATCAGATGGACTCCTTTCACATGTATCAACTTTGATGCTCAACGCTCATTCGAACTGCTCCAAGTATTTTCTGGATCCTGTCTCAACATACAACACAAGCACAACATATTGACTAGTACATTTGGATTATTATCATCAAAACCTTACACATTAATTGGGTTAACAATTTCTCCCTTTTTGATGATGACAAACCAAATGACCATTAGACATCTTTTACCACACAATAGAGAAAGCATGAGTGAAGAGGTCAATGTAAAACTAGGCAAACCAATCAAACCGAGGTCATACTCATCTTCCCGCTTTAACATCATCGAAAAGGATGAGTAGGCCAGAAGTTGAAATCCAGTGTGGATGCAATCACCACCACAGCGGTAATGCAGGAAATAACGATGATACACTCAAGTGTATAGTACAGTAATGATATTGGCCAGCCAAGTCACGCAAAAACAAGTAACATATGCAATAAGCAAAGGCATAGCATAAATGCATAAACCATCCAAGAACATTCACAAACCACTACTAGTCACATACATAACCAAGTGTTGTAAAAACAGTGTTGGAAACAGGGGAAAGAACAGAGTCAGATGGAGGAATATGGATGAGGAAATTTGGCTGTGAGGGAAAGAAGGGCACTCAGCAGATCCTTGTGATGGTTTGCATTGAGAGTCGTTTTCTCTGTAAGCCCCTGCTTTACTTCAGCTATCTCCCCCTTCAATATGATCTAGTCCTGCAACAGTGTGTTGATTATGGGAGCGTTGGATGCGGAGGCTTCACGAAGAACAGGGCCAGGGGGTGTTTGGAGCCCCTGTTCGGAAGCTGCACTGCCGCCTTTTGTTACCTTGAAGCCATACCCAATCAGTGTATTGTTGCCAATTTCATCATTGACCTAGAAGCCTACTCTCTTCTGCAAGGGAATCCCAAGCTTCTCAAATACTGACGTTAGCAAGAACCCATACTCCATGTCATGATCCTTGAACGTCTTAGCAATTCTCCTAATGTGGCTAATCATGGTTGCGGGCAAGTTAATTTGCTCACCCCTATCCAACAAATCTATGTAACACATGTTCATGGGATCAGCAAGGCGGCGTCCCTGACCTTGAGGAACAATATTCTTAATCACAAACTAAAACAACAATCGATGTAATGGCATTATTTTCCCCTTTCTCACAGACCGGGACACAGTTAGATGGGGCTTTTGGGCCAGTGTCGAGTCAATTGCAACAATCGCCCATCACCAAGTACACTCTTATCCTCACGTACATACACATCAAAACCTTCTGATGACACCCCAAGTAACTCACCGAGCTCCCTAGCATCAAACTGTACTTCATGACCATTAACTGTGCTTGTCACCACTCCATTGGTGACAACACAGTTCACATAAAACTCAGCCAAGTCTGGAACCGAACACCCTCTCTTAGTATTTATGAACAAGTCCAACCATCTCTGAGCTTCCAACTTCTCTAAGAACACCCCTAGCCCTGTTCCTAAAAGTATGACACCTTGACCACCTTTCCTCGAACCAAAAATTTCTGGAGGAAGTGCTCATATCTCTTAGCAAGTGTCATGTTCTTCCTAACTTTCTTTTTCTTTGGTTGATTAGATTCTTTAACCAATTCTGACACTTCTTCTAGGGCAGCCTGTTTCTGGGCAAGTTTCTTGGATGGAACTGGTTTGATGGGTGTTTTGGTGGGTGTTTTGGCAGGTGTTTTAGTGGATGTTTGGGTAGATTTAGGGGCCGATTTTTTCTTCATTACAGGACTTTCAACTCTTTCTTCCGGCAATGGGAGGACCTAAACTTCGAGTTCGAGGTCGTGGTAGGGGTGCAACTAGAGGTACGTTAGGTGAAGTGGTAGTTTTTCTTTGGCGTTTAAGGATCAGTTTGGGCGTTCATTGGGGCTTAGGTGGGACAATTCTTTTGAACCACAAAATTGGTTCATCCTCATCACTATCCTCACCATCTTCAACCACAAATTCATTTCCAACATGCTTAACATCAAATTCTTTAGAGTGCCCAACTGACTCCGCCTCAAGTCCCCCTAATCTCGACTCGGCCACAACCAGGTCATATACCATTATCTTCCATCCCGTAATTAGGTGTACCGTAGGTATTACATCAGAACTCAATCCCACTGATTTCAAGTCTAAACTCTTCAAGAACCCAAAAATAGAAGGAGTAATCGAAAAAAGGGAGAGGAAGTGTTTTCCATACTCATTGTGACCGCTTGTGGTGATGGAGGCGTCGGTGATGCTCCCTCAGTACTCATCCAATTTCTTCCCTTTTTTTCTTGATAATTGCTCCTGTAGTGATATTGGGTAAGAAGTCTTGCGCTTGGAGGATTCTTGATCGCCATGAGTTCTTGCTATCTTGAGGATTTTGGAAAGAGTTGGAGTTGGGGTTTAAATGGGTTTAAGTAAGGAGGGAGAAATCGGGTTCTTTGTGAGAAAGAGAGAGATGGACGGATGAGTTATGAAGCGAGAGAGTAGAGGGCTTTAATGTTTAACATGAGTGGCCTGAAAATCGAGGGGGTTATGGAGAGAGAATGTTTGCATGCAACACATCATTACACATTAGGTAGGCTATAAATCATAGGTTAGGTGTAATGAAAAGAAATTTCGATTTCCAACATTCTTTTAATAACGCCACTTGGTTAGCACATGATATAAACAGTGGTCAGGTCTGTTCCTAGAGCCTGTTCTTACTGTTAAAAGTTCAGTGTCTCAAGACGTTAAGGGCAATATCATTAGATCTCAATGAGTGTTAGCATGTTACATTCCGCACATATGCCAGTAAAAGCATAAAAAATTGAATGCATCCATTGGAACAATTTATTCAGCCTAAAAACCCTTAACTAGTCAATCATTGGGGGTTAAACAAGCATGCTCAAGTCCTTTTAATCATACCCAATTCAAGTCTATTCATCTCAAACTACTCCCTACTCAGTGCCTTGGTAAAGATGTCAGCAATTTGCTTATTAGTGGCACAAAAATTCATTGAAATTAAGCCATTTTTAACACTGTCTCTCAAAAAATGATGACGTATGTCAATATGCTTAGTCCTTTTATGTTGACATGGATTTTTGGCAATGTTAATTGTATTCGTGTTATCACAAAATATAGGAATGCATCCCATGTCAACAGAAAAGTCCTTGAATTGTTGCCTTATCCACAACAATTGAGCACAACACGAAGCAGCCACTACATACTCGGCTTCCGCTGTGGACATGGCAACGGAGTGTTGTTTCTTGGTTGCCCAAGAGACCAAACAGGGTCTAAGAAAATGAGTCATACCTGATGTGCTTTTTCTATCAACCAAGAATCCAGCATAATTCGCATCCGTATACCCAATGAGATCAAAATTGCACCCTTGAGGATACCATAAAGCTAAGTCTGAGGTGTGTTTCAAATATCTCAAAATCCGTTTTACAGCTTTCAAATGTGTTTCTTTAGGATTTGATTGGAAATGGGCACACAAACTAACACTGAAAACAATGTCGGGTCTACTGGCGGTTAGGTATAAAAGCGACCCTATCATGCCCCTATAGGATTTCTCCTCAATTGATGGACTCCCATCATCCACAACCAACCTGGTTGAAGGGGAGATGGGTGTGTCTATAGGATTAGCCGATTCCATCCCAAACCGCTTAATTAACTTCTTGACATATTTTTGTTGATGTATCATAGTTCCGTTTGAGGTTTGCTTGATTTGTAAGCTTAAGAAAAAATTAAGCTCGCCCATCATGCTCATCTCAAACTCACTCCTCATCAATTTTAAACATTCATCACAAAAATCACTATTGGTTGCACCAAATATAATGTCATCGACATATACTTGAACAATCAATAGGTGTTCCCCCTTTGATTTAAGAAACAAGGTATTATCAACCTTGCCCCTTTGAAAACCATTATTGAATAGAAATTTTGACAAGCGTTCATACCAAGCTCTGGGAGCTTGTTTTAAACCATAAAGAGCCTTGTCGAGTTTAAACGCATGGTTAGGGAAATCATAATTTTCAATACCAGGGGGTTGGCTTACATACACCTCCTTATTAAGGTATCCATTGAGGAATGCACTCTTGATATCCATTTGGTACAGCTTGATCTCCATGTGGGCTGCGAAAGCCACCAAAATGCGGAAAGCCTTAGTCCTTGCAATAGGTGCAAATGTTTTCTCATAATCGATCCCCCTTTCTTGGTTGTAACCCTGAACCACAAACCTAGCCTTATTCCGAGTTATTGTTCCAAACTCATCCAGTTTGTTATTGAACACCCACTTAGTGCCAATTATCGATATGTCTTTAGGCCCTGGTTCAAGGTGCCAAACCTTGTTCCTTTCAAACTGATGAAGCTTCTTTTGCATAGCAGTAACCTAGTTAGAATCTGCAAGAGCTTCATGAATATTCTTTGGCTCAATGTTATATAAAAAAGCATAGACGGCACAAAAGTTTCTGAGTTTGGATTTGGTTTGCACCCCCGTGTTAATATCATGCATAATCGGGTCATAGGGGTGCGAGCTCTGGTGCTTACAGGGTCGTGGAATAACTGGATTCACAAATACATTTTCTAATCCCCCCTAGATACTTGATGAATCATGTTCTGGATCTGTTCTAGAGTATGTTCCCACATCAGTTCGAGACGGATTGGATTGAGTGGGCCAATTTTGTTCCAAACCAGGTTCAGCAATGCTTCCCCCAGACTAGTTCGCTTCCTGCCTACCTTCCACACTATCAGATCCAGGACTTGGTTCACCTTCAGGAGCCTTACCGTTATCTACCATGGAGCTTTGAGTGAGTGAGAGGTCTTTTCTCACAAGACCAAGTTTGAGCTCTTCTTCCTGTGTATCATGCTTAATCAAGGAGTTACTTTCATCAAACAGTACATGTACACTCTCCTCAACACACAAGGTTCTTTTGTTAAACACTTTGTATGCCTTACTATGTGAGGAGTACCCTAGGAATATGGCTTCATCACTTCTAGGGTTGAACTTTCCCAAGGGTTCCTTCTTATTATTGTGCACATAGCATTTGTAACCAAACACCTTCAAGTGCATAATATTGGGTTTTCATCCTTTGAAAAGTTCATAATGAGTCTTGTTAAGTATGGGTCTGATCATGCATCTGTTAATAATATAGTACGATGTGTTCAATGCTTCTGCCCAAAAAGTTCTAGGAAGACCACTAGCGACCAACATAGTCCCAGTCATGTCTTCGAGGGTACGATTTTTATGCTCTACCACCGCATTCTGTTGAGGTGTTCTAGGGGTAGAAAAATTGTGAACAACACCGTGTTCATTGCAATATTCAATGAAGCTAGAGTTTTCAAACTCTTTGCCATGGTCAGTCCTAAGACTCACCAATGAGTGTCCTACTCTCTTTTCAATTTTCTTAAGAAGCACAAGAAACTTTTCAAATGATTCATCCTTCGATGCTAAGAATAGAGTCCAAGTGAAATAAGAGTAATTATCCACTACAATAAATGCATACCTCTTCCCGCCTCTACTTGTGATCCTCATAGGACCACAAAAATCAACATGTAGTAGTTCAAGAGGTCGGGAAGAGCTAACATAGTTCTTTGACTTGAAAGAAGTCCTAACTTGCTTTCCTCTAGCACAAGCATCGCACACCTTGTCATCAATGTACTTGATGGAAGGTAGTCCGACTACTAGGTCCTTGGAAACGAGTTTACTCAAAAGAGAAAGGCCTGCACGTCCTAGCCTCTTGTGCCAAAGCTTAACATCATCATCAAGAGCACTCAAACAAGTCAAATGATTTTGGGGAAGTCAAAGAACACACGCTTTATACACATTGTTGTATCGCTTCCTCCTCAACACAACATCACCAGATTTGATACCGGTAATCAAGCATTGATCTGAAGAGAAACCAATGTGATTACCTCTATGACATAATTGAGACACACTTAGCAAATTATGTTGTAGACCGTCTACCAAGTACATATTATCAATAGAGTAAGAGAGTGATTTACCTATCTTACCTACACCGATAATTTTCCTAGATTTGCCGTTTCCAAATGCCATACTCCCTCCATCAAAGGCTGTAAGTGAGAGAAAGTTTGATTTTTCTCCCGTCATATGTCTTGAGCAACCATAATCCAAGAGCCATAGTTGATTGCCTCCTCTCACTTTAGCCTGAAAAACAGCTAAGTGTTAGTCTTGGGAACCCAGATCCACTTGGGTCCCATTTGCTTTAACATGGAGGTTAACTCATTATTTCTAATCCACATTTGTTTAACATACAATGAGTTTATCTCCACAACCCTTTTTCTTAAAGGACAAGCATAGCGATAATGGCCAGGTTTTCCACAGTGAAAATATATTATATTTTCTTGAAGTCCAACATATTTTTTGTTTACTGGTCTAGTGACAAGCCTATTCACTCATCCTAGTCCCTTTTTGTTTCGGCTATGATGAGTGTTAAGTCAGTCAAGCGCTTCTGAAGAACTGTTCCAGTGCCTGTTCTGATCGAGGTCAGATTCGGCCTTACGAGCCTTTTCAAGCAGCTGGTTGTTTTCACTCACTAAGGATTCTAGTCTAAGTTTCAAGTCTAGCCCAAAGAGATCAGTGTTAAACACTTCCTCTCTTGTGTTCATAAGGTCTTTAAGCATGTCAAGGTCTTCACATAGGGCAAGGATCTTTTCTTCTGCCTTAAGTTTCTCACATTTGAGGAGTTCATTGACATGTTCAAGTTCTAGTTTGTTTCGTTCAAGCATTTTAACATCCTTTTTCAATTCGGAGCAAACATCTTTAAGCATGCAATTTTCAGTAGCTATTGTCTCACATTCATCCATTACGGTAAATAATAATTTCATAACTTTAGCTTTGTTAAGACCTGTACCTTATCCTTGAGTCGGGACAAGCTTTCGATCGATTCAAGATTTGATTCGGACTCATTTCTTGCCATGAGGGCTTCTACAACTTCTTCCTCTTGAGAATCCTCTTCTTCCTTTGAGGTTTCACCCCAAGCTGTCATCATTGCCTTAGTGAAACGCCTCGAGGAACTGCTCTGTTGCAGCCTCTTGCCACGGTTTTGGAACTGTTCTGACCCCTGTTCTTCCTTCTGGATGGGGTAGTTCTTCACAATGTGATAAGGCTTTCCGCATCTAAAGCACCTTGAATGTTGATCATGATCACTGTTTCGTGGCTTGCCGGAACTTCCTTTCTTGATGTTCCCTCCAGCCTTCTTGAAGAATTTCTTGAGCTTTCGAGTTACCATGGCTATCTCTTCAATATCCAAGTCCGAATCATCACTCTCCAAGGCCTCGTTCTTTCTTCGTTTCTTCCTTCACCTGGGAGCTTCTCCTCAATTCGTATATTTGAAGATTCCTAATGAGCTCTTCTAAGGAGATCTCGTTCATCTTCTTTGCTTCCTGGATGGTTGTAACTTTTGTTTCCCATGATTGAGGCAAAAATCATAGGATCCTCCTTACCAATTCTTCGGTGGTAAAGGATTTTCCCAATGATTTCAGCTCACTGGTGATGTGCGTAAAACGAGTGTACATATCCATCACAGTCTCTTTGTCTCTCATTTCGAACAGCTCATATTTCCTCATTAACAGTTCAATCCTGGACTGTTTGACCTGGTTGGTTCCTTCATGGGCTACGCGGAGGGAATTCCATATCTCCTTTGCGGACTCACACTCTGAGATACGAGTGTACGCGTCTGGTCCAAGGCCAAAGTACAGCAGCTTCTTGCCCTAGCGTTCTTCTCCATCTTTTTGAAGTCATCCGAGTTGAACTTGTTTGACTTCTTAGGAACGGTCTTGCCATCTTCCATGGTCTTTATTGGAATGTAGGGACCATTCTCAATTATCATCCATAGCTCTTAGTCATCAGCCTGAATATGATTCTCCATACGATTCTTCCACCAATTGTAATGTTGTCCATTGAAGTATGGTGGTCGAGTCACAGATTGACCATCCAAGATTCCTTGTGGTGCACTCATCTTTTCAGGATTTTTTAAGGTGTTAACCTAGGTTTGAGAACTTTGCTCTGATACCACTTGTTAGATTTAATTGCACAAGGACACAAGAGGGGGTGAATTGTGTCTACCAACTCTTTCGATTGTTTCAGAACACTCTTGAAAACTGTTTGGACTGCGTGTTTGAAATGAAGCAGAAACAAAGCTAATTGCGAAAATAATAAAGGAGACACAATATTTTTACATAGAAAACCACCTTTGGCCCAACTAAGGTGTAAAAACCACGATCTACCACTGTAGGATTTCAACACACTTTTACTAGAGGGGTCGAACACGTTACAACTGTAACACACGTGACTCAGTCACACACGTAGCTTGGCCTACCCCAAGACCTTCGTTGCAAACACCATGTAACTTAGTCTACCTCGAGACCCTCGTTACAACCATGTCCAATGTCTCTTAAGACTTGGACACTCTCTTAACTCACTGATGGAAAAGAGAAAAGAAAGAACACCTTGCTTGAATGCTTCTCAGAAAGCTAAATGTAAGGTAAAACACAATCCCTATTATGCCAATGTCAAAGACTTGATCTAGCACTCACTTTGAAGGTTTTCTCACAGAAAATTCAGACACACAAAGACACTTTTTAACCCTTGGAAAACCTTGAGAAAACGTTGAGGGAGAGGCGACTAAAATAGGAATGGTGCATGTGCCGCAAGAATAGAGGAAGGAGAATTCCATGCCCACTCAACAACTTACCAGCCAAGCCCATATCAGTCTCTCCACTTGATATTCCTTCCTTAAAGAATAGAATAAAATCTTTCAAAAATCTTTCAATATTATTTCTAAAGAAAAAAAAAACTCTTTGGACTCAACTAGTAAAATCTTTTAATATTTTCTGCAAAGGAATAAATCTTTTTAGACTCAACTGACACAACAAAATTTTGTCCTCATTATTTCAAGAAATTTCGAAAGTCAAAGATCATTTTAAAATCTTGACACTTGTCAGAACACTGCAGACCTAATTTCTCATAATTGTTCTGAGGTAGTGTTCTGAAATACTTAAAAACCTTTCAAAGCAAATGCTAAGTCAAGAACCTTCTAATTGGCATATTAACAAGAATCTAAAAATAAAACCAATACTAAGCCTAATACTCTTGTTATCAGCTGGACTCCTTGCACATGTATCGACTTTGATGCTTCACGCTCATTCGAACTGCTCCAAGTATTTTCCGAATCCTGTCTCAACATACAACACAAGCATAACATATTGGCTAGTACATTTGGATTGTTATCATCAAAACCTTACACACTGATTGGGTCAACAAGAACTAAACTACTAAAACAAACAAAAGTGACTTTAATTATAACTAAATCTAAGATAGACCAACAAATTAAGTTAAACCCTCACTTTTCCAAGTTATGTTAGCACTCAAAGATAATTGGTTGCACCATGAAAACTCACTCAAGCCCTCTTTCAAGGGTTAAAGGGTAGTTTAATTGTTCTAACCACCTATTTTCATGAAGTTAGCTTAATTAAACTACAAGAGTATCAACCCAAGACCTAGCTAGAATTCAAACTATTTTCATGTCTAAATGCTAGTTGTTCTCCCTACCCACACAAGACAATTAACCTCACCTTTTAGCACAAGTCAATTGCCCCAAAACACAAATGAAAGCTCTTTTAAGCATTTAATCGAACACTTGGCAGGTATGGGAGAAAACTCTAGATTCAAGCATAAACAAGATAGGTTAAGGCTTAAATAAAATCAACTGGCCATCTTAAAGGCCAATCACAACCAAAGATAACAAATTAAGCACAATTAAACATCATAAGCAAACCAAAGAACTAATAAACTAGCAATGAAACAAAAAGCATGAAACTAAAAAGAGAAAGAGAAGAGGAACTTAGTCTTTAATATTTAAATCATCTGATCTTGTACATAGTACACATAAACTAACCTAAATTATTTTCTCCCTAATAGGGTTTGGAAGTAGCAAACATTAACCTTAATCGAGCCTTCAAAGACCATAGCAAAAGGCCTCCCTCAAATAATTATAATTTTTACATAAATAATGCCTAAAGGTCGTTTGCCAGGTTCGCAGGAGTGCGCAAAAATGCACAGCCAGCCGTGCAAATTTTCTAGGAGACACAGCCAGTCGTCCAACTCTTGAGTTTCGCTAACTTATCAATACGCATGGTCATGCAAAAAGTGCACGACTAGCCATGCATCTCTTCAACTTTTTAGCCGCTTTTAAAAACTTTGCATGGTCATACAAAAATTACACGGTAGGTTGTGTTAGGTTTTTTTTCCTTAGATCTTCACTTGATTTTCATCATTTTGAACCCAGTTCTTTCCAACTCTAGGATTATTATTATTTCCTACAAAATAAACAAAAACCAAATAAGAATTCTAGAAATTAAAATTTATTACTGGCAAAAGTCAGATAAATGAGGGTATAACTTATGATATTTTGGGACTGAACACACACACACATTGTGTGTGTACATGTGTGGGTGTGTGTGTTTTTGTGTTCATGCGTTTGTGTGTGTGTGCGCCAGGTGCTTCAATTTTTTGGGCAAGACTGAGTATGAGCGAGAATCCATTGGCATGTATGCTTTGTTCACTATCTCCACCTAGAATCGGGGGTCATTGAGCAAGGACTGTTTTACAAAGAAAAAGCTTAATAGGGAGAGATGGTGAGAATATGTTTTACTGTGAGATAAGACAGCGATCCATAGTTGTTCAATAGAGCAAGCCATAGTCGCAGCAAGAGAGCGAGCCATAGATTTTTAATCTAGTCACAGTTGAATTCGTGCGTGGTTGAGTGGAGAAGGTTTTAGGGTTTTATTTCCAAAAAAAAAAATATCCAGCATCGAAGTAGGGTTGGCCACAATTGTCATATCCATGTGGGTGCATATGATTCCCTGTCTAGAAAATATCCAACATGCATAGATTGATATATTGCTTATTATTTTATTATGTTCAAATGAAAATTACAAATCCCTTCAACTTTCAGCTTTCTAATTTGGTTTTCATATCAATTTTTGAAATGAAAAATACACTTGGTCCAATACTCTATCTCTCCTTCTCTACTTTCATTGAGTTTCAATGAAAATTGCGACCTTCCTCCCAACTTCTGCCTCTAATTTATTGCACGTCATTGAAAGTTACCTCTTCCTCCAGTTTTCAATTTTATATCTCTAATAAAGAATGATAGCACATTTAGGGTTATTCTAAACTCAAGTTCTCCAAGGTTCCTTTTCTATTTAGTTTTGTATATCTTTTGTTTAATTTGTTTCACATACATGCTAAAATCAACCTAGGTTAGTTCGAGTTTTGCACTGTTTATGTTTGAGCTACTGTGTGTTTTTTTTTAAAGGTGTACATGGGTCTCCCTCAAGTTGGTCTAGATAAGCTTGGGTTATTTATGTGTGGGCAAGGTCAAGGATGAGTTATGACTAGGCCACCATATGCTTCAAGTTGGTACAATTTAAATCGAGGAATTATAGATTTCAATTCAAAATTAATTGGATCATTCTATTCTCGTGTCAAATATAATCTAATGTTATCTCAACAGAGGTTTGGAGCTAGTTTTTATAAAAATCTAAGGAGATGTTGTAATATTCCAACCCTAAATTGTGTTTATTTATTTAATTACCCCATATTAGTGATTTTCTCATATTTATTTATCGCATTTAATCATCCTGATGAGAAAATTTTATTTGGGCCCTCACTTGGCAATTCGAACTTTATTTATTTATTTATTTATTTATTAACTAAAACTTTGGAGGAATTGATAGCAAGCCATACCAAGTTTAATCTAAGTAATTTATTCGGTTTTTCATAACACTGCAAAAATTTGATTTTGAGTTACGTAAAAACGTTATCATTACGAAGCGTTTTATTCTCAAACCCAACTTATTTCGACCCAATTTAAAGCCCAACAAGTTTGCATATTAACCTAGCTAATTACCATGAGTTAAGCTTAACCATGGTTAGCTAAAAGTCACTTTTCAAGATAAAAACTCAGCCAAGTTGTTAGATAAGTCAAAAAAATACGACCAAAACTCAAACCCATCTTTTCTCTCCTTTCTCTCTCTAACCAGGCCAGCCCTCTCCCCCAGCTGATTTTGGTGTTTTTTAGCTAGTTTTCGGCCAGCTTTGGGCTGCCTCCAACTCCCCTCGTCACTCTAGTATCACTAGATACCATCCTCCATCCTCAAAGCCACCAAACATCACCTCCATCTCTACTTTTTTCAAGTTCAAAGTGAGTAACCCTAAGCTTGGTTTCTTTGGATTTTTGATTTTGATCCTTGTTTATGTTGATTTGAGTTTTGATCTTGTTCTTTGGATGGAAACAAGAGTTATTTTGATGTTTATAATGGTTGATTGAGTTTGGAGCATGTTAGGGTTTCGGGTTATTCATGGTCATGCAAGCTTAAGTTTGGAAGTATGTTTTTATTGGATTGTTTGTATTTGATTTAGTGGTTTTAATCTCTAATAATGTCCATGAGGGTGTTTTTGGTGATCTTGAGTGAGATGAAGAGGAAGTAAGTTGGCCAAAAGTTAGGGTTTTAATGGTTATGCAAGTTTTGGCTTTCCTTTAATAGCAAGCATGTTATTTGTGTATATTTGATTGAAAAATGAATCTTTAATGTATATGATTATGGGGTAAATTTGAGTATGATGGTTTTGAATGATTATGGGAGGACCAAAGCTTTGTTACATGATTTTAGGAATTGATTTTAGATGAGGATTTATGTGAAAAGAGAGGAGAAAGCTAGGATAGTGGGGGCTGAAAAATGGCAGAAAATAGGGAAAACTTTGTCAATAAACTGTAATGCACGGCCCAGCCAAAAATTATAATTTTTGGTGGGTAGATATATCAGTGAGCTAGCTTTCAAATAGCTTTTGAATCACCTTAATCCGAGGCCTGTGAAAAAAGTTATGGCCATTTTACTGGAACTGCACAGGTTAGACCAAAACTGGTACACTTGTGTTCTAGCCCTATTTTGGAAACCCTATCGTAGGAATCATGTTTTGTGTTCTAAATGAAAGTTTTTTGGAACTTATTAAGCTTTCTATATTGAGGAATAGGTCTCAATCAGAGGTTGTATGACTAGTTACTAGTCATTTATTCTATCCCTTATTACGCCATTACTTTTCTTTTACTAAATTATTAATTATGAAAAAAAAAACATTTGCTAACTATATGTTACGATAACGATATTTTTGTACAAAACCAAGGCTTAATCTATCATTTCCTTCCCTTTTGTGCATAATCTAATTCAGTGACATTTCATTAAAAACCCCAGGTACGTTCATTGTCTGTATCTTTAGAAATCAGTACATATTTATCAAAATTATAATGTTCTGGTAAGTACATCAATGAATCAGTTTAATCAGTTATTTACCACATAATTAGTGACCACATTAGTTATCAGTTACACGGCATTGCCCTTCAGTTACTCGCGCAGTTTCAGGCCAGGTCCCTTGATCGGCTTGGCAGGTGTATACCTATCTTTAGATTGTAACAGTTACTAGGGGTTCACTATTAGATAATAATTGACAATGTAGTTTCATATTTATCTCATTCCTTGTTTTTAATTGAAATGAATTGCAATGTGGGTCCAACCAGTTTTCCCATGAGCATTTAATAATACAAAAATACATGTACTGAGCTTCGACTCATGAGTCAAAATGTTTTCATGTTTTATTTTAGGGAAATGCTCAGTGAATCGCCCTCCGACTGGCTGGCCAACTGGAGAAGATAAGTGAGCGGGAATGTCTAAAAGGAATAGTGATGTTTAGTGCTGAAATGTTGTGAGCACTGTATTGTGAGATATTTTGATGTTAGATATACTCTGCTAAGAGTTACTATATTTGGTGTAAATTATGAGATTGTTTGTTACTGTTGATGTTGGTTTGGTGGTTTGCTTTTACAAATGCTGTGTGAAGTAAACAATGTTCAGCTTTATTATGTTTAATTATCTTTTAGTCAAGCCTTGTCTTTTTTGGACGGCGGTAACGCCCTGATTATTTGGGATATCACTACTAGTTGATGATGTCAACTGATGAGAATGCAAACAGTGAATTATGTATATTTGGGGTGTTACAGATGTTTTGGCAAACAGTTGTTAATTGTTTATATTACCTAATTTTCTTTACTGCTTATATTAACTGCTTCAAGAAAAAGTTTTTAGTAAACTTTGTTGTTTGTGACAAGGTTGTGAGGCAATAATATAATTTTAAAGAACTCTTTCTAAAAGGTTCCAATTTTGAGCTTTTTCAAATGAGCTTTTTTGGAGCCAAAAAGCTATTTTGAAAAGCTAATTCACCGAATGCTCAAATTAATTTTTTGACCAAGTCGAACACTTAATTTGGATGCAAAAGGCTATGTAATGATCTCGCCAAACACCCTCTGAAATGGACAACTAGTATCCACCTGTGCGTTGCACCGGGAAGTCGGGAACTTGAATTTTGGAAAGAAACTTAATTTAAGGGATAAAATTATTTTAAATTGACATTACATGATTGTTCATTCACTACTAAAAAAGTTCATATTAACGACGGAACTCGGCGACGGAAAATATTAACGACAGATTTGGCGACGGAAATGACGACGGATAAATAGCTTCACAAAAAAGTCATATTGGACGACAGATATGGCGACGGAAATTTAAATCCGTCGCCAAAATTGGCGTTAGGCAACGGAAATTCCGTCGCCAAAAAATTAATTTTTTTTTAAAAAAAAAGTGGCGACGGAATAAAAATATTTTTTTTACAAAAAAAATTGACGACAGAATTTCTGTCGCCAAATTTTTAAAAAATATAATTTTTTTTAAAAAAAAAAGGTGGCGACGGAATTTCCGTCACTATTCCGACGCCACCCCATTTAAATGAAACCAACTTCTGGTTTCATTTCATTGCAACCCGCGTCGAGGAGAGAGAGAGAGCGACCGAGAGCCCGCAGCGAGCAGCGCCAGAGCCCCCCCCCCCCCCCCCCCGCCGTGCCCATCCACCGCCGCCGGCCGTCCGCCCCTCCTGCTGCCGCCGGTCACCTCCCTTTGCCGTCGGCCGCCCTCAGCCACCCCCCACCGCCGGCTTTTTGAAGTTAATTGAGGTATTTTTCTCACTTAAACAACTTGAAATTTCTACAAATTTTTGTATTACATTGTTAGAATTTTATGGTTAGTTCATATTTATGTTGAAATGTGGTGTTTGTGTGAGATTATTGGTTTAATTTGGTTCAAGATTGGGGTAAATGCGATTTAGGGTTTAGGTTTGGTAGTTTGAAGTTAAAGTTTGATATATTGGTGGAATGAAATGGTTTCATTGATAATGTTGTTGAAATGTGCAATTTGTGTGAGGTTATTGGTCTAATTCGTTACAAGAATTTGTTAAATGCGATTTAGGGTTGAGGTTTGGCAGTTTGAAGTTGAAATTTCATATGTTGGTGGAATGAAATGTTTTAATTGATAATGTTGCTGAAATTTGGTTGGAGATTTTGCTCAATGCAATTTAGGGTTTAGGTTTGGTGATGTGAACTTGAAAGTTGATATGTTGGTGGATTGAGATGCTTTAGTTTATTATTTTGTTCAAATGTGATGTTTGTATGAAGTTGTAGCTCATATTAGTTTTGTGATGTTCGTGAGAATGTAAGTGTATTTATCACGTAGTTGTAATTTTTTTTTTGGTGCATGTGGAAATTTTGAAGTAAGCAAAAAAAAATAATATAATTGCGTAATTTATGTACTTATTATAATTTTGATTAAAATTAATCCTTATCAAATACCTTATGTGGTTATTGTTATTTGAGCAGAATATGAATGGTCCTCCACATCGTAGGTGGATGTATAATAGATTACTGCATGATCGTAGTGGTTATACGTAAGAATTTCTGCATGGAGTAAACAAATTCGATCAATTCGCACGTACACAGACAGAGTTTTTGAATGGGGGAAAGTATAGATGTCCTTGTGCCAAATGCAGAAATAGGGTGTACTTGACACCTGATGAGGTCAAGATGCACCTTATGTATAAGGGCTTTGTGCAAGGGTATTGGTTTTGGATAAGTCATGGGGAAATAGAACCTCAAGAATATGGTTGTGGGTATCAAAATAGTGAAATTCCTGAAGTTGGAGGTTCAAGTCATGTTAATAATGACTATTCTGAATCCTACATAGATCGGATGGAGGACATGGTTGATGATGTTATAATAGCAAATCAAAATGTAAGGGAAGAGTGGTCAAGTACTTGCCGAGAACCATTTTATAATATGGTTCAAGCTGGTCAACAACCCTTATATGATGGTTGCTCTACCCACAGTGAGCTATCTGCGGCGGTGAGGCTGTTGAGTATTAAATCTGATTATAGTATGCCTCAAAACTGTTTTAATGAAGTTGTTCAATTAATGAAAGAGATGTGTCCTCCTAACAACCGCGTGCCTAACAACTACAGGCAAACGAAGAAGGTTGTTAAAGATCTCGGCAACGATGTGGTCCAAATTGATTGTTGCCGGAAAGGTTGTATGCTATTTTATAAGGAGGACGCAAACTTGGATGTGTGCAAGTTTTGTGGGCATTCAAGATGGAAGAGGCAAAGGTCACATCGAAGGAATTAGAATCCATTGCCATACGCAAGGATGCATTACTTGCCGTTAAAACCTCGACTGCAGAGGTTGTACGCATCAAGATGTACTGCAGAGCACATGAGATGGCATTATGAACATCGACGTGAGGACGGTGTTTTATGTCATCCATCAGATGGGGCAGCATGGAAACATTTCGATTCCAAATACCCTCAATTTGCTGCAGAGCCTCGGAATGTGAGGCTTGGCTTATGTGCTGATGGATTTAATCCTTACACATTGTCTTCAAGATCATACTCCATTTGGCCGGTGGTCGTTACACCATATAACCTTCCCCCTGAAATGTGTATGACCACACCGTTTATGTTCTTGACTTGTGTAATCCCCGGCCCCAAAAATCCGAAGAACAACATAGATTTATATTTACAACCTCTTGTCGATGAGTTGAAAGAGTTGTGAGATGTTGGAGTTGAGACTTACGATATTTCTACGGGGTGTACATTTCAGATGAAGGCTGCACTTATGTGGACGATTAATGATTTTCCCGCATACGAAATGTTATCAGGGTGGAGTACTAATGGCCAATTGGCATGCCCCGTATGTATGAAACAACAAAAGGATTTGAGATTGTGAAATGGAGGTAAATTCTCATGGTTTGACTATCATCGGTGTTTTTTGCCAAGGAATCATGCGTTTAGAAGAAATAAAACCGCATTTAGGAAAGGGAGAATTGTTACAGGGGGTCCTCCTCGCCGATTGATCGGGGAAGAACTGTATGTGGAGGTGGAAGATTACCCAATGGTAACCACAAATGGTGAATTTTTCATACCAGGATTTAAGGAGAATGAGCACAACTGGACGAAGAAGAGCATATTATGGGAGTTGCCTTATTGGCAACACCAACTGCTCCGCCATAATTTGGATGTGATGCACATTGAGAAGAACTTCTTCGAGAACATTATCAACACTGTGATGGATGTTAACGGGAAAACAAAGGGCAATGCCAAATCAAGAATGGATGTTGTCGAAATATGTGATCGGCCGGAATTACATTTACATTCAGGCCCAAGTGGTAGGCCGGTTAAACCAAAAGCAAAGTTCGTACTTCCTGTGGATAAACGAAGAGAGTTGTGTGAATGGGTGAAAGAGCTTCAAATGCTTGATGGATATTGCTCTAATTTGAGAAATATCGTGGACCCTAATGAGGCTAAGTTCAACAACATGAAAAGTCATGATTGTCATGTCTTCATAGAGACTCTTTTACCAATTGCATTTGGTGCGCTCCCAGATGATGTGTTGAAACCTCTTATTGAGATAAGCCAGTTCTTCAAGAACTTATGCTCAACAACATTGCAGGAAGATATGCTTGAGGAACTGCATCGCAACATTGTCATCACTTTGTGTAAGTTGGAGACCATTTTCCCTCCTGGATTTTTCAATGTCATGGAGCACCTGCCAGTGCATTTGGCAGAAGAGGCTCAACTAGGTGGTCCAGTATAATACCGATCGATGTATCCATTTGAGAGGTAAATTATACTGTAACTGATGAAAACCTTCTATGAATTCTTATATGTGGAATCACTTAAAAGTGATTGCAATTGTGAATTTGGTAGGTTCTTTGGCCGATTGAAGAGAAAGATAAAGCAGCAGGCGTGTCCTGAAGGTTCAATCACAGAAGCATACCTAGAGGCGGAGAGGACATTCTTTGCCTCCTATTACTTTGGCTCTAATGTGCCCTCCATGCGCAGTAGGTGCAGGAGAAATGAGGACGACGATGAACATATTAATCATTTTCCAACTCTGTCCGTGTTTGAACCGCAAGGGACCGCTATTGGTAGGGAAAGATCAAGGTATCTCACGGATGCCGAATATATTGCTGCTCATCTTCACGTGTTGTTAAATTGTGACGAAGTTAAACCTTATATAGGGTGAGTTTTCACATCGAATTCAGTTTATCATTCATAACGCAAGTATGTTAATACGCTTCGTAAAATGTGATAGTATTTTCACGAACCAAGTGAGAGCCGCACGTCCCAATGTCAGCGACGCAGATGTCGACACCATCATCGAAACTCATTTTGCAGATTGGTTTAGTGAGAATGTAAGTATTCGAACTCATTTATTTATAATTTGAACATAACAATTAATTAGGTGCAGTGTATTAATTAAAACCACATGTTATGTCACCTTAGGTGCATTATATTCAATTGTTCGAGACCAACAAACATTGCTACCTGAGCCAATTGGCTGTGAAGCCAAAACGGTGTGTGTTGACGTGGACGGCATATAGAGTAAATGGATTCAAATTCCACACAGAAGCTCGCAGCGTCGGGAAGAGAACATGTAATTGTGGTGTTGGTGTTTGTGGCACTGGGGAAGGCGATATTGAGAATGATTATTATGGTGTACTGGGGGACATTGTCCAAATTGAGTACGTAGGCGAACCACTTAAACGATGTGTGCTCTTCAGTTGTCAGTGGTTCAACCCCACATTGAATCATGGGACACGATCTCATAAACTAAGCAACCTTATTGAGGTCCATCGTACAAGAAGGTACCGAAAGTACGACCCATTTATCTTCCCAAACACCGCATCACAAGTATACTTTATGCCACATGTCGATCGCTCAAGGGATAGGGCGAATTGGCTTGTTGTCATACCAACCAAACCAAGGGCGGGAGTGGATCAGCAGTACACTCTACCATCTGCGTACCAACAAACGGACATGACGACTATTGTCGAGCCTGCGAATGACACCATCCCTGTGTCATTAGTGGATGAAAGTGCACCACCGGAAGAGGTTAACGATGAAATAGGGTTTTCATTCGTTCAGGGTAATGACGAGATAGATGAGGTACAGAATTATGAGGATGAAGAAGAGGGGGAGTGGGATGACAGTAATGAAACAGATGAAGTTGAAGAAAATTTGCATTTGTATGATGATGATGACGATGACGATGATGATGACGATGCGGATGATTGAGTGGTTACGAATTCTTATGTGTATGAGTAGTTTGCATGTCAAACAATTGTTTGGGACTTTACTTATATTGTATGAATGAGTTTTGCAAAATTTGTGTCACCTACATACCTATTATGATGTATGATGTCAAACGATTTACATGTGCAATCATTATATATTTGCACTTGGTGTTGTTGTCACCTATTTCAGGTATGGATTCAAGTTCTTATTGAGCAAAGTCCTCCCCTCGAGGTAGAGGACGAGGGCGTCGGAGCTCTGTCGTTGATCCGGCCGCAATGGACATTGATCCATCTTCCCCCCAGGTACCTCATACACCAGTTCAGCCAGGAGTGACAATGGCTGCTTACATACCAGGTATTTCAGGACCCCTCCCCCCCCCCATTTGGGGCTTTCCATCAACAGACCCCATACATTCCCAACCAAAGCATGATGTACGGCCAATTTGCGTACAACATTCCTCCAAACCCCCATGTTGTTCACAATGTGCACCCCACTCCCCCATCCACTCACCCTAACACAAACCAGTCCCAAGAGAACATTGGAAGTAGTGAAAGTGAAGCACAATCCAGTCATGGGAGCACTCGAGCAAAGACTTGGATTGAGCCAGATGGTAACGGGTAAGTCTTCATTTGTTATATCTTATGAAGTACTACATGAATTTTGCATAACAAGTAATGAATTTTATGTGTAATGTTCAATTAGGTTTCTCCCCAATGATGGTGCTGTTAGTAGGATTTCGCTCATATTTCAAAGCAAGTTTGACAGAGCTTGGCGTACTTGGAGCAAAGTGCCCAAACCAGTACGAGATTTGTGGTTCGGAGAGTTCAAGGTAACTACAGTGACTCCGTATTAACAGTTTCTGTCAACGTGCTATATTAGTATTGCATTATTTGATGTGTTCTTTGTTTTCATAATTGCAGAAGTGGTTTACTTGGGATCCGATCCATGAGGATCGTATGAGAAGGAATTTTGAAAACCAAGGCAATGCACACTTGAGAGACTTCTTTGGCAAAGCGAGGAAGCATAACAAGAAGCCTGTCTGGCTCAGTGATGCTCAATGGGAGGGAATCCAACAGCACTGGGCGAATGAACATTACAAGAAATTGCGTGAGACAGCCCAGAAGAACTGACTGGGGACTCCAGAAAGTGGTGGCCCATCTCTCCACACCTGTGGCTCGATCCCCATGCATGAGCATAAGCGGCGTCTGGTAAATGAATTAATGTTTTGCTATATATTCGTTAAAGTTTAATACTGTATTTTGTATTGTGCTTGACATCATTCTTTCTGGCACGTACATAGAGGGAACAACTTGGGACGAAGCCCACCATTGTCGAATTGTTCAGTCGCACTCACAAACTCCAAGGTAAAGAAGGTGCCCCTTGGGTTGACAAGAAATCACAACAAACATATGTAACCAATTAGCTATTCTCAATCTTCATTGGTAGTTGAACATGAACTCGTATACTTCATTTTAAGTTATTGTACTATGCATGATTTCGTGCACATGTTGCGGTATTGTAGGAAACTTTTGAACGCGATTTTCAAAATGTTATCAATTCTCGAGGGAGCGGGGATGGCTCTTCTCAAGATCCAAACCAGCCATTTCCCAACCCAAATGAGTTGTGGGTGAAGACGTTCAAGAACAAGAAGGGTTGGATTTACGACATTGGTGACGAGGCTGTCAACATGAGGGAATCTAGTTACTTCAGTCCCACTCAAAGATCCGGTATTGTTTTCATATTAAAGTTCCAACAACCATGGTTATACATTTAATTTACTTAAAGACAAAGCTAGTATAGTAATTTACTTAAATGTCTGTCAGCAGGTTCGGGTTCTACACCATCGCAACAAGAGCTCAATGAGTTAAGGGGTGTAGTAACCAACTTGGGGGGTGAGCTATCTTCACAAGTTGAAAGCTACCGGTTGGTTATGGAGAAATGTAAGCAACTGGAGGAATCCAACAGATTGCTCACACAAAGCAACCAACAACTGAGCCAACAAATGATGAGCATCGATCATCGCCTCCAAGCTTTCTTTCAAATGCAACGGGCGTCTGGCTCGGGATCTCAGCCACCATTTACTCATCGCTCGGAACATAATGAGGAAGATGGTGAGGCAGAGGAAGAGGAAGAGGAAGAGGAAGAGGAAGGCGAAGAGGAAGAGGAAGACCTTGGTGATTGATGAGTTGGTCGCAGTTTTCCTTCAGCTGGTGGCTCTTCTGCTTGATTCTTCATGAAGTATATCATTTCTCTTGATGCTTGCTTCCCCTCCCCTTCTTGCTAATTTCACTCCCCTCTCCCTACTGCTTATTTAACTTCCCTCCCATTTGGCGCTCACTTCACCCTCTTCTGCAAACATATATATCACTTTATTCTTAATTACTGGTAACTTGTGGTTATTTTGTTTGGATTTGTGGTTTGTGATATATACAGACTTTGTTTGGAACTTGTAGTTTGTGATATGTAGAAAGTTTGTTTGGAACTTGTGGTTTGTGAATTTGTGTGTTGTTGTGGATGTGAAATTTCACCTTTGTGTGGTTTGCAATTGTTGAGAAC
>JACYFF010031952.1:90674512-90703814 GCA_017589665.1 Selenicereus undatus | reverse complement strand
CTCTCCTTATCTTATCAAAAGCTAATAATAAAAAGCTAGCCCAATCAACTATATGCTAGAAATTCTAAAGTATAAGTGTATAGAAAGTAAATTTTCATTACATATTGTAATATACCCTCAAAACTAATCATAGAAAGTGGGAATTAAAACATGTGAGTGCATAAATATTGGAAATTGTTGAAATCATACAGCCAAGCCAAACCCATAAATAGAATGTGCAACCCATAAACAGAAGTGGGAATTAAGAGCCATTGCCAGATTTCCATCCCACCTGAATCGTAAATTAGCTAGAGCTGAGACATATTGCAACTACACAAGAACCAATGAACGTGAACTACAATAAGAGTATACACTTTACAAATCAGCAACCCACAATTTCCATAATTTTCTACACAAACTGTATTCTTTCCTTTGGAGAAAATCATTTGACAGTCCATGCAACTTTGAATGACATTATTAAGAGCAAAATGGATGTCATCATGAGCAATCTCTAAGATCAACATCACATATTACAACACATTAGTTCTTCAACTCACCACTGCATATAAGGAAAATAATATCATAACTTGTTGTTTGGTACCACTCATCAGTAGCTTCTTAGAGTTGCTCCTGACCTATTGGCACCCAACTATCTTTGATAATAAGCTCACCACCCCGTTGCCCACCCTACATGAGGATTTGAATCATAACCAGCTCACATATGGAACTCAAATACAAACAATAAAGTGCATAATAAATGGGAAAGTGCTCAAATCATACAGCCAAACCAAACCCATAAACAGAATCACTAGTAGATCCTGGATATATGTAGTTATACTTAAAAAAAAAACCATGCCTCCCAAACCAGTACCATTTACAAATAGTTGAACTACAATCAATGGTGAAAATCTATCAAGTGGGATTCCAGAGCAACTATAACCAATAATGAAAATCTATCAAGTTGCAAGACTCAAACACAAGATCCAGAGTAAGAGGGAAACAATAGTAGCAGCAGATGCAGGAACAACATGGAGGTACCAAACAAGAAATTGCCTCCCAATTCTAGAGAAAATCCATCATATTTAACATCAAATAAAATAAAAAAAATCAATACACTCACTTTACAATTACAGAATTGCTACTGAAATCCTCTCTACTTTGTGATGTTCTGTAGTGGTTTCAAACAGAGAAGGTAGGGAATAAGGGGGTTAAACAGTGAGGGTTTTGTGGAGAAGGTAGGGCTTTTATATTAGGGGCAAGGACTATAAAATCTAGGAAAACATCAGGGGCATAATTGGAATAAAAAAATGAAATCTTGTAGCGTATTGCAAAATGTTAAGACGCCTAACGTTTCTAAAACGCTCCCTTAACAACTAAAAGCTAATTTGATATGTTACTTCACCGAACACTAAAATTTTGAGAAAGTAGAGTTTTAACATATTTAAAACATTGAACGCTACTTAAAACGCTATTACCAAACACAGCCTACACCTAGTTGATTGATTACGTGTAGGTCTCAGTTTATTATTGCACTTGAATCAGGAACCAAATGGACACTCGCCAAATAGTTTAGTTAAACAATTTAGCTGAATTGTTCCGTTAGTTGCACCATCAACCCAAACATTAAAACGTTACTCTTGGACCATAAAATGTGATGTGAAGGTAGTGAATCTATTCTGAATATTTCATTCCATTTAAGATTGAAACGAATTTAATAAACAGGAACAAGTGATTAATTGACAGTTTCAAACTACTGAATGCCTTAGCAAAACTAAGTGTGCTTATGTTGTAACTGTCGAGTTCTGAATCGAATTTGAACAATCTTTATGTGAAACTAGGTGTTTTTTTTAATTGATAACCTACTTACAGGTTTGCTGGCTAAAACAAATAATGTCATGCTTTTAAGAAATCGTTTCTTTATGGTTTAATAAATCTTGGTTAGCTTTTTTGAAACGGATGTGTTAGTACTTTGGCAAAACGGGAACTTTACTGTTGACTATGTTTGAAAGTGGATTGTATTTGACTTTTAGGCTAGGAGGATAGTGCTGATATAAAGGACTCGGTCTCCAGAGTAGACCATAGGATCCTGATAGAAGCACGAGTCCTAATTCTTTCTATCCTAATGAGGATAGCAGTTTGTTGACTTTGGGAGGCCCTGGAGATACAAAAAGTCATAAGTCTTGTCATCCACGTAGCCAGAGTACTAACTTGTGAATCCAATGCCCTGAAAACTGATTTCATTACCTGTTATGAGTTTAGATCCTTGGTTTTGATTTATGCTATCGCATGGTTCCATTAAAAGTGAAAATCTTTCAAGAATGTGTACCATTTGTAAACAATTCTGATGGATAGAATGTGGCTAGTAGTTTTAGTTTTAGAGTGTTCAAGTGGTGCTTCTTGCCGTTTTCGCTTTCCTTCTATTTATAATTGTAGTAGCGCAAGTGGTAACCTTAGGAAAGACTTATGATGCTAAGTGAGTAATTTGGGATTCTTGCCGCCTTCCAACCTCTATGCCTAATATATATATTGAAGGATGATGTGGTTTGAAACATATATGACTAATATGTTATCAATATTTATAATCTAGGAATGCCTGTTACTTATGGGTATGCACGCAACTGTTTTGTTTTCTTGGGGTTAAGAATCATTCACTAAGCATGTGGTAGCTCACTCCCCTCCTTATTTCCATTTTCTAGCTTCAAAATAGGCACGTACAGAGTTATAGGGTGATACACCTATAGCTACCTCCGGTTTCACTCACTTGCATACTGCAAAACTTCGGAGGCTACTTTGCAGCTTATGTAAATAAACAAGTTTGTTTGCAAAGCTTGTAAGCTCTAGCTATGTTTTGTTTTCCAGACGAGACTTATGTACCTTATTGTCTCGTTTCTATTGTAACTAGCCCAAATCCAAGTAACTCCAACGTGTGACCCAAGGGGATGACTCAGTTGGCAAAGTGTTTAGTTTACTCCAACTTCCAGGTGCCATTTGCGCGAGTGGAGCTTTTTAATTTGTTGTAGTTTTAAGTAGAACTCTTGCAATTGTATTCTTGAGACCTTAAATCGCCCTGAGTTGTGCTTTGGAAATTATCGAACCACATCACGAAACCTTTCAAAGCCTTAGGGACTCCGTTGGGAAACCTTGGTGATGAGAAGCCCTTTCTTGGCGTAAGGGGTGTTACAGATTTGTACACTAAATCTCTATGTGTTGATCAATTTCGAGATCCTTATCATCACTATCCTTGTTACGCTCATGTTGTATGCTCTCATTGCCAATCTTCTAATCATGATGTGAATTC
The DNA here is from genome assembly GCA_017589665.1 of Selenicereus undatus. Lineage (NCBI taxonomy): Eukaryota > Viridiplantae > Streptophyta > Magnoliopsida > Caryophyllales > Cactaceae > Selenicereus > Selenicereus undatus. The sequence continues at coordinate 90,700,537 of JACYFF010031952.1, read as the reverse complement.
TTGTCCTTATTGTGTGATTCTAATAAAGGTTTTGTTAGATAAAGTAACATGATAGAGACAATAAATGAGCAAAATCCTAAGTTTGAAAATCATTTGCGAGAGCATCACCTATCACATAAGACCAATCTTAGCCAACCTTCTTCTAGTTAATTTATGTGATGATGATGAGTCTTCCTTTCCCCTAGAGTCTGATTTTGTTTTTGACACACCCTTGTTTGAGCAAGAAAAATTTATTAACACTCCCTTGACTCCATTATAGCTGTTGCTCCATCCTCACTTAGCACTTTCTTATTTATTTATTCCCTCCCTTTAGCTCGGTACGTGGCATTCAAGGTGGGTCAGTCGTTTAGGGATGACGCTAGTCCTTGTCATGGGGATGATTTACTTGCTCGGTCAGAAGAACTTACATTGGTTGAGCAATTTTTAGAGGAGACCCCTTTAGAGGAGTCATGTGGTGGCGATGTGATTATTGGTGCCGCTCCTAGCCCCGACTCCATGAATGTTATTTTTGTTGAGGCCCTTAACTTAGTCCCCTCCTCATCTCCCTTACTCTACAACTTCCCCTCTTATGTTGATGCATTGGATGCATCCCTAGGTGACATTAGAGGGTACGACCTTTCCCTTGATCCTTATAGTTTATACTTAGAGGACATGTCGGGAAAAATCATGTTGACTACCGCACTTGATTATTCTACTGATTTTTCTATGACATTTGATAAGTGTAGGAGTACTTACTATCATTCTTAGATTCATGTTTGTGTGCTCTTACTTACATTCATTTGAGTTGTTTGCTCAAGAGTTCAATAAGCTCCTGCGAGCTTTGATAGCATCTGAATTGGTGGCTTGGATCTTGAAATGAGGAGGAGTGGCTAATGCTCCTTCAACCTTCCGTAGCCTATCTTGAAGGGGTGAGAGTTTAGGTATACCCAATACCTAACCTAGTGAAATTCATTCCCTACTTTTTCTTTCTTTCTTTTTGTTTTGTACAAATATTTTCCCCTTTTTTAGTTTGTCTCTTATTTGCGAATATTTATTATTATGGGTTTATTTTATGTACATATGTGTTCTAGTGTGGTGGCTCATTAGCTCTAAATGAGGGCATTGTGAGATCTAGGTGTGGGGGAGGAGAAGCCATGCTTCCAACTTTGAAAAAGAAAATAATAGAAAAAAAATTGGAAAAAAATGTTTTTAACGGTTTTGGGGTGTTTTGTACTGTCTTAATTGACTTTGATCCCTTGTAAGTTGACTATTAGCTTGTACACAAGTATGATGTGCATGATAGATCTTTGTCCTAAGGGCATCATTCTAGGCCCTAATTCTAACCCTCAATAGTTAATTATAGCCGCGCGATCCAATCCTTATTTATATTTCATCATTATCTTAGGGTCTTAGTCTTCAATGATTGACTCTCCCACTTGTTTATATACATAGTTACTTTTGTTTTCGCTTTCAGAATAATAAAAAAAAAATCCAAAAACAGAGAGTTAAAAACAGTATTAGATTTGAAAATGACAAGCATCTCTTTGAGGCTTGCATTACTGCATGCCACCCTTTGAGGCAATACTGCTACTAGGAAAGCTTGCTTTTCAAGTTGGTAAGTGAATAACGTAGTTTGTGTCAATCAAGTGGGATTGAGTTAGATTTTGGTAAGCTTAGCTCCTTGGATGATGATGCACTTGCACACCAAGCACTAGGATGGATTTAAAGTTTTGATGTACGATGGGGTGAAAAGTTGGTGCTTTGATATCATCCGTTTGTATTGAGAGTCTTGATGTGTATATTCTGTTTATATACAAGGATGATTTGGTTGGTTGGAATGTTTACAGTTTTCTTCCTTGTATATATTTGTGTTTTGCTTGTAAACCCAAAAGGATTTCTACTTTTCTTTCTTTTTTTATTTTATTTTTTTTTTCAAGATTTTGTGAGCATATCTTATGCAAACCCTCAGGAGATCTCACTCATCTACTTGGGGGAACTAAGGGGTTTAAAGGGCTTGTTGCATACACTAAATGTAACAATAATTTCTACGAAAGTGAGTTAGGTCCTTAGGGTAGTTTTTCATTGTTTTGGTCGAGGGCGAGCAAAAGATAAGTGTGGGGCATGTTTTTTCAGTCCTAAAATACTGTAATTTGTATCCCTATTTATGTGACTTTTTCCCATAAAAAATTTAACCTCCATAATTCTTATTTAATTTTTTGTTTATTTTGTAGGAAATAATATTAATCCTACCTTTGTCAAAAATTAGTTCAAACTATGAAAATCAAAAGATCTAAAGAAAAAAACCCAACATGACCTACCGTGCAATTTTTGCACGGTTGTGCAAAGTTTATAAAAGCGACTAAAAATTTAAAGAGATACATTTTACAACTATGCATATTGATCAATCAACAAAACCCGAGAGTTACACGGCCACGCTTATCTTCGAAAAAAATTTTAGGACTGGCCATGCACTTTCGCATGGTCGTGCAAACCTTTCAACCAACCTTTAGGGATTATTTATGTAAGAATTATAATTATTTGAGGGAGGCCTTTTGCTACGGTCTTTGAAGGCTTGATTTGGGTTTATATTAGTCACTTCCAAATCCCATTAGGCGTAGAATAATTGAGGTTACTTTATGTATAATATGTACAAGATCGATTGATTTGAAGATTGAAGACTAAGTTCCTGTTCTCTTTCTCTCTTTAGTTCATTATTTCAGTTTCTTTGCTAGTTTATTGGTTATTTGTTTTGCTTACGTTTTGATGTCTAATTATACTTAATTAAATTTGTTGTCTTTGGTTGTGATTGGCCTTTAAGATGGCTAGTTGATTTTGTTTAAGCATTAGCCTATCTTGTTTATGCTTGAATATAGAGTTTTCTCTCATGTTCGCCAAGTGTTCGAGGAAATGCTTAAAAGAGATTTCATCCGTATTTTGGGGCAATTGACTTGTGCTAAAAAGTGAGATTAATTGTCTAGTATGGGTATGGGGAATAGCTAACATTTAGACATGAAAGTAGTTTAAATGTTAGCTAAGTCTTGGGTTGCTACTCTTGTAGTTTAATTGAGCTAACCACATGAAATGAGTTGGTTAGAATAATTAAACTAATCTTTGACCCTTGAAAGAGGGCTTGAGTGAGTTTTGATGGTGTAGCCAATTATGTCTGAATGCTAGCATAACATGAGAAAGTGAGAGTTTAACTTGATTTGTTGGTCTATCTTAATTAGGTTCAATCAAAATCAGAGTGCCTTTTGCATGTTTTAGTAATTTAGTTCTATTTCCTTTCACCCTTTGTTTTGCCCAGCTTAAGACGCTTTAGTATTTGGAAACACAACTCCCTATGGATACAGCCCCGTACTCGCCGGTTGCTAGCTACATGAGAAGTGCCTTTGATTACTTCATTTTGGGGGTAGTTTTATGGCACTTTTTGAGGTTTTAAGAGCCTGATGTTATATTTTATACTCTTTTTCTCGATTTATGCTTGGCTATGGTTCTTTCGTGACTATTGTAGGTTTTCAAATTGTTTGACCCAGCACTTGACTTGGTGGGAGCACGTTTTGGCTCACCATGGTACCCCCAAATGTCACCATTCCTATGGAGCAAGAGAAAAACAAGAGAGATCGGTCCAGGAGGCACCACAGACAGTGGTGCCTTTGTAACTATTGCCTCTTCGTCTCCCTTCGGTTGTGTGGCTGAGAAAGATCAAGTTTTCGCTTTAAAGGACGTCCCTCGGCAGTAATGGGGATCATCCCTCATCTTCCACAGTCATTCCCTTTCTCAATTTTTATCTTTTATAGTTACAATCTTAGTTTAATTTTGTGTGCAAGTGAGATTTTGAGCGTGGAATTCGGTTTTGTTGGTGGTTTGAAGACTTTATAGAAGGTTGTCGCTACCAAGCTTGTCCCTCTCAGATCTTGCTGAAGCATTTGGTTAGTTGTTTAATTTTTTATCATGAGTGAGTAGTTTATCTTGCCTAGGGATTTGTTTGTTAATGGAAGTGTAGTTGGATCATTTTAATTCAATAGAATTGTGCTTTTTGTGTTGCTTTGATTTCATTTTATCAAGTAATTATCATGTTGCCAGTGGACTTGGCAAATTTTCTTGCCCCCTTGAAACAATTGAGTGAAGAAATGAAATGTGAAATTCGATTGTTAGACCACTTGATAGGACTTAACATAGCAAAGACTTGAAAGAGAAATTTGCATATTGGGAGGATGAATGAGTAATCAAAAATACTGAACCTAGACTAAGACCAATTAGTTTGAAAGAACGACTTTGGTTTAGTTTAGGAAATTTGGTTGATTTTGAAAGAATAGACTAAATTCTGAATCAATTGCAATTCCTTGAATTTATCCAATTTAGAGAATTGTGCATGTTAAATCATATGATCCAACACCTTTCTTAACTAAATAAATCCCTAGACATTTTTCCTTGATTGAATTTAGAAACTGTGAACTAGATAGCCTAATCAAAATCCTTGATTAAGTTATTGCTTAGCATTTTGTAATAGAAAGAACTTGGTAATTTTGCTTTTGGTCTCTATGTATGATACTTTCTTTTTAACTACAGCACACGTGCACTTGCGGTGGTGTCAAGTTTTTAGCGTCGTTGTCGAGGACCAAATTGCTAAATATCAACTCAATCTTGTGAGAGTAAGTATTTTTCATTTTTTTTCCACTTTTGATTGCTTTGGTAGCTTTGGTGATTTAGCTTACAGGAAGATTCTCCCTTATATGAGAAGTCCATTCGTTTACGAACACAATCCTAAAATTGAGAGTACTTTTCATGAAAGGAGAAAGAAGCAAAGGGTAGAAAGACAAAGGCACATGGCTCAAGAAACTTCGCTAAAGATGGAACCACCAATAGGGTATCCTGAAAGAAGGACACTCTAGGATGTCATCACTCCAGGTGTTCAAGGTATCACCTCTAGCATAGCTAGACCCACGTTGGAGGTGAACAACTTTGAGTTGTGGCCGACACTAGTCTTAATGGTTCAACAAACATGGGTTGGAGGATCACGAATGGAGGACCCTAATCTTCACCTCTCAATATTTTTGGAGGTGTGCGATACATTGAAGCAATCCACCGATGCAATCCACCTTCGCCTATTCCCGTTTTCTCTCAAGGACAAGGCACGTGCTTGGCTACATTCACTACCACAAGATTGCATCAGCACTTGGGATGAGCAAACTAAAGCCTTTCTTGGCAAATTCTTCCCACCATCAAATGCGGCAAGTCTAAGGAACCAAATCACCCCCTTCACTTAAAGGGAAGACGAATCGCTTTATGAAACTTGGGAGCGATTCAAGGACTTATTATGGTTCTGCCCCCATCATGGAATCCAAAAGTGGATGATCATCCAAACCTTTTACAATGGAGTAACTTAAGCGATGCCGTCCACCATAGATGCGGTGGCAGGAGCACCTTGATGAATAAGACGGAGGATGAAGCCTTCAATTTGATAGAGGAGATGGCACTAAATAATTTCCAATGGTGCATCGAACGAGGCCAACCCAAGTAGGTTGGAGGTAAGCTTGAAGTTAATGCATTTACTTTGCTTTCTGTTAAAGTTGATGCTATGACTCAAAGGTTGGACCATATGAATGTGAATGCTATGAATTCTAGTGCCCCTCCCCCATTTGAAATTTGTGGTCCTATTGAACATGTGACTTTGAATTGCCAAGTTGGGAGTCCTTTTTCCTAAGATTCTAGTGAAGTCAATTATGTCCAAAACTTAACCTCGAGACCGAGCAATGACCCTTACTCCAGTACCTGCAATCCCAATTGGAGGAACCATATGAATTTCTCATATAAGTCTAATCCAAACCATTCGAATATGCCCCCATTAAATGCTATGCCACCCCCCGGTCTTCAAAGACCACCTTTCCCTCCACAAGCTCCCCAAAAGTCCAATTTAGAAGTCATGACGGAGAGTATACTTTTGGTGTAACAAAAGCAAGATGAGCATATAAAGCAATTAGCCTCTAAGGTTGATATGCTTACAACTCACAATAAGATGTTGGAAACTCAAATTTCCCAATAAGCTAGCTCTTTATCTACATCCCTGGATAGACTTCCTAGTAAGTCCGAACCTTACGCTAGGGAGCAATGCAATGCTATGATTTTGAGAGAGGGGAAACAAATAAAGGCACCTAAGGGGGTTACCAATGATGAGTCTTTGCATTATGAGAATGCGCATGTTGAGAATATTGAGAAAAAGGTGTCTACACCCTCTAATGATGTGATTGATGATGTTGTGCATAAATCTGATGAGGTTTCTAAGGACCCTAAGATCACTTCCCCAAAACCCTACACCCCACCTTTACCATTCCCGCAAAGGATGGCTAAGGCAAAACTTGATTTGTAATTTAGAAGTTTCTAGAGGTCCTCAAGAAACTCTACATAAACATCCCATTTACTGATGCTTTGTCTCAAATGCCTTCATATGCTAAATTTTTGAAAGAAATTCTATCTAACAAAAGAAAGCTAAAAGTGCATGGGACTGTAGCTTTGATTGAAGAGTGCAGTGCCGCGATCCAAAACAATCTTTCTGCTAAGCTTAAGGATCTCGATAATTTTTCAATTCCCTACCTGATAGGGAATGTGTCTATAAACCGTGCTTTGTCTTGATGCCCCTTTCTATGTATGAGAAATTGGAACTAGGAGAGATGAGACCGAGTACTATCTCTTTACAATTAGCAGATCGTTTTATGAAACACCATGTGGGTGTTTTAGAGGATGTTCCAATAAAAGTAGGAGATTTGCATGTGCGGGTAGACTTTGTGATTTTAGAAATGGAAGAGGATATGCACACTCTCATCATTCTTGGGAGGCCTTTCTTGGCCACCTTCGGGTGCCGTATTGGTGTAAAAAATAGTAAGTTATCTTTTCATGTGGGGGATGATCATGTGGAGTTTAACTTGTTTAAAGCTTCTAAATTCCCTTCCATTTCTAATGAGTGCAATATGATTGATGTGATTGATGGTTTGATATGGGAAACTGTGTCTAACCTTGGTTCTAATGATCCTCTTGAGCACTTCATGTTAAATGATATCACTACTAAGGATGAAAATCCCAAAGTAGCCATGTTTGCTCAACATTTAGAAGCCTCTCCACCCATTCCACCTTCCTTTGCTAAGGTGGAACAATTGAAAGTTGAAAATAAGCCCTCGTCTGATGAGGTGCAAGCTCTTAAGGTAGAACTGAAACCTCTCCCTTCCTCCTTGAGGTATGAATTTCTTGGACCCAACTCTGCATATCATGTGATTGTAAATGCAAGTTTGAATGCATCTTAAGTTGACTCTTTGCTTAGAATACTTAGAAAGCATTGTAAGGCCATAGGATATACTCTTGATGATTTAAAAGGAATTCATCCTTCTGTGTGTATGCATCGAATCTTAATGGAAGATGATTATAAGCCCTCAATTGAACACCAAAGAAGGCTGAACCCTTACATGCAAGAGGTGGTCAAGAAGGAAATTTTGAAATTGCTTAAGGACGGCATTATCTCCCTTATCTCTGATAATACCTGGGTAAGTCTGGTCCATGTTGTGCCTAGGAAAGGGGGGAATATTGTTGTCAAAAATGAGAATAATAAGCTAATTTCGACTAGGACTATCACGGGATGGCGTATGTGCATTGATTATCGAGAATTTAATAAAGTCACCTGTAAAGATCACTTTCCCTTCCCTTCATTAACCAAATGTTTGAAAGATTGGCTAAGAACTCATATTTTTTGCTACTTAGATGGGTATTTGGGTTTCTATCAAATCCCTATCCATCCTAGTGACTAAGAAAAAACTACTTGTACTTGTCCTTATGGTACATATGCTTCTAGGAGAATGCCATTTGGGTTATGCAATGCCCCTGCTACATTTCAATGTTGTATGATGGATGTTTTCTCTTATTTTATTGAGGACATAATGGAAGTCTTTATGGATGATTTTTCTGTGTATGGTGCAACCTATGACCATTGCTGAAATATTTGTCCAAGGTCTTGCAAAAATGTGAAGATTTGAATTTGGTTTTGAATTGAGAGAAGTGTCATTTCATGACACAAGAGGGGGTTGTTCTCGGTCATGTTGTCTCTATTAAACGTATTGAAGTTAACAAAGCAAAGGTGGACGTGATTGAAAAATTGCTACCACCAACTTCTATAAACGGTGCGAGGAGTTTTCTTGGACATGTCAGTTTTTACCGGCGGTTCTTAAAAGATTTTTCGAAAATTGCAAAACCTCTCACCCAATTGCTTGTCAAGGATATACCTTTTAAGTTTAATGAAGAATGCTTGAGTGCTTTTCTCAGGTTAAAAGAGGCATTAATCACGGTTCCAGTGATGTAAGCCCCAGATTGGGAGCTACCTTTTGAGGTGATACGTGGTGCAAGTAACTATGCAGTGGGCACCGTTCTTGGCCAACGAAAGAACAATAAGCCATGTGCCTGATACTATGCAAGTGGTACTCATGATGAGGCTCAAATGAATTATGCCATAACAGAGAAGGAATTCATAGTGGTTGTCTTTGCATTGGAAAAATTTCGATCTTACTTGATCAATTCCAAGGTCATTCTCTTCACTGATGATGCCGCTTTAAAACACTTAATGAAGAAATCCGACTCCAAGCCCCGACTCATCCGATGGGTCCCCCTTCAAGATTTTGATTTGGAGATCAAAGACAAGGGAGGGTTGGCAAATATGGTTGCTAATCATTTATCCCGCCTAGGCCCCGAGGTTACTCCTAGTGAAGAGTTCCCCATTGACGACTCTTTTCCGAATTAACAACTCTTCGCCATTTCCCACCAAGCCATGCCATGGTATGCTGATTTGGTTAACTTCAAAGTGTGCGGGGTGCTACCTCCAGGATTGTCCTACCAACAAAGGAAGAAATTCCTTTCCAATGCCAAATACTATGTGTAGAAGGAGCCTCTTCTGTCTCTTCTTTGCAAGCTGTGTGGAGATGGGGTCTATAGAAGATGCTTGCCAAAAGATGAAGTCCATAATGGCTTACACCATTGCCATGCTTCAACCTATGGTGGACACTTTGGACCGAACAAGACGATTGTAAAGGTACTTCAAGCAGGTTTCTATTGGCCCATGCTTTTCAAGGATGTAAGAAAATTTGTCATGACTTGTGATAGATAACAAAGAATGGGGAACATTACCAAGAGGCATAAGGTGCCTCAAAGTGGCATACTTAAGGTTGAGTTGTTTAATGTATGGGGGATTGACTTCATGGGTCCTTTTCCTCCTTCCCATAACAAACTTTACATGCTTTTGGCAGTTGACTATGTTTCTAAGTGTGTGAAAGTCATTGCCTCCCCGACCAATGATTCGAAGGTTGTTATCAAATTCCTCAAGAAGAATATCTTCATAAGGTTTGGCACACTGAGAGCTCTTCTAAGTGACAATGGAACACATTTTTTCAACAAGGCCCTTGAGTCACTATTGAAGAAATATGGGGTGCTCCATAAGGTTGCTACGCCTTATCGTCCCCAAACAAGTGGGCAAGTAGAGCTCTCAAATCAGGAGTTGAAGAGTATATAGAAGAAAACGGTGGATCGGTCCCACAAACATTGGTCACTCAAGCTTGATGATGCTCTTTGGGTATATCACACTGCCTACAAGACTCTTCTAAGCACCACACCATACCGGTTGGTATTTGAAAAGTCTTGTCACTTGCCAGTAAATTTAGAACATAGGGCATATTGAGCTATAAAAGCGCTCAATTTTGATCTTAAAGCAGCTGGAGAAAGGTGATTCTTGCAATTGAGTGAGCTAGATGAACTAAGGTTGGAGGCCTATGAGAGTTCACGCATCTACAAAGAGCGAAATAAGAGATGGCATGACAACCACATCATGAAGAAGAGATTTAAAGAAGGTGACATGATCCTAACTCGAGATTGAGATTATTTCTAGGCAAGCTGAGATCCTGGTGTTCGAGGCCATTTCAAGTCACCAAAGTTCAACCCAGTGGAGCGGTTGAAGTGTGCAGTAAGTCTACTGGTGCGTTCACCATCAATAGATAGCGGCTAAAGCCCTATCTTGTGGGCCAACCTATTGAGAAGGCCATTGTCCACACACCTACCGATCCTATTCAAAGCTTGAAGAAAACGACCAAGCTCTCGACCCTCAAAGAGTGCTTCTTAGGAGGCAACCCAGGTCCTTTTTGTTTTCTTGTACATGTGTATGGAAACAAAAAAGAGCAAGAGTGCAATAGTGGCTTCAGACAATCGCGTCCATGGGCCCCTCCTTTTTATAAATATGGGTCATGGATGTCCTTTGACCGAATTCAACAATTTTAGGCCACCACGGTGGGTATGTGGTATGCTGCCATGGACCGTGGTGACCCCAAAAGCGAAAAAAAAAAGAACAAAAGGGCAGCAGCCGCCACGGTCGACCCGTGGTGGGTGCCACGGATCGTGGCAGACTATGCAGGCTGGTCAAGGCCTCTTCCTTCCCCTTTGACCCGAAAACCCCTCATTCTCTTCTTCTCTTCGAGACTGTCTCTCTCTACACTCCCCTTATCTCTCTAAAATCTCCATAACCATCCTTCTCAAACCTTTAAATTCTCCTCAACCCCACCAAATCTTCCATCCAAATCACCAAATTTCTTCATTTGTTCCACAAATTCTCCATTTTTGTCACTAATTTATCCCCAAAACCTCCATTCCCAATTTCTCCTTCATTCTTCTTATTCCACCCAAATCACCCATTCCACCTTGAAGTTCTTCCATTGCCTTCATTCACATTCTTCCTTTTGATATCTAACACTCGAATTCTGCTTCCATCTTCTTTCTCCCCTCTATTTTCATAAAGTTAGGGTTTCTTCTTCATCTACCATCACAAACTTCCTTCGATGGAACCCAAGAAGAGGACAAGGACATCACAAGGAGCGGGAACTTCAAGCCAAGCGCCACCCCAAGCACAAAGAGCCACCCGAACATCCACCAATGCACGGACCCGAGGTAATGCTTCACAGTCTCTTGGCATAACAAATCCTGAACATATTACACAATATAATTACTTGAGTTATAGAATGGTTGTTACTACTCATTATTATGATGAGGAGTTATTGACCCAACTGGGAAGTTTGGATGATGTGCTTTGGTTGTTTGCTAGGGCGGTATGAGACAGTTTATTGACATTAAAGATCACACATATCGAAACTTTACCCTAGAATGTTTGAGCACTCCACACGTTGAGGTCACTCATGGTGCTCAATGTCAAGCGGGTTATATCTCGTTTTACTTGCAAGGACAATTTTATGAAATGAACCTAGGTACCTTAACCAAAATTTTTGGCTTCCCACCTAGTATAGATTTGCAATTTCATCAGGTTCCCAAAGAATTTAACCCCAATGCATGTTGGGGAGAGATTTCAGGGGGCTATGGGTACAATACTAGTTCCTGTAAAGCTACTTTTATTAGGAACCCGTATATTCGAGTAGCTTAGCATATTCTTACTTTTGGGCTATTTGCTAGGGACGATAGTGTGAATGTCCCTCGATTGTTTGAATTATGTTTTCTGTCCTGTATGTTGGATGGTGTCCGCATTGATCCCGGGTCTCTCTTGGCCTGGCAATTACATAGTGTTCCTAACAACACAAAGGGTAGGATCACTACTGGAGGTATCATTACCCCCATTACTCAGTTCTTAGGGGTTGAGCCTCGTGATGATGATAGAGTTTGTGGGTCCGAGGGGCTTGATATGAGATTTTGCAAGGTCAAGGTTAGGCAATGGTGTTGGATTTACCACGAGGATTGGTTTCTTCCTCTTCCCAATGTTGCACGTACCACTCTTCAAAATCGGGTCAACCTTTCATATTTCCCCGGTGATGAAGACTTGGTACGTCATGCACTTCCTCCTCCCCCGTTTCTTATGCCGAACCTAGTTCTTCAACCTAACCCTCCTACCCCGATTTCAGTGAGTTGCAGGACACCCTCCACAACATTCAGGCGGAGCAACCCTCGCTTTGAGCCTTTGTTGCTTCTGAAAATGCTGCTCTTTGTGACTTTGTCCAAGAGCGCCATAATGAGCTCCGAGGAATTATTACCCCCAAGACTTTCATGCATGCCTTTCCACCTGGCGTGATTGGCACATTTCTTACCCCCATCCTCCTTCTTCTCCTCCTCCTTCCCCACCCCATTTCTAGTCCACCCCACCCCCCTTTTGGTTTCTATTGGTTGCATTCTAGACAATGCTTTATCTAAGCATAAGGGAGTTATCTTCATGGTGAATATGTAATGGTAGATTGTACATAGTGCATTAACATAGCATGTGCATTTTAGGAGTGCATTTAGCTTCTTTTTCTTAGTTTTTAGAAGCCTTTAGGATTAACATTTGCATATTAGGATTAGTTGCAATTAAAAAAAAAAACCACTGATGATGACTCTTTAGACTAGGTAGTTTTTCTTTGACTAGTTAACCCTTTGTTGAGCCCATTTGTGAATAAAGTATTTGAAATGAGATTATGAAGATGTGCTTCTTGATTTGATCATCATGTTGAATGCGAATTGATTATCCAATGATTCCTTGCATCATTATTGGCATGTTCGTGATTTTATGAGCTAGTTGAACTATAGTAGTTGTGCCGTGAGAATTTGAGCCTAATGGACTAATTCATCACTTTTAGCCTCTTATTTCTTTTTCATGTTTGACTCTTCCTGGATTCTAAATCTCTAGAACTTGCTTTGCCTCTTGTTTAAAATCACATTCCACATGCATATCTAGGCAAGATGATTGAGGCATTCTTTTGAGCTTATGAGCTACATTGACCAAAAAGCCTTCCCGTCATGATTTTTCCCCTTGCTAGCCCCTTGAGCCTTTACATGGTTCCCTTTATAAGCCTCTAATATAGCCTTTGGCCCAAACACATGCCTTATCCCTTAAAGCCAAGGATTATAGAGTTTCATTGTTTGTTGGGCGTAGCTTGTGGGTGATGATGGTGTATTCTGGGGAATGGTTTGTTTGGATGTAAGATTCCTATCATTAGGTTGTTTATTGTGGATTGTTTGAGGAGTGTTGATCTTTATCTAGTAATCTTTTCCATAACCATCTTGTGAAAAAAAAGAAAAAAGAAAAAAAAAAGAAAATCGAAAAAAAAGATGAGATAAATAAGATTGAATAAAAAGGTTTTGGCATTGATAAACCATTTAGTCTCTCAACACTTTCTCTTGCGGAACAACATGGGATTTGATGTGATGGAAATATTATTTTGAGGGTTACGCTCTGAAACAAATTGGGATATGAACATTTTGCTCTTAATCTTAGGCTATTAGCTTCACAAATCCGAAAATTACTTGAATCCCTCCTAACCCTTACCCTTACCCGCATTACAACCCAAATTAAGTCCTCAAGATTGCCTTATGTGTAATGCATATTACTGGTGGCGAATTAGAGAGTCTTAGCAAGCTTATGGTAGACTTGTTTCCTTGGTATGAGATTTGAGCGACCATGTTCATATTCTAAACACATGAGCGATGAGAGTTCATACCTAAAAAGAGGTTCTACCGGTTCTTCTAGCTCTACTTCAGACACATGTCGATGTGATAGGTTGGTTGATTTGGATGGTTGATTCAAGTTTGATGTGATGGTCTTGACTGGACTCTCGAAAAACTTTATTCTCTTATCTGTTTACAAAAGATTTGAATCACTTTTGGGCAAAATGTTGGGCTGATTTGGTTGATGACAGTGCTACTGATGTTTATCTAAGCAGGTTTCTCAAATAAAATGATTTTAGTGTTGCTTAGAGACAAGCAATAGTTCAAACATGGGGCAGTTTGATAAGTGTCTTTGATTACTTCATTTTTGGGGTAGTTTTATAGAACTTTTTGGGTTTTTAAGAGCCTGATGTTATATTTTATACTCTTTTTTCCTATTTATGATTGGGTATAGTTCTTTGGTGATTATAGCAGGTTTTTAGACTGTTTGACCTAGCATTTGACTTGGTGGGAGCATGCTGTGGCTTACCACGGTACCCCCCCCCCCCCAATGTCACCATACCCATGGAACAAGAGAAAAACAAAAGAGATCGGTCCAGCAGGCACCACAGTTGGACCATGGTGAGCACCACGGACCGTGGTGCCTTTGTAACCGTTGCTTCTTCGTCTCTCTTCGGTTGTGTAGCTGAGAAAGCTTGCATTTTTGCTTTAAAGGACGTCCCTCGGCAACATTGGGGATCATCCCTCATCTTCTATAGTCATTCCCTTTCTCAATTTTTATCTTTTATAGTTAGAATTGTAGTTCAATTTTGTGTGCAAATGAGATTTTGATCATGGAATTCAGTTTTGTTAGTGGTTTGAAGACTTTGTTGGAGGCTATCATTGCCAAGCTTTTCCCTTTCAGATCTCGCTAAAACATTTGGTTAGTTGTTTGATTTTTAGTCATGATTGAGTAGTTTACGTTGTCTAGGGATTTGTTTGTTAATGGAAGTGTATTTGGATCATTTTAATTCAATAGAAGTGTGCTTTTTCATGCTGCTTTGATTTCGTTTTATCAGGTAATTATCATGTTGTCAGTGGACTTGGGAAATTTTCTTGCACCCTTGAGACAATTGAGTGAAGAGTTGAAATGTGAAATTTGATTGTTAGACCGCTTGATAGGACTTAATGTAGCAATGACTTGAAAGACAAATTTGCAAGTTGGGAGGATGAATGAGTAATCAAAAATACTGAACCTAGGCTAAGACAAATTAGTTTGAAAGAGCGACTTTGGTTTAGTTTAGGCAATTTGGTTGATTTCGAAAGAATAGACTAAATTCTGAATCGATTGCAATTCCTTGAAATTATCCAATTTAGAGAAATGCGCATGTTAAATTGTATGATCCAACACCTTTCTTAATTAAATAAATCCGTAGACGTTTTTCCTTGATAGAATTTAGAAACTGCTAATTAGAAATAGCCTAATCAAAATCCTTGATTAAGTTATTGCTTAGCATTTTCTAAGAACTTGGTAATTTTGCTTTTGGTCTCTGTGGACAATACTTTCTTTTTAACTACAACACCCATGCACATCAAGTAGTTTCCACTACAGCTACATCGTGCGCTTGCGGTAATTTTTAACTCATCAAGTTTTTGGCACTGATGCCGGGGAGTTGTTGTTTTTCAATGCTAAAGCCTACTTGAGCATTGGAGACTAGGCTTTTAATTTTAAAAAAATAGAAAATTTGAAAAACTAAAAATTTGAAACGAAAAAAAGCCTATTTCCACTTTCCCCAATTTGAGCATGAACCTTTTTGGCAACACTTATCTAGATTGAATGATTATTGTGCTCAATATGTGTATTTTATGTATAAAAAATTAGAAATATCTGAAGTTGTGCTTAAGAGTATAACTCATGAGACCTGAACTACCTTGGAGTCCATGAGTGGTGGTCTTTGTGCTTTAAATTTTGATGTGATGTGGGATTTCTTTGAGTCTTAGGCTTGGCATCAATGGCAATTTGAAAATGCTAGTGAGTCTTTTGTGTGCCCTTCTCCCAACCCCTATAATTTGCATGCTTAATCTCCATGTGTGGATCAATTAGGGATTCTTATCATCACTATCCTTATTATACTCATGTTGTATACTCTAATTGCCAATCTTCTAAAGATGATGGGAATTCTTATCCTAATTATGTTATTTCTGATAAAGGTTTTGTTAGACTAAGTAGCATGATAAAGATGATGAATGACCAAATTGCTAAGTTTTAAAATCACTTGCGGGAGCATCACCGATCACATGAGATTGACCTTAGCCTACCTTCTTCTAGACCTGAGGTTAGTTTGTGTGATGATAATGAGTCTTCCTTTCCCCTAGAGTCTTTTTGTTGTTGACACACCCTTGTTTGAGTAAGAAAAAGTTATTGACACTCCCTTGACTCCATTATAGCTTGTTGCTCCCTCCTCACTTAGCACTCTCTTATCTATTTCTTCCCTCCCTTTAGCTCGGTGCGTAGGGTTCAAGGTGGGTAAGCCCTTTAGGAATGATGCTAGTCCTTGTGGTCAGGATAATTCACTTGCTTGGTTAGAAGAACTTACATTGGCTAAGCAATATTTAGAGGAGTCATGGGGTGATGATGTGATTGTTGTTGGTGCCTCTCCTAGCCCTAAATCCATGAATATCATTCTTGTTGAGGGCCTTGACTTAGTCCCCTCCTCATCTCCCTCACTCTACACCATCCCCTCTTATGTGCATGTATTAGATACATCCCTGGGTGACATTAAAGGGTATGACCCCTTCCTTAATCCTTATAGTTTGTACGTAGAGGATATGCCAGGAAAAATCATGTTAACTACTACATTTGATTATTCTACTTATTTTTTCAAGGCATTTCATAAGTTTAGAAGGGCACTTATGATCATTCCTAGATTCATGTTTGTGTGCTCTTGCTTACATTCATCTGAGTTGCATGCTCAGGTGTTCGATAAGCTCCTGTGAGCTTTAAAGGCATCGGAATTGGTGGCTTGGATCTTTAGCTGAGGAGGTGTGGTTGATGCCCCTCCAACCTTCCGTAGCCCCATCTTAAGGAGGTGATAGTTTAGATGAGCCCAACATCTAACATAGTACATTCATTCCCTCTTTTCTCTTTCTTTATCTTTATTTTGTCAAATATTTTTCTCTTTTTCAATTTGCCTCTTATTTTTTTGTATTTATTACTGTGGGTTTGTTTTATGTACATATGTGTTTTGTTGGTGCAGTGGCTCCTTGGCTCCTAGTGAGAACATTGTCAGATCTAGGTGTGGGGGAGCAGAAGCCATGCTTTAAACTTTTGGAAAAGAAAAAAATACAAAAATGTTTTTAGCAGTTTTGGGGAGTTTTATACTGTCTTGGTTAACTTTGATCCTTTGCACATTGACTATTAGCTTCTATACAAGTATGATGTGCATGATAGACCTTTGTCTTAAGCATGCCATTCTAGGACCTAATTCTAACCATGGTAGTTCATTATAATTTCGCAATCCAATCCTTATTCATACTTCGTCACGATCTTGGGGTCTTGGTCATTCATGATTGACTCTCCCTCTTATTTGTGTACATAGTTACTTTTGTTTTCACTTTCAGTGAAATAAAAACAAAAAAAAAATCAAAAAAGAAAAGAAGAGTTAAAAACATTATTGGAGTTGGAAAATTAAACGTATTCTTTTGAGGCATGTGCTATTGGGTACCACCTTTTGAGGCAATACTACTACTGGGAAAGCTTGCTTTTCAAGTTGGTAACTGGTAAGTTAATAATGTAGTTTGTGTCAGTCAAGTGAGATTGGGTCAGATTTTGGTAAGCCTAACTCCTAGGATGGCGATGCAGTAGCACACCAAGCACTATGATGGATTCAAAGTTTTGATATACGGTGGGCTGAAAAGTTGGTGCTTTGATGTCATTCGCTGGTATTGAGAGTCTTGATGTGTATATTTTGTTTAAATATAGGCTAATATCTTTTGCACAAAGATGATTTGGTTGGTTGGTTAGAATGTGTACAGTTTTCTTCCTTGTATATATTTGTGTTTTGTTTGTAAACCCAAAAAGATTTTCTATTTTCCTTTCCTTTTTATTTTCTTTTTCTTTTTTAATATTTTGTGAGCATATCTTCTACAAACCCTCACGAGACCTCACTCATCCACTTTGGGGAACCAAGGGGTTTAAAGGGGTTGTTGCATACGCCAAATACAGCATGATTTCTACGAAAGTGAATTAGATCCTTATGGTAGTTTTTCTTTGTTTTGCTCGAGGATGAACAAAAGGTAGTGTGGGGGTATTTGTTATCTCCTAAAATATCATAATATATACCCTCATTTATTTGACTTTTGATCGTTATAAATTTTAATTTCTAGAATTTTTACTTGATTTTTTTTTCATTTTGTAAGAAATAATATTAGTCCTATAGTTGGTCAGAATTGGGTTCAAAACTGTGAAAATCAAGCGCTGATCTAAAGAAAAAAAAAGGCCCAACATGACCTACCGTGCAATCTTTGGATGACCATGCAAAATTTCTAAAAATGGCTAAAAAGTTAAAGAGATGCATTGCAGGACCGTGCATTTTTTGCACGACCATGCTTATTGATAAGTCAACGAGAACCGAGAGTTGTATGGCTGTGCGTCTCTCCTATAAATTTTGCACGACTAGCTGTGCACTTTTGCACAACTGTCGTGCAAACTTGTCAACAGACATTTGGGGATTATTTATGTAAGAATTGTAATTATTTGAGGGAGGCCTTTTGCTATGGTCTTTGAAGTCTCAATTAGGGTTTATGTTAGCCACTTGCAAACTTCATTAGGGGGAGAATAACTTAGGTTAGTTTATACATACTATGTGCAAGATCAGTTGATTTGAAGATTGAAGACTAAGTTCCTCTTCTCTTTCTCTCTTTAGTTTCATGCTTTTAGTTTCATTGTTAGTTTGTTAGTTCTTTGTTTTGCTTATGTTTTGATGCTTAATTATGCTAAAATTTGTTATCCTCATTTGTGATTTGCCTTTGGGATGGCTAGTTGATTTTGCTGAAGCCTTAGCCTATCTTGTTTATGCTTGAATCAAGAATTTTCTCTCATACCCGCCAAATGTTCGATGCAGTGCTTGAAAGAGTTTTTATTTGTATTTTAGGGCAATTCACTTGTGCTAAAAGGTAAGGTTAATTGTACAGTGTGGGTAGGGGGAATAGCCAGCATTTAGACATGAAAATGGTTTAAATTCCAGCTAGGTCTTAGGTTACTACTCTTGTAATTTAATTAACTCCCTAAAAATAGGGGGTTAGAATAATTAAACTAGTTTTTGACCCTTGAAAGAGGGCTTCAGTGAGTTCACAATACCAGCATACAAAGGATTAGGGTGGACTACAAATAACCATTCATCAGGGAAGCATTCAAAAATATAGGACTCAACTTGTCTACCATAGATAATTCTAGACAAGTGGTCAGCAATTAAGTTCTCAGAACCATTCTTATTTTTATCTCACAATCAAATTCTTGTAAAAACGAGATCCACCTCACAAGTCTAGGCTTAGCATCCTTCTTAGAAAAAAGGTGCTTAAGAGTAGAGTGGTTAGTATAAACAATGACATAAGACCTAATCAGGTAAGGTCTAAACTTCTCGAAACCAAATATCCAAATCCAATCCAATACTCCAAAAATCCCACCACCAGGTGGGCTATGGAGAGATCTGATGTAGTAGTTTTACCCCTTAATTACAAAATTATAGAGAGACTGATGTCGATTATCCTAAATTTAAAAACCACGCACTACCTACTACTCTCAGAAACAAAGCAGAAGAAGTTTTGAGAAGCATTTTGCTTTAGTCCGTACAATCTAAGATGAAGGGGTAAGGTGTAAAGTTCTCAAAACCAAAGATGACAGCCAAAAATTCTTTCTCAGTCACAGTGTAGTTCAGTAGCGCATCATCTAAAGTGTGACTAGCATAATAAAAGACATAGGGCTTCTTATGAATACGTTGCCCTAAAACTACCCCAATAGCATGATCATAGGTTCACACATTAGCTCAAAGGGCACTTCCTAGATGGGAAGATGAACAACAAGAGCAGAGGTTAAGGCTTCTTTAAGCTTAGTAAATACCACATGACACTTCTCAGAGAAGTGAAATGGCACATCCTTAGCTAAAAGGTTGGTGAAAGACTTAGCCATCTTACTAAAGTCCTTAATGAAACAATGATAGAAGTCAACATATCCAAGAAAAGACCTCACATCTTTTACACAAGTGGAAGACAGAAGATTAACAATCAAATCAGTCTTTGCCTTATCAACTTTAGTTCCATCTCTAGAAATAACATAGCCTAAGGCTATCCCCTTTTTCACCACAAAATGACATTTCTTCTAATTCAAAGTCAAATTTTTCTCCATACACCTTTGCCACACTTTACTCATATTAAAAAATCGATCATTAAAATAAGACCCAAATATAGAGAAGTTATTCATGAAAAGTTTCCCCTAGAGGCATTATAGAGTCCAAAAGGCATTCTCCTAAAGCCATAGGTACCAAAAGATCATGCAATAGAGATTTGAGTATAGCTAGAATACCCATCTCAAAAGAAATAAAAAGAACGGCCAGCTAATGACTCTAACATATGGCCAAAGAGAAGAAGGAGGAAATGGTCTTTCTAATGGCAGCATTCAATTTTCTATAATCAATGCAAACACTCCACACAAATTGAACTCGAGTGGGAACTAACTCATTCTTATCATTCCTAATAACGGTAATATCAATCTCCTCAGGAGCAACTCGAACAGAACTGAGCCATTCATTATCAAAAATGGGATAAATAATTTCATGGTTTAACCACTTAAGCACTTCTTTGTTAACTACTTCCTATAAAGTCGAGTTTCAGTGCCTTTAACGATCATGATAGAGCTTAGCATTATCCTCTAAATGGATTCTACGCTGCACAATCGAGGCACTAACACCCTTGATATCCTCTAAGGTCCAACTTATAGCTTCCTTGTTCACTCTAAGTAAGGCAATTAATTTTTTCTCTTGGTCCCGATCTAAGTCAGAAGTAATAATCACACAATAATTAGGTAAAGATTCATTAGATCCTAGTAATAAACACCTAATAGAATCATGAAGAGGTTTTAATTCAAGAGGAACAGGAAAAGAATCAGACTCAGAAGCAGAAGTAATCAAACAGTCAACAGCAAAGTTGAAGTTATCAAATTCAAACACATCATATTCTGGATCATCATTAATAAAAAAAATACTCAGTAGCAAACATGTCATAAAATCATCATCATACCCAGGGTCCTCTACCCATTTAAAAGTAGAAGTCTCCATATCATCAAATCTAAAAAGTCGTCTTTGAAGATTAAAGATATTAAACTCTAAAGTCATATTACCAAAAGATAGTCTCATCATGCCATTTTTACAGTTAATCAGAGTATTGATAGTGGTCAAGAAAGAACACCCTAGAATAATAGAGCCTTAACTAGCAGTATTAACTACCTTCTCAGCCTTAAACATGATAAAGTCCATCGGATAAATAAATTCACCCACCTTAATCAGCACGTCCTCTATCACACCCGTAAGCAACCTGATTGATCTATCAGCTAGCTGGATGACCATCTTGATAGGTATTAGCTCACCTACCCCTAGCCTCTCACACTCAGTGAAGGGTAAGAAATTAACACTAGCCCTTAAGTCAAGCAATGCTCTATGAATAAGATGGTCCCCTATGACAATGAAAATAATAGGATGACTGGGGTTCTTGTAGTTCACTATAATATGATGAGAAATTATATAACTAGTATCAGAGCTTAAGAAAGCCTTCTTAAGAACACTAGTGGCTCTCTTAGTAGTACACAGATCCTTCAAGAACCTAGTATCAGGAGGCATCTATTAAATAGCAACAAGCAAAGGAACGTTGATATTGACTTGAGAAAAGTCTCTCTTATCTTATCAACATGAGCTTGGTCTTTCTTTTTTAGCCTATGGGGAAAAGGAGGTACAGGTTTATGAACTCGCTTAATAGCAAAAGGTGAAGGAGAAGTATCCTTAGGCATAAGGGATCCACTATATCACAAGAGTCTTTCTCCTTAGGCTTCTCTTTATCAAAAGATGGGTCAGAAGGCAGAAGATCATTAGAAGAATCAGTGGGCACACCATTAGCAGTATCCTCTAACTTGCTGGATGAACCAGTTCCTAGAGAAGAAGAAGGAGAAGAAGATGAATTTTGGAAGAAAGTGTAAGGGTATTCGCCGATTTCTTTAGAACTTCCTACTTGATTATCAATCTCTCTACTTTATGTGAGAGATATAACTACATTAAATTTTCTCAATCTCACTACGTTTCACTCTAGAAGAAGAAGAAGATGATGTATGACCCTTAGGGTTTAACTCTGGTTGACTAGCAAAAGTACTTGACTCACTAGTAGATGATACTAATTGAGAAAACTGTTCATTCTCATCATCTTTTCTATATTAGTATTAATCACCCTCTTTGCATTACTATTAATTCTCCTCTAAACCTTATCAATGTCGGTGTAGTGAGGACGAGGCCGAACCTGAGCAATAGGAGGTGGAGGTTTAGGTGCATTAGGCATACCTTGAAAAGTCAGTCTCTAATAAGAGTTAGAAGGATAGGAGATGGGCTGTGAGTTGTTTCTAGGAAATACTCCTGGTTAAGAGTTAGGGACTGCAACATTTGGTCCATTACTTCAAGAAAATTTAGGGTGATTTCTCCACCCTGGGTTATAGTAAGGGAAGAATGGATCATTTCTAGGTCTTTGGTATGCCAAATTCACTTACTCCTACCCAATAAGATAATTGGTGAGCAAAATAAGAACACGAACTCAATTTATGATCCAAGGTTTGGCCGTGAGACTAAGAAACCATAGAAGTCTAAGAAGTTTGGGGTTGTTGAACATATAACCCCTTCAACATGTTCTCTAAGACTGTAATCTTAGACTTTAGGTGTCTCACATCATAAACAAATTGTATTCCACCCCTGACAAACTTAGGACTCAGATTATCATCTATAGCAGGTTCCCACTGCATATTTTTCTTAGCTAAGTTTCTAGAAATTCCCAAGTAGCAGTGACACTCTTAGAAAGAAAGTCACTCTGATACATGGACTCTCACATATTTTGGGTTTGTTGGTCAAATGCTTCATAAACAACTTGGCATAAACATGCTTGGTCCAAAGCATGATTTGGACACTGAGTCAATAAATTCTAAAACCTATGTAAGTATTTCCAAAATGACTCCCTTTCTAGTTGAACAAATTAATTAATTTCATTCCTCAACTTTACAGTCTTGCATTAGGACAATATTTTCTTAAGAACGTCTTAACAAAGTCATCCCAGGTAGAAACAGAATTAGCAGTCAAACCATACATCCATCTTTTAGCAGCATATTTTCAATTAAAATGAATTAATTTCATTCTCATTGCATCAACAGATGTATTAGGGAAACACATCATAGAACATACTTCTTCAAATTGCCTCCAAAAAAAAATATTCATCCTCTAAACCAGTGAATTTAGCCAGCATTTATGTGTAATGAGGTCTAAGTTCAAAGGTCACATTAGGTCCTAGGTCAGGCAAATTAAAACATGATGGCAGAGTGGTCCTTGAAGGATAAAAAAAACATCATTCAAATGCCTCTCTTGTGCCATTTCTTTCAAATTAGGTTCAGGCTTGGGTTCAAGTGTGGTTCCGGTTCAATCCTAACAATTCTTCTTTTCTTAAGGTCTCTAACCCAACAAATCATGCAATGCACACAACCTCAAAAGTATTTTTGCTCTTTTTCTTTCTCTAATTTGTTTGGATTTTTTAACACGCAAAAAAATATGTAATACAAACCTAAACAAACCAAAGTTAAAAATAAAATTTAAAAAAATCAAACTTCAAATTCAAAACAATTTACACAGAAAATTTAGCCCAATCAAAGCGATCATGGACATTTTTTTCCAAATCTTTTCTAACCTGAAATAGTGCAGAAAATTCAAAAAAAAAAACTATTTCTAGAAATTACATAAAATTCCTAAAGGTCAATAAAAATTCACCTTAACTCTAAAAATCTCTAGAAATCTACTAAAAATAGCAGCAAAGCAGAATCAGCACTGACTTAGCACAGAAAATCAAAACAAAAACCTAGCTGAACCTGCCTCAACAGACCTGCTTTGTTCAACTCTAACTTTTTTTTCTTTTCTTTTCTCTTCAATAGAAAATTAATCACTAACTAATCAAAGCAAAAATTAGCCAAAATAAAATCAAAATCTAAAATCTAAACAAAAACAAAAACATGAGAAATTTAAACTAAATTAATAAACACCCATTAAGTATCAAAATAAAAAGTACGAAAAGAAACAAAAATGACTCAGTTGACTAAATAATGACTCAATTCGCAACACAATTTCACAAATCACATCCCTGGCAATAGCATCAAAAACATATTGTGACTTTAAATATAGATAATTTTAAATCACAAGCACATGGTTCTCATCATAACACTTGAGGATCGATCTACAGAGATGTGTTATGAAACTAGGTCACTAACTGCTCGTAAAATAAAAGGACTTATTGGATTTTCTAAATTTTAATGTATAAACTAATAGTACTAAAACTAGAAAGACTATATGCCACCAGTATGTTCAAATAATAGAGATGTGGCCTTTAATTCATGCATGAAATAACAAGTTGAATTTTAATGTCACAAAAAATCAAACCAAGCCAAAATCAAGAACTGGAACAAGAAGTAAGTCCACATGTTAATTATTGAAATTCAATTACTTTGCGAAATTTGACTAAACAAGAACATTACCCCCAATAGCATCACTCATAAAAGGAAAATGAGAAACAGCGAAGGCTAGAAACCCAAATTTTGCACGTGAAATAAGGCCTAAACAGGGGAGGGATGGAGCAACTCTTAGCACCAATCAAGAAGACGAGCAAGATCATAACGCCACAAAAAATCTTCTAATTGTGATGCTAAAGTCCAAAAATCTCACTTGAATGTAATGAACCAAATTCAATTACACGAATTCTTAATGTCAAATAAAACAGATCTAAAAATTGGAAACAAAACCAAAATGAGAATTGAAAAAAGCTTATTAACTCTACAGTAGTCTACTCTCTACTTCTACTTGCTTGAACCAGCATGGATTTGTAGCCGAATTCCAGCACTCTTCCATTACTTCTCGAATTAAAATCCTCACCCTTCAATCTTGTAGTTACTTGCAATAATTCCCAATGGATGAGATGATATGATAAGAGAAATGGGTTTATGAAGTGGGTAATGACGATGAGTATTGATATTGGTAAATAAAGGAGGAATAATAGAAGTGAGAAGATGAAATAGCAAGGCATGCTTGATTGGGAGAGAAACAAAAGATGAACGCAGAGAGAAAATAGGAGGGGGAAGAAATGGGGTCTCGAGCTGTACTAGGGAAAGAGGGCACGAGTCACATGTGTGCCACGTGAGGAATAGGTGAGAAGAAGGCATTGGACTGGGCTGGCACTGAAGGAAAGGAAGTAAAGGGCAAAATTGGGTCAGGGGAGAAGAACAGACCCCGTGAGAGAGAGGGAGAGAGAGAAAGAAAGTTGAGAAGATAGGCTCAGGCTGGCTTCAGACCATGGAGAAAGCAAGTAAGAATAGCCCGTGATAGAGTATCAAGGAGGAAGGGAACGGTTGTCATGCGCTTGTCACATGACCCAAAAGAAGTGAGGAAGGGGGCCTCGGGTCTGCTGGTTGGGCTGACGAGCTGAACGGCTTGGCCGCATGCTATTGGGCCGCGTGAGCTCGGGCCCATTCTCTTGCTTGTGTTCACATTGATCCAACACTCTTTTGGGTCCAATTTCTTCTTCTACCTTTTTTCCTCCCTTTTTTTTCCAAGAAACTTTATTCATTCCTCAAATTTCCCAAATTCCTACAAAATAAACAAAGCATATTAAAATCCTAATTTAATAATTCATTTTGAGCAAAAAT
This sequence comes from Selenicereus undatus, assembly GCA_017589665.1. Lineage (NCBI taxonomy): Eukaryota > Viridiplantae > Streptophyta > Magnoliopsida > Caryophyllales > Cactaceae > Selenicereus > Selenicereus undatus. Next base: position 90,675,162 of record JACYFF010031952.1, on the reverse strand, counting down.
TAGATAATAAAAGGGTATAAAATGATGTAATTTTAGGATCAACACCTACTTGTCTTTGTCTCACTCAAAAACGGCTTCACTCCACATCTCATCAGACAACCTGGGTAGATGTTCTGAAAAGATGCGAGGGGTTAAATGATTAGAATACTTTCCACCCCCAATGGGAGGGATACACGTGGCACAGACCAAGTCAACAAAAGTATAGGGTTGCCCACAAGAGAAGAAGAGGGATACAAAAGGCATATAATGGCAACTTTACGCCCCAAACTGGCAATATCATTTTACCATTGGGTACTAACCCCAAAGGCTATAAATACACGAAGTCATACCCGTGTGGGGGATCTTTTGCACTATTTATGATTTAACAACCATAACCTCACATACCCAAATAAAGGAAATTTTCTCTACCCTCACTCTCCTATTTTTATATCATCTTACTCTTAAACTGACAAGAGCATCATCGGGGCATCCCTTGGGAAAAACACCCAAGGATGACCTTCGTATAGTTCATCAATGAGAAGACACATCAGCTCCACCAAGTAAACGACACGATAACAAAAAGTAAGATCGAGCTTTTCACCAACTCATTCAAGTTTCTTATGAAACAATGCACACAAACAAATACACAGACATATATATATATATATATA
>JACYFF010031952.1:90643030-90655092 GCA_017589665.1 Selenicereus undatus | reverse complement strand
GGTAATACAGGCAACTTAACATAAAAATAACGAAGGCGGGTCTTACACTCTTCCCCCCTTAAAAGAATTTCGCCCTCGAAATTCTAAATCTAAGTTCGGTCTTTCCTAGAATGCATGCACACAACTAACATCTACGCAATAGGTTTTCAAAAGGTTTCATTTTGCAAACACTACCTCTTCTAAATCGAAAGAAAAAGGCTTATGGTATCCAGTCTCCTCCTCGCCAATCCTCTTCAAGCGTCTACTCACTCTATTTAGGCGCCGAGGGCAAATCGCATTGAAGAGGGGCAAATGAGTTGGCGTGGAAAACCATATTGAACTCACTTTTGAAAGGGACAAGGACCTTGAATCACCTACGCTCTATTCGTATCACGACAAGAAGATCTATGCACATGTATCGCTATGGGTTGGCGTCCAAGGGTATGACTTCAGGCCACAACAATAAGGGTCATAACAGTTAACTCTGAGACCCCTATGACACTCTAGAGTGATAAGAGCAAGTCATAGCATCACGTAGGTTCACCTTAGCACAATGACATAGCATGAAAGCAATAATTCAACGTTTTATCCAAGAATTATGTGCAACATGAATTAATCCATCTTGTATATGTAGTAAACAACGTGAAAGAGTATAACAAATTCGACCATCATTAACAACGTAAGGATATAACTTGGGGGGTTACATAGCAAGAATATGGGTCGATGAGCGGAAATAGGTCCGTACCTGTCCACACATCAATTGTATAGGGGAGCAAATATATGGTTTCTTGGGTGTGGTGGGTTTGGTACAAGGCTCTTATAGCTAGTGTTGCCCTTTTACAACTCATACATCATTTTGGTTGGTTATACTGATAACTACGCCTCACAACTCAATGAAAGGTTATAGTAAAGACTCCTATATGACCCTAAGTTCAACCAACATATTTGAGGTGCTCATAGGGGAGTACGTGCATATATAGATGCATCTTAAGAAACAGTAATGGTAATATGCAAAACGGTACCATGCCTAGTTACCAGATAACTAGTTTGGAGGAATAGCCCCACATAATAGCCAAGGTATGGTGAGACCGCATTAGCAGCGCGTATTATGTCTAGCAAAACGTCATTCAAGGTTTTCATATCATGTATCACATAAAGCTCATCATGCATAACACCATACAAGCTAACTCGATCGTATTATGCCAAGACACCCGGTTGAATCTTGCCAGAGGTTGGGTTTTTCACATATCCATCCATATGTCTTAAGCTCGGGCATCCAGTTAGAGTCACGGGTATCCTAGCATGCTGTAGGGTCATACCATAGAATGTACAAGGCAATTAGATGCGAGTGTAAATTAATCATATGAGCAATATTTCACTCAATTAATCATAAAAGACATAAGCATGTAGATGCTGAGCAACTCCATTACAACTACGGGTATTCTAGCATACCAAGCGATGATGCACACTGAGGTTAATATCCGAATGCAAAAGCCATAGTCGTGCAATCATAATATGTGCACAGCTAGCCAGTTAACTACAAGTTTCTAATATAAAGGACCCATTGGTATGTAATGATTAGTAGGTGTGATTATATGAAGCAACAACTCACGTAGTTTGAATTATTTGGCCAATTCAGTGACACGCTCAACCAGAATCAAGTCAGGCAAATACCACGTAGTTTAGGTGCTAAACCATTCACTCATAAAATGTACAAATGCCCATTCATATCATTCTAGTGACTATATACGCTCCCAAAGTCTCACATTGTGCAAAATGTCATGATTATCCTTTGAAACAAACACATGTTCACAATCATGCCACACACAAACGCCACCTAGGCGAGCAGACATGGCTGCAACTCTTATTTGCAACCAAGGCAAGGTATGTCTTGGGGCTTGTTATATAGAAAGGACACCTAGACTCGTATAAACGAGTACAATTCCAAAGTCTGCTAGGTTCTTTCTCCCTTGAGCTTTCTAGGTATATCAAGGTCCGTTCGGGCCGAAACATTGTCACCCCATTCACGAATAACAATTTATATAATAAAAAGAACAATTAATGCATGGTTTAATCAATAATGGCAAAAAAAAGAGAACGATAGTTACACTTATGCAATGTTCAACAAGCTCATGCCATTAGCACGTAGTCCTTCAAGCATGCATACAAAGGTAGCCTCTAATATACTCAGGGAATTCGGCATTCAAAAGAAAAGAGGGGAAAATATCACTTAGTATGATTACCAATTATAGCAATCATACATGAACTAACATCAATTAACATGAACTAACATGAACTAACACGAACTAGCATAATAATTGTAGCAATCATACATTAGGGGCTATAACATGTTAAAAAAAACAATTATAGCAATCATACATGGACTAACATGTGACATAAAGTGTACAAGCTAACATAAAGTGTATAATAAATGAAGTCAATTGTACATGAAGTTGACATAAATAATCATATGCTAGCGTAATCATAAGCATGAGTTGTATATGAACTAACACATTTAAAAACATTGAAAAACATTATTTCACTATTCAAGCTATTATACCAGTCAATTATTACTATCTGCATAAACTAAAATTATAGCAATCGATCTCGACACGTATGGTACAATGGCATGTACTCGGAAACCTAAGCTCACTCATCATAGCTAAAGAATGTAAAATAAATCTTGATGCGACAACGAAAAGATATTAACATTTCGAAGCTTCGGATTTCAAAGGTGAAAATAGCTTGCCTGTTTTGAACTTCTTCTCTACCATCCTTTGAGTACGTCTGCTCACTCCATTATGGGGCCCAAGGAGCAAATCGTACTTCAGGGGCAAAGACGAGGTTACAGAAAGACTTTTCAATGGTTCGAGTTCAAAACGACATGCTTAAACTATCGACTGTCTTATGAGAGTGCACGAAAAAGGCATTTACCCTTAAAAACATAACTTAGCGCACACAAGAACAAGGAAATGGATTACGCTCACATACATCCGATTGGCTCATTCGGATCACCGAAAAGTCAATCAATGAATTCAATTGGCGTGTTAGAAGCATATGGCACCAATGAGGTACTCACAACGTCACCTGAAGGTGTGGGGAGAGCGAATTGACTCCTATACTAGCGCATAGCTCGCCACTTTCACTTAATCCACCTACTCGAGCCTCACATAAATCAAGCATGGTCGCACTATAGAGCACACTTGCACGCGAAGCAGGCATATGTCACATAACCACAATGTTCCTAGGGTCCTATATGAGATGCAAGACTCAGGTCGCGGCCTATGGTCGCAGGACCATGCTCTGATACCATCAATGTAACACCCCCAGCCCCTAGGGCCGAAAGCGTTACGTTTTCCTAATTTCTTACTTAAATTCTGGGACGAAACGGACAGAACTTCCCCTGAAAACTGAACGTTCCCAGGCTAAATGCCTTACAAAAGTCCCTGCAAATCAACGGAAGCGTAACATTTAAAACCTAACTCGACGGCCACACGCCGGAGTTCATAACTCAACGAGCCACACGCTCGGAGTACACCAAACATAATAGTTCATTAATACTGAAACAGTAAAAGATACAACTCAACGGTTCACACAACCGGAGTATGGGGTTTACATCCCAAAACATAACCAACTTCAACCAAAAGACATCTAACTGACCAGATGGTTGGCTCATATGGCCATACAGAGCGACTCATGACCAAAATGCGTTATATGGACCTCGAATACTATTTACAAGCGTTTACAAACTAAAAGTACTTTACATGACCTCATTAAACACATAAGTTGGCACAAATGACATCTTGCAAGTAATAATCAATCCCAGCTGACTCCACTTCTTCCTGTCATAAAGAGAACCTGGGGGAAAGGGAAAAAGGGGAAAAGGATTGGAGTGAGCTACCACATGCTCAGTGAGTGTCCCTCCGCTCCTTAAAACAAAACCTTGCAAGCAATAATACTCATAGCATTCACTTATCAAGCATTTAGTTAATACTAACATAATATTACGAGACATATTAGAAGACATAGGTTATATGACATGAACATCTGGCAAGTCACGACTTATGTATGCACCAGGCACATGTGCATACCATTGCATGATTCATTTAACATATCACAATTCTAATTGAAGACACAATCAATATATGTAAGAACATTTCTTTTAAATCTGCAATGAAACTTTCTTTGAACATTTGGAAGCATTTCATAACCTTGAGGTTCTTACTCTTTTGAAAGCGTTTACATCTCGTATATGTCGTAAAACGACTCTTATAAACATTTCGTACTCATTCCATATGACCTCTTTTGGCCCGTAAAACATTCTTTTCCTTAAAACCTTAAAACATAATGAATGGCAAAAGCCAATTGCTTTTCTTATCTTTATACAAAGTACTTCTGGCATAAGATCATTACAGGGTGCTGATTAGGTGAGAACTATTCTCGACCTCATAGTGAGACCTAACGCTCACGCTTAAGCTCTTATTCCCGGGATGGCTACATATAACATATCGGACCTTTACATCAACCCTCGTCAGGGCCTCTAGGGTTTATCCGGACTTATCCCCTAGGTAACTTTATTCATAACATTTCATATTGTCCGCAGCACATTATCTTAGCCACTTAAAGCGTATCGGCCATAACGGCTATAACTTTGCATTTCAAATCGTAAAATCATTTAACGTATAACTCACCCTTTTATAAAACTCTTTAGGGATTCCCCCGTTCAAGCGAGTTCACTCCCAAAACTGTTTTCATTTAATTAAAATAGGCCATCATGCATTAATAGTTGTGGCTACTATCTTTTCAAACATGAAATCTTTCTTTGGGAAAAACTCACTCTTATGCATATAAAGCAATTTAAGCATTTAAGCACATACATCACATATATCACATTTAAGCACTTCAAATCAATCACATCAGTTCAACCAATAAGCCACACAAGGCCTCGCAATCCACACGATTGCGGTAATTCACAACCCAGTCTCCCTCCTCACTTTCACCATACACACAAGACCTCAAACGCTCATGATGTTATCCTCGAACCAACCAACTACTAACTCGTTTCATCAATTTATTTTCCATAACATGTTATCACAAGGGCTTATTAAAAAGGAGGAGGGTTAGGCTCTTACCTGTGCAAACAACACCTTTCAGCCACATATACATATACATCCATACTGCCTTAACTTAAAATAACGCTTAACTAGCCTACTAAACATGCCATTTTCAGAACATAACAAATTAACTAAACATGTCATTTTCAAGCATAACTATTCAGCTAACCATGCATCGATTAAAAACATTCTTAGGTTATTTCATGAATCGCAATTTATTCGAATCAACACTAAATATATCAAATCAACTTCGTTTTCGATTCTTTTAAAACCATAGCTTGCTTTAGTCATATTCTAACTAATTACACCTTTATAACTTTAAAAGTAATCCATTTTCAAGAGTCGCTAATTACTCGAATCAACACTAAATATATCAAATCAACTTCGTTTTCGATTCTTTTAAAACCATAGCTTGCTTTAGTCATATTCTAACTAATTACACCTTTATAACTTTAAAATTAATTCATTTTCAGGAATCGCTAATTAATCGAATCAACGCTAAATATATTAAATCAACTTCGTTTTCAATTCTTTTAAAACCATAGCTTAATTTAATCGTATTCAAGCTAACTACGCCTTTATATTCTCAAAATTAATCCATCTTCATACATGATTCCCTTTTTCACGCACATAAATTACATCGAATTATAAACCTAAGCATGAACTATCACAATTATTCAAATTCGAACATGCATAGCCATTTCTTGATATTTCTAGCAAGTCTAGCTAGCCCTAAATCGACATGCAACATCAATCTGCTGAAAATTCATTTCGAAAATAGTAATAACTTAGGAGGAAGAAACACTCACCTAAAGGAGCTTAATTCTGTCCTAAATACCAACAATCACACGCCCAATTCTGCTGAACCCGAACCCTAACCCAAAAGCTTGCAAACCCAGACCTTAGCTCGCGAATTGATGGCGTTTGCGGATGGTTTGGGGCTCAATTTTGGGTCCAATTTATAGAGGAGGTTGGGATGGAGGTGGGTGGCCGGATTCCGGCACATGGGCGGCGAAATAGGGGCGGCAAACGCATGGGTTCTCTGGGTCGTTTGGCCGTGAGAAGTGGAGGACGATGGGTGGTGGAGTTTGGGCTGTGGAAGACGTATGTGGGGGGATCATTCGCCCCTTTCTCTCGCCGGTGACGCGTGGCCGGCGGCAGCGCCAGGCGGCGTCGCCGGTGAGAGAGAGAGAGCGAGGCAGAGAGGGAGTCACGGGAGTGAGAGAGGGCGAGCGTTAGAGAGAGAGTGGGGGTCGGGTGTCTTGCCCGTGCCCAAGCCCGAGAGTGCCCCCCCCCCTTTTGTTCTAATTTCTCTTTTTTTTTTGACAACTAACATCATTCAACTGATTCCCGTTCCCGTGCTCGTTAATGGTTAGGCTAAACTCGGGTTGAAACGATTCACGACGAACATTTCAGTTTAAGCGTTGGAAATCGATTAAGTAAAATGGAAAACGATTTTAAAAACTCGGATTAGCATCGATTCGAACATTTTATAAATAAGTAACGTCAATAACAACATCAATCAAATAGTCGTTCTTTTTAATGAAATTAATCGTTTAACAACTAGATTAAACTATCAATATAATTTAAAGACATAAATAACACGAATTAACTTTAAAATCAATAATAGCTATAAGAATCTTTTTAATAAAATTACAGCTTCCAAAACCAAATCGATAATCATTTAACTCATATAGTTACTAAAATACGATTTTATAACGTAAAAAGGTAATACAGGCAACTTAACATAAAAATAACGAAGGCGGGTCTTACAATATATATATATATATATACAACAACAACAACACCTTCTAGTGTGGGTCCCACTTCCGTGGGGTCTAGGGAGATCAAACTGTAAGCAACCTTACCTCTACCGACATTTGTACCCGTAGAAATGTTGATTCCAAGAGACGCACCAAAAAAGGAATTTAGGAAAAGTTTTATGGACGAAAGCTTTTGTGAACACATTTAATGAGCGACAATAGAGCCACAAAGCCGGAGATCACTAAGATAAATTAAAGGATAGAGATGCTTAAGCTACCCAACACGAGAACATTATAACAGAGGGCGGAAACGTACCTTTACAATCCGAGGTAGGTTGGCGCTGTCACTTTTGAGAATAAAGTACAACCTGCATACGAGCATGATGAACCCCTACCCGCACTAAGCCTCTGCAGCCAAGGTCTTCTACGAAGTCGACTCTCTGCGATCTAAGATCTTAATCATATCCCGCCACAGCCTCCTATCCTGAGCAATGTCGTCCGTCAAACTCACAACTTTGAAGTCCTCTCTAATCACCTCGTCCAAACTCTTCTTAGGTCTACCCCTCCCTCTCTTACTTCCGGGGATGTCGATCATCTCACACCTCCTCATTGGAGTGGCCACACTTGTCCTCTTCACGTGGCCAAACCATCGGAGTGTTGATTCCCTTATCTTATCTTCTATGGGAGCTACTTTTGCTAAGTCCTTGATTTCTCTATTCCTAATTCTATTTATTCTCGTAAAACCACACATCCACCTAACCATCCTCATCTCAGTTACCATCAACCTTTAAATCTGCGTCTTTTTTAGAGGCCAACACTCCGAACCATAAAGAACAACCGGTCTAACTACCATTTGATAGACTTTACCTTTCAATCGTATGGGCACCGTTTTATCATACAGCACACCTGAGACAAACTTCCATTTTTGCCAGCCCACTTTTATTCATTGGTTAATATCCTCATTAATATCCCCATTCTGCTGAATGATCAAACCAAGATATTTAAACTTATCTACCTTAGGTATTGACCTCCCATCCAGGGTGACTTCTCGCCCCGCCTCTACCCTTCCACTGAAACAATAATGGAGGTATTCCGTTTTCGATCTACTTACTCTAGAAACTCTAACTTCCAGCTTATGCCTCCATCGCTCCAACTTCTCACTAACTCCCTGTCTGGTCTCATCAATAAGAACAACGTCATCTGCAAATAGCAGACACCATGGTACCTCATCTTGAATCCCTCTAGTAAGATCATCCATAACTAAGGTGAAAAGAAATGGGCTTAAGGCAGAACCCTGATGCAGACCCATATTAACGGCGAAGTCATTGGAGACTTCGCTCGGCGTCCTAACACTCGTCCGCCCTCCCTCGTACATATCCTTAATAATTCGGATATACAAGGGTGACACTCATTTCTTTTCCAAGCAGCTCCATAACACTTCCCACGGGACTCTATCATAAGCTTTTTCCAGGTCAATGAACACCATATGAAGATCCACCTTTCTATCTCTGTACAAACCCATGAGCCTTCTAAGGAGGTAAATCGCCTCTATAGTCGACCTGCCTGGCATAAAACCAAATTAATTTTATGAAATCGCAACATCCTTTCGCAACCTTCTCTCAATCACCCGCTCCCATAACTTCGTAGTGTGGCTGAGCAACTTAATACCCCTAAAATTATTACAATCTTGAATATCCCCTTTGTTTTTGTACAAACGGATGACTGTACTAGACCTCCATTCTCTGGGCATCTTAGCAGTCCTAAAAATAACATTGAAAAGCTCTGATAGCCACTCTAATCCTTCTTCCCCCAAACACTTCCAAGCTTCCATTGGTATCTGATCTGGACCCTCTGCCTTCCCATTTGCCATCTTCTTCAAGGCCTCCTTAATCTCGTCATTTATGATATGGCCACACAAACACGAATCAAATCGCCTTTCACTACACTCTCTGCTCCTACTACGTGAATCTTCCATCCTTTCCCCATTTAGGAGTTTGGAAAAGTACCTTTGCCATCTCTCCTTGATTTCTGCATCCTCAGACAACACCTTACCATTTTCATCCTTGATGCACCTCACAGCACCTAAATCCCTAGTTTTTCCTTCCTTAGCCCTTGCCAGTTTAAAAACTTCCTTCTTGCCATCCTTGGTCTCCAATCTATGACACAGCCTATTAAAAGCCAAGTTCTTAGCAACCGCCACAGCTTTCTTGGCTACCTTCTTAGTTGCCTTATATCTAATTCTCCTAACCTCTGTCTCTTCATCTGTACCACTGTTCAAGACATCTGCGTAAGCCTCTTTTTTCTCCTTGACTTTCTCCTTTACCTCCTCGTTCCACCACCAGGCACCCTCCATTTTGTTACCACCTCTCCTAGAAATGCCTAGGATTTCCTTAGCTGACCTTCTAATACAATCCGCCATTGCCTCCCACATTGAATCTACATCCTTTACCCTCTTCCAAGCTCCTTCTTCAGTATTCCTCTCTGATAATAACCCGATGTTCTCCTTCGTGAGGGTCCACCACTTAACTCTAGGGTCCCCGACTCTTCTCTTCTTCCACTTTGAACACTTGAACTCCACATCCAATACTAGCAACCTGTGTTGAGTTCCTAGATACTCACTTGGGATCACCTACAATCCTTACAAGACCTTCGCCTATCCGCCCTCATCAGGAAGTAATCAATTTGGGTCTTAAAGGAGCCACTCTTAAAGGTCACCAAGTGTTCCTACTTCTTCTTGAAATAGGAGTTGACCACCAACAATTCATAGGTCACCGCAAAGTCCAGCACAAAAACCCCTCCCGAGTTTCTCTCTCCGAAGCCAAAATCCCCGTGAACTGTATCATACCTACCTGATTCAGCACCAATATGGCCATTAAAGTCGCATCCTATGAAAATTTTCTCGCTTCGAGGTATATCCTGGATTACCAAATCCAAATCCTCCAAAAATAGTTTCTTAATATCATCCGGCAGACTTGTTTGAGGCGCATAAATACTAACCACATTCACGAAAAGTGAACCCACAAAAACCTTTATGGCTATAATCCGGTCGCTCTTACGCCTCACGTTGACCACAAAGTCCACCGACTCCTTCTCAACCAAGATGTCAACTCCATTTTTCCCATTGATTGACCCCGAATACCATAATTTGTACCCATCAATCTTTCTAGCTTTAGCTCCCACCCACTTCGTCTCTTGAACACACGCTATGCTAATCTTACACTTGTGCAAAGACTTAACTAATTCTATTGACTTACCCGTAAGAGACTCAATATTCCAGGACGCTAGACGCACCTTTCGCAGCCCTCCACAAGCCTAGAAAACTACTAGGCAAGAGAACACCCTAAAAAATACTAAACACTGGATACAAATACAAAAGATAATAATAAAAAAGTGAAAGTAACAATAACACTAATAATAATAGAGAAAACCAACCTAACACGAAGAATAACGGGAAAGGACCAAAAGCAACAAATAAAAGCAGTGAACAACACACTAGGTCCCAGAGATTGAACTTAAGAAAAAAAACACGAGTACTATCAATAGAGCAAATAAAAATAGTACTAATAATAATAATAATAGACATATGACTACACTAAAAAAAAAATACGTCGAGAAAATATTATAGTTGGACATTGAAAACAAAGTACTAACAGTAGTACGTCGACACTGAAAAAAATAAGAATAGTACGGCCAAATCACATAAAATATAGTTGGACATCGAAATAAAGCTGACTACACTTACACAGCTGACACTTTCAAAGAGACCCCAAAACTACAAATCAGAGGCTAGCCCAAAAACAACTACGACCAACAAAGCTATGGGCAGAGGCATAAAAAGAAAATAAAAATCAAACTCCTCTTCGAACTCAGAAATCCCCACAAAGTTAAAACAAATGGCCTTGAGTTTAGTACTAATAGGGCACGCAAACAACTAGAACCATAACATGAACCAATGATGGTGGGCAGAGTTTTGGGAAGGAAGGAGTGACTGTCCTAATCTACCAAGGCCTAATTCATAAAAGCCGCTGAAGTACTCTAAAACAAATTGAAAAAACTAACAATGCAAGACTTAAATCAACAATGCCAATTCACAACTAAAGATGCAAAGAAGATTAGCCACCCTCTGAAATTCCTCCCGAATTCAAAGCGAAAGGGAAGACCAAGGCTGGAGGAAGGTGAACTCAAAATTGAGCACATAAATTTTCAAAACTCAACCTCCCAAACAAAACCCCAACAGAACACAAAATTGTGCACAAAATTGAGCACAAAAACTCCCAACCTCTAAAGCTACAAAAATATCAAACACAACTCGGACAAGGCCAACAATTCACAAACAGAACCCAAATCCTAAACACCCAACTTCCAAAAGGACACTCAAAACACAGAATTGGAACAAACAATGGCAAGGATTCCCAGACGATCGCAAGAACCCAGCAATTGAGCACCCACTCAGTAAGGTGCCGGTTTAATACCTAAATATACTCTCTACTCAACGAAAAACAGAACAAGTGCAGAAGTAGGGAAAAACCTTGGGTAGCAGGGCAACCAACTAAAGAGTAATGATAAAAGCTATTATTAATCTAGAGACAAGCCATTAGTTGAAAGAAAATGAACTTACAGTGCGTGCTCTATTTTGAAGTGGGTACTGAAGAAGAAAATACAGAAGAGGGAGTTGAGACTACCTTAGCTCTGAATTTGCGTCTTCGTGGTTCAAGCTACCAAAGGGAAATAAGATAGCAAGAAGGCACTCAGGCCTTGTCCACAATTGCGCCGGCAACAGGAAGGGGGAACACCGGTGACCAGCCGCTTAGAGCCACTAGGCTCACCACCTGAAGCAGACAAAGGGTGTTGTTCCGGTACCGGCTCCGGTACACTTGCCAACTGGGTGTCGCCAGTGAGGCACCGACTTGGGTTGTCGGCGGTTTGGGATTGGGTTGTTGGGAGCTTGAGCAAGATAAACGACAATTGTGCTCTGCGAGCTAGAGAGAGAGAGAGCAGCTAGAGAGTGAGAGAGAATCAATTATATATATATATATATATATATATATATATATATATATATATATATATTTGTGTGTATATAAGTGTTTGTGTGTGTGTGTGTGTATACAAATATATATATATATACATATATGTACGTATGTATGTATATATATGTATGTATGTATATATATACATATACATAAAACCTTTATATATACATATA
>JACYFF010031952.1:90624997-90642930 GCA_017589665.1 Selenicereus undatus | reverse complement strand
ATGTATGTATGTATATATATGTAGAGGTTGCCGTAGAGGTGCAAATTAAACCACTACTTCGATTTATAAATAATAGTTATAGCGTAGAAAAGTAGGGATCGATCCCGCGAGGAAAGATTATGTCAATAAGCTGGTTTAATTCTAAATGATTTTACTACTCTAATTTTTTATAATTTCTCTTTATATTACTAAAATAAATCAAATTTAATAAGTAAAAATATGGAAAATTAGTTAATATTGATCCTAAATATTCAAAAGTTAATTATGGAAATAAAGAAGTAAATAGATATCCCAATTAATCTGAAAAATAGAAACAGAAATAATAACACATAATTCGATTGAAAATGAAAACATAAAATAACAAGCAAAAAATTAATATTAAAACTTACAAAAGTAATTCTAATTAATATTCTGCATGTTTATAACTTTATAAATCTAAAATTATATTTAAAATAATTCAGAAAAATTAGAACAGAAAATTAAGTCTAGAAAGTGAAAACAGAAAATAAAATCTGAAATTAGAGAAAAAAATAAACTGCACTAATAAAAATATGAAAATTAATAAGAAAATTGCCCAAACTTTAGGATATAATTTTCTGGACTGAAGAAAAGCTAAAAAACAGGAAAGAAAAATTAAAAATGTAATTTTCAAATTTATTGAAATAAAAACCTGCACATATCCAATTCACAAAATAATTCTGAAAAATTATCAAATGATTTCTGACAATTCCGAAATTAAATAGAGCCAGAATAGGACAGTATATAAACACTAAAATGGACTAAAATATGAAAAAACACAAACAGAAATTTTTTTAACCTAATTTCTAACGAACAAGTAAACTAATTGCAAAATAGAATATAAATTAAATCTGAAAATTATAACCACAATAAAAATAAAAATCCAATTGGTCTAATATTACCAAGACACTCCCAAAAGACTACTCTTTGGGGGGGGGGGGGTTAAAGAAATTTACATTAAAGTTATAAATTATAGAATAAAAATTGACAAACTGAACAAATTAACTAAAAAGCAACAAACAATTATCAAAAATACCAAATTTATGAAAAATACTCAGTATGATCCCTATCTACCATGCAAATTAATATTTATCATCAATACATAAATCGGTTTTATCCATGAGTTAGACTATAGCAGACACCCACCAGCCGATCTTCCTCGTTTTTTCTTATATTATAGTTTATTTAGGTCCAACCCTAATATAAACCCTACTAATTTTGATAATCCTAACACCAGTGCAAGAATTTAATCAAACCCGAGCATTACGTATTAGAAAAACATCATCTAACACCTTGTAACCAAATTACTAGCAAATTGATTCAACAAATATCTATAACGATTATCTAATTAAAAGAGATAGATTTGAGTCATCCATGATTAATTAGGGTGATACTAATGCCTAAAAGACTATAACTTTTACGTATTAAAACCTTTTAAACTATCATATGGATTCGTATTAAACTAACTATCATGTATTCTAATTAATATAACACGAATATCATAAACAATAAATACTAATCGTTATGGAATCATGAATAGAAATCAACAAGACGATAAAGTATAAAACTTGTTTTAAAATAATTAATTTAGCATGGTTTCAAATAGATTATACTAAGTACAAGGAAACTACTCACTCATATTAGAAATTAAATACACAATTTACCTAACTAATTCATGTTTGACACTAAACTAAGCAAAATAAAATAGAGTAAAAATAAAAAAATAGAGGAAGCAACACAATAGTCCCTACTATGATGTCGATGATGATCCAATGATGAATATGGTGATTGATGATGACGATGGAGCCGTGGAGTGTGATGAGGCATAAGGATGGTGAAGGTTAGGCGTGGGATGTGTATGAGGTAGGCATGGTGAAGGTGATTGATGATGATGGTGCCGAATGATGATGATCAAGGGTGATGTGTGGGGTTAGGCATGAATGATGGGGGATTGAAGGTGATGACGATTGAGCATGAGATTGATGGACGCTGTGAAGTTTGTGTCTAGCATAAGATGGTGATCAAGATGATTATAACATGAGGAGGGGAAGAGGGTGGCGTGAAGGGTTTTATAATATTAGCTACTAGGGTTTTTTTTTTTTTTCTTAGACTCCTTCTCTTCCAAGTCTTCTAATTTCTCTTTAACTAGGAGTAATACTTTTATAACCCTAGCCCAAATAACTCATTATGGAAATAATTTTTTTCCAAAAATCATTATTTTTGGACCGACTTGATAACTTAGCGTGTAAAATCCGAACTTTGATGTCTTCTCTTCTCCTCTTTATTTTATTAATGCTTAACCTAAAAAATATACAAAATAAAGTAAATTAGACAAAATAATATATATAATACAATCAAAATAATTATTAAAACAATGCGTGATTTTTGACTTAACAAATTCCCCCCCACTTAGACTTTGGACGTCCTCGTGCAAAGAAATTTTAGACTCGACCTAAAAAATGACCCTCTTTCTTTCTTATAAAGTCATGCATAACTATGATATTCATACTGGGCATTGGCTTGCTTTAAAAATAGTTTTATTCAAAATTAATCAGTTTTCCTTACAACAAGTTAATAACTACTGAACATCCAACTACCACAAAAGAGTTTCTTCATCAGTCTCACAACATTTCCTTAATGAAGTAACAAGATCAATAATCATCCATCTCTTTCAAGCACACATACA
Source organism: Selenicereus undatus (assembly GCA_017589665.1). Lineage (NCBI taxonomy): Eukaryota > Viridiplantae > Streptophyta > Magnoliopsida > Caryophyllales > Cactaceae > Selenicereus > Selenicereus undatus. The sequence goes on along the minus strand of JACYFF010031952.1, from coordinate 90,640,226 downwards.
CTAATCAAGAGGTCTAAAAAAGTTTACGATAGAAAAATTGATGTACGGTATGGCTATAGGAACAATTGAACTAGAATGAATAACTCATTGAAATTGATTCTAAACTTGCCTTGTATTTTTCTTCTTCTTCTTCTGTTTTTTCTTTTTTTCCAAACTCCACTTGCGCACATATTCGAGGCCCATATAGGGTCTTAGAAATTAAACACTCCTTGTCTCACACTCACCCAAATAGAGGTGTTGGAGCAAACAGTTCATTCTCATCATTATTTCTTTTTGACTGTTAGTTTGACGTGAGTCATTCATCAGCCCAAAAAGGGGCATGACTCTCCCAATCATGGGTTACTCCATACATAAGACTCAACTTGAGACATAAACTTAAGGGTAAAAGGTGCCGAGCCACCTATTCCTACCCATGTTGGTAATCTAACAATTTTTTCCTTTTCTTTTTTGTCACTTCTTTTTTTTTAATAAGACAAGAAAAGTCACAATTTTAATGAGTTATTCTACTAATTCAATAGTCTAGGAAATGCGCTAGGCCACTTTATTGCCTCTGAAGCGGATATAATACATGATCAAATAAGATGAACAATCATGACAGTTACTCATTAAAAAGATATATGAGGATCAACTTAAACTTCTCTGAGTGACACCTAATATGCTCAGAAGTCTTCACTCATAAAAGAATAAACTAAAAATAGCTAAGAAAATAAAAAATTTTAAGCAAGCAAGCCTAGCATAAACTCATATCATGCATTATTTATAAGAAAAAAAAATTACTCCTTTTTTTTGTTTTTTTTTTTCAAGAATAAATACTGCAAGAATTAAATGCAGAACACACCCCCCAACACTTAATTCTTGCATAGTCTCTAATGCATGCAAAAAGATAGAAACAACGAAAATAAAAGTAAAATTGAGTGGGTACTTTCCTAAAAAACGTTGGGTTGCCTCCCAACCAGCGCCTTTGTTTACAGTCGTTGGCACGACGTCATGAAGCTCATGGATCCTCTACAGTGATTTCTTCAATAAAATTCACAGAGTCTCCATTCTTGAAATGTTTCAACCTATGTCCATTCACTTTAAAAATTTTGTTAGTGGATAGACTTTTAATCTCAACAACAACATGTGGATAAGTCTTTACTAGCTCAAACGGACCAAGCCATCTTGAATTTAACTTACCAAGAAAGAGTCTCAGTTTTGAATTCAATAACAATACTTTCTCACCTACCTAAAATTCTTTTCTGACAAGTTTAGCATTGCGAAATGCTTTGGCTTTACCTTTGTAAATGACTGAATTTTCATAGGCTTCCAAGTGAATCTCCTCTAATTTCGGCAACTGCAATTTACGTTCTTTTCCTGCTAATTCATAGTCGAGATTACATTGCTTCACATCCCAATATGACTTATGTTCTATCTCAACAAGAAGATGACATGACTTTCCAAAGACTAACCTATAAGGTGACATACCAATAGGGGTCTTGTATGCAGTCCTATATGCCCAAAGAGCTTCATCTAGCCTAAGACTCCAATCTTTCCTGTCTGGTCTAACTACTTTTTCAAGTATGCCCTTGATTTCCTTATTAGAAATTTCCGCTTAGCCATTTGTTTGTGGGTGATAACTAGTAGATATCTTATGATTCACATGATATTTGACGAACAAGGAACCTAAAGTTTTATTACAAAAATAAGCCCCCCTATCACTGATGATTGCTCTTTGGTACTCCATATCTATGCAAAATGAGAGATTTAATATGTTTCACCATAGTTTTAGCATCATCAGCTATAGTAGCTATAGCTTCTACCCATTTGGACACATAGTCAACAAGTACAAGAATGTAAGTGTACCCAAAGGAAGGTAGGAAGGGTCCCATGAAATCAATACCCCACACATCAAAAATTTCACAAACATAAACATTATATAAGGGCATTTGATTCCTTCTTGATAAATTTCCAGTCTTTTGGCATGCTTCACATCTTTTACAAAAATCATAAGCATGATGAGAAATAGAAGGCCAATAAAATGCACACTCAAGAACCTTATGTGTTGTTCTTTTGGGTCTAAAATGTCCCCCACTTTCTGAAGAGTGACAGAAGGTCAAAATGGAATGAATTTCACTATCATCAATACAACGCCTTATTATCTGATCACTACAAAATTTCCATAGGTATGGCTCATCCCAAATATAGTATTTAGATTAAACTCTTATCTTTTCTTTTTCAGCTCCAAACAAGTCAATGGGAAAAGTTGTGGTGACTATGTAGTTCACAATATCAGCATACCAAGGTAACCTACTACTAATTGCATACAAAGTCTCATCAGGAAAACAACCACTAAAAGGACTACCACTTTCTCCCGTTTCCATTCTACTAAGATGGTCAGCAACTAAGTTGTTAGCTCCAAGTTTATCTTTAATTTCCAATTGAAACTCTTGCATTAGTAACATCCATCTAATGAATCTGGGCTTTGAATATTTCTTTTCTAGCAGATGTTTAAGAGCAGAATGATCAGAGTAAACAGTAACTTTGACACCCAACAAGTAAGGACAGAACTTTTCAAGAGAAAAAACAACAGCATACATCTCGTTTTCTGTAGTGGTGTAATTATACTGTGCAGAGTCAAGAGTTCTAGAAGCATAGTAAATCACATGAGGTACTTTCCCAACTCTTTGACCTAAAACTGCCCCCACTGCCTTATCACTAGCATCACACATTAACTCAAAAGGTAAGGCCCAATTTGGAGGTTGCGCAATAGGCGAAGTAGTCAATTTCAACTTCAACTAACCGAAAGCCCTCATACAATCATCATTAAAATCAAATGAAGCATCTTTTGCAAGCAAGGCGCATCAAGGAGAAGCAATCTTAGAAAAATCTTTAATAAACCTCCTATAGAACCCTACGTGCACTAAGAATGATCTGACATCCTTGACACACCTGGGATGGGGTAAAGACTGATTGATGTCAACTTTTGCTTTATCTACCTCTAATCCCCTCGATGACACTACATGTCCAAGTACTACCCCATGTTCCACCACAAAATGACACTTTTCAAAATTAAGTACCAAATTGGTCTCAATGCAACGCCTAAGCACATATGTGAGATGATGCAAGCACTCATCAAATGAATCACCTTGTACAGTAAAATCATCCATGAAGACCACCATAATTTTGGTGATAAAATCAAAAAATATACTCATCATACATCTTTGAAATGTAGTAGGTGCATTACATAGACCAAAAGGCATACGTCTAAAAGCATAAGTGCCGAAAGGACAAGTAAAAGTGGTCTTTTCCTGATCCGCAGGAGCTATAGGGACCTAAATATAACCTGAATAGCCATCTAGAAAGCAATTATGTGACCTCCCAGCTAATCTCTCTAACATCTGGTCCATAAAAGGCAATGAAAAATGGTGCTTCTTAGTGGCCTTATTAAGCTTTCTATAGTCAATGCACACTCTCCAACCACTCTCGACTCTACCAACTCACCTTCCTTGTTTTGTACTACTGTTGTTCCCCCCTTTTTAGGAACCACATGGATGGGACTAACCCACTTAGAATCAGCAATGGGGTATATTACTCCAACGTCTAACCACTTAAGAATTTCTTTCTGGACTACCTCCATCATAGGTGGATTAATTCTCATATGAGGGTCCCTCTTAGGCTTAGCATCTTTCTCTAATGTGATCTTATGTGAGCATAAAGTAGGGCTAAGTCCCTTGAGGTCTGCTAAAGTCCACCCTATTGCTTTGCTATGTTCTCTATCACCTTAACAAGTTTTTCCTCTTGGTCAAGGGTAAGTGCACTAGAGATGATGACAGGCAAGGTCTCATTATCCCCCAAATAAGCATACTTCAAATTATCAGGTAAAGGTTTCAATTCCAATTTAGGGGGTGAAATGCAAGAGGGAAGTAATTTAGCATGATTTTTGAGCAATTCAAGCTAGTTAGGACTATTATGCACTTGCAAGTGGAATAAAGACTCTATCACATCAACTAGATTTTCATTAATCTGGTAGGGTACTCTTTGAAACTCAGCCTGATCAAGACTCTTAGTAGCCACAGTAAAAAATTCATCTTCTTGAGACAAGTCATAAATATGTTGGGACAACTCATCAATAACATGAAGTGCATACACGTAATTCACATCAGTAGGAAATCTCATGGCATCAAAAATATTAAATTTAATCACTTCACCATCAAATTCCATGGTTAATGCTCCTTCATGTACATCAATTTTAGTCCTACCTGTTTTTAAAAATGGTGTACCAAGCAAGATAGGAATATCATAACTTGTATCACCCAGGTTCATCACATAAAAATCAGCAAGAAACACAAGCTCATTAACTTGGACTAAGACATCCTCTAAAACTCCATCTGGGTAAGTGCTACTCCTATCAGCTAACTGAATCACTATACCAGTTCTAGTTAACTCTTCTAAGTTCAGTTTGTCATAAACAGACCTAGGCATAACATTGATGGAAACACCCAAGTCAAGCATAGCCTTATCGAAGTAAAGGTTTCCTATTTTACAAGGAACAGAAAACACACCTGGGTTTTTGCACTTAGGGGGAAGTTTCCTTTGGAAAACTGCAAACACATTTTCCCCCACACTTACCTTTTCATTACCTACTAACTTTCTTTTAGTAATGCACAATTCTTTGAAGAACTTAGCATAGCGAGGCACCTGTTTAATGGCATCAAGGAGAGGTAGGTTGATCTCTGCCTTCCTCAATGCCTCTAAGATCTCTTGGTTAGCCTCATTCACCTTAGAATTAGGGCTCCGAAACCTACTAGGAAAGGGTGATATTGGCTTAAAAGGTTCTCTTTTCTTCTCACCTATTTCCTTAGTAGTTAGATTAGAATCTTGATCTAACTCTGGCTCAGCTTCTTTAACCTCTAACTCAGGTTCTAATTCTCTACTCTTCCTAGGTTCTTTTAGCTCTTTCCCACTCCTAAGTGTCATGGCACTAACATTCTCCTTGGGGTTAGGGTAAGGTTGAGATCGTAACCTATTTTGCATTTGAGCCTGCAAGTTGCTAACTATGGTATCAGTTGCAGTCTATCTCTCTTGAACCTGCTTAAGAGTTGTGTCCACATTTTGGAACCTATCATCCATCTTCTTAAGTACTTGTTCTAGCAGGAAGCTGGTCCTATCCTGATTCGAAGGTTGATGAGATATTTGGTCAAAACCAGGTGGGTTGGTTTTAGGGCCATACCTAAGGTTAGGGTGGTCTCTCCATCCTTCACTATAGGTGTTAGAGTATGGGTCATACCTCCTTTGACTTTGGTTAGAATAGACAGCATTAATATTTTCCTCTTGAAGTGTAGGACTTGCATCAGTAGGATGCCCCTCTAGACAACAAATTCCATATATGACTGCTTTTTGTACTCCCCCAGTAACTATCTTATTTAACATAACAGTAATGTGAGATAACTGACTTTCTATAGATGAGCTAGAGCCAATCTCATTAACCCTTTTAATTTGTGACCCCCTAGCACCAAACTGTTGAGTATTTTTGGGTCATTAAATTGAATAAATCTCTAGCCTCTCTTGGAGTCCTATTAACTATAGTCCCCCCCACTAGCAACATCAACCATATTACGATCCATTGGAAGAAACCCTTCATAAAAGTATTGAATCAACAACTGTTCAGTTATTTGATGTTGGGGATACCTAGCACACAGTTTATTAAATCTTTCCCAGTACTCACAAAAGGTTTCCCCAGTCATTTGCTTGATACCACATATTTTCTTCCTAATAGATCCGATTCGGGATGCTGGAAAAAACTTCTCTAAAAATGATTTATGCAATGCAGTCCATGTAGAGAAAGATCCAGCAGGCATGTAATACAACCAATCTTTAGCATTACCAAGTAAAGAAAAAAGAAAGGCTCTAAACCTAATTTGGTTTTCAGGAATCCCCTCAGGCACCATAGCAAAGCACGTGATAAGGAATTCACTAATATAACGGTATGAGTCCTTACTAGCTAATCCATGAAATTTGGGTAGTAGATTGATGAACCTAGAGTTTAGTTTTAGAGGTTTATCTAATGCAGCATAAGTTATGGACAAAGGTTGGGCTTCTAGATTAGGGCCTCAAGTTCCCAAAGAGTAGGCATTCTTACCTCTTTAGTTTTAAGACTTACTGGTTCAGGATAACCTTCTTTGTTTTTAACTTCCAAAGTTTGCTCCTTATCCTCTCCAATCTCGTTACCACTTCTCAATTTCATAAATTAAAGGCAACTGCAAAAATAAAATACTAGAGTTAAAACAAAACAATAAAAGTAGTAAAATTAAATAGAAGCAAACTAACGATTTTATTTTCTTTTCCCGACGACGGTGCCAAAATTTGTTGAGCATATCGTAGAGCTACAAATTAAACCACTACTTCAATTTATAAATAATATTTACAGCATAGGAAAGTAGGGATCAATCCCACGAGGAAAGATTATGTCAATAAGCTTAGTTTAATTCTAAATGATTTTACTAGTCTAATTTATTATAACTTCTCTTTATATTACTAAAATAAATCAAATTTAATAAGCAAAAATCTGGAGAATTACTTAATATTGCTCCTTAATATTCTAAATTTAATTCTAGAAATAAAACAGTAAATAGCTATCCCAATTAATCTGAAAAATAAAAACAAAAATAATAACACAATATTCGATTGAAAATTAAAACAGAAAATAACAAGTATAAAATTAATATTAAAACTTAGAAAAATTAATCCAAATTAATATTCTACAATTTTATAAATTTATAACTCCAAAATTATATGTAAAATAATTCAGAAAAATAAAAACAGAAAATTAACTCTAGAAAATAAAAACAGAAAATAAAATATGAAATTAGAGAACAAAATAAACTGCACTAATATAAATACGAAATTAAATGAGAAACTGCCCAGACTTTAGGATATCATTTTAAGGACTTAATAAAACCTAAAAAACATAAAATAAAAATTAAAAACGTAACTTTTAGATTTATTGAAATAAAACCTGCATATATCCAATTCACGAAATAATTCTAAACAATTATCAAATAATTTCCAAAAATTTTGAAATTAAATAGAGGCAGAATAGGACACTAAATAAACCCTAAAATGGACTAAAATATGAAAAAAAAACACAAAAGGAACTATTTTAACCTAATTTCTAACAAACCGATAAATAAATGGCAAAACAAAATATAAATTAAATCTGAAAATTATAACCACACTAAAAATCAAAATCTAAATGATCTAATATTACCAAGACACTCCTAAAAGAGTACTCTTTTGGGGGGGGGGGGGTAAAGAAATTTATATCAAAGCTTATAAATTGAAGAATAAAAATTGACAAACTCAACAAATTAACTAAAAAGCAACGAACAATTATCAAAGATACCAAATTTATGAAAAATACTAAGTATAATCTATATCCACCATGAAAATTAATACTTATCATCAACACACAAATTGATTTTATCCATGAGTTAGACTGTAGAAGACACCCACTAGCGGATCTTCCCTATTTTTTCTTATATTATAGTTTATTTAGGTCCAGCCCAAATATAAACCCTACTAATTTTGATAACCCTAACACCAGCGCAAGAACTTAATCAAACTTGAGCATTGTGTATTAGAAAAATATCATCTAATGCCTTGTAATCAAATTACCTGCAAATTGATTTAACAAATATCTATAACGATTATCTAATTAAAAGAGATGGGTTTGAGTCATCAATGATTAATTAGGGTGATACTAATGCCTAAAAGACTATAACTTTTACGTATTAAAACCTTTTAAACTATCATATGGATTCGTATTAAACTAAGTATCATGCATTCTAATTAACATAACATGAATATCATAAACAATAAGTACTAATCGTTATAGAATCATGAATAGAAATCAACTAGACGATAAAGTATAAAACTTGTTTCAAAATAATTAATTTAGCATGGTTTCAAAGAGATCATACTAAGTACAAGGAAATTACTCACTCATATTAGAAATTAAATTACACAATTTACCCAAATAATTCATGTTTGACACTAAACTAAGCAAAATAAAATAGAGTAAAAATAAAAAAAATAGAGGAAGCAACACAATACTCCTTGGTATGATGTTGATGATGATCGAATGATGAAGATGGTGATCGATGATGACGATGGAGCCGTGGAGTGTGATGAGGCATAAGGATGGTGAAGGTTCGGCGTATGATGTGTATGAGGTAGGGATGGTGAAGGTGATTAATGATGATGGTGCCGAATGATGATGATCAAGGGTGAGGTGTGGGGTTAGGTGTGAATGATGGGGGATTGAAGGTGATGATGATCGAGCGTGAGATTGATGGCTGCCGTGGAGTTTGTGTCTAGCATAAGATGGTGATGAAGATGATTATAACATGAGGAGGCAAAGAGGGTGGCATAAAGGGTTTTATAATATTAGCTACTATGGTTTTTTTTTCTTACACTCCTTCTCTTCCAAGTCTTGTAGTTTCTCTTCAACTAGGAGTAAGACTTTTGTAACCCTAGGCCAAATAAATCATTATGAAAATAATATTTTTTCATAAATCATTATTTTTGGATCAACTTGATAGCTTAGCGTATAAAATTTGAACTTCGACGTCTTCTCTTCTCCTCTTTATTTTATTAATGCTTAACCTGAAAAATATATAAAATAAAGTAAATTAGACAAAATAATATATATATATATAATACAATCAAAATAATTATTAAAACAATGCATGATTTTTGAGTTAACAATATATATGTGTGTGTGTGCCTGGTTGTGTATGTGCGCTTTTTAACTGAATTTGTGGTGTGCATATTAAATCCTACAAGGTTTATGCTAGGGCCCTATTTGTAGCGACACATAGTATCCGTATGGCTTGATTACCAACGATTCCTTTTTGTGGTAGTTCTTACCCTCTGTTTATGAAATGTGGCATGGTTGTGATATTAATCTCTAACTGGAACTAGAACTAAGAGACGCCATATGTTAATATGTGAATAGATGCTTGCATATCGTGTACTGCCACCTGAGCCTACGGCTATAGACATGATACTCTAATTTAACAAATGGAAGCCACCTAAATTAAAAGGTGGGTCAGATCCTTTGATATGTAAGGAATGGCTCATGAAAATGTAAAACTTGGTTGAAATTATGGAATGCCCTGAGAGGTTTAAGGTGCGACTGGCAACCTTCCAATTTTGAACGAAAGGCTGAATTCTAGTAGGGAACCATGAAACCTCATGCAGGTGAACTAGCTTTATCCTAGGATCATTTTAAGACTCTAATGGATGCCTAATATTACCCCAAAGGATCTAAAAAGAGCTAAGGAATAAGAGTTTCTGCGCCTTAAAAGGGGGAAGATGAGCATAATGGAATACGCAGCAAAGTTCAACAAACTTGGCCGTTTTTCCCAGCACAAGTGGCTACTGAAGAAATGAGAATGGACCACTTTGAGCAGGGACCGAACAGAGGTACAGAACAACTGATAGTAGGGCCTGCCTATGCCAACTTCGAGGAAATATTCTTAAGGGTTGTAAAAATAGCTTGAGTCATGGATAAAGTTGAGGCTGGAAAAAAGTAGATGATTCAAGCAAAGAGGAAGTTTAGCCCTAGCGGGTCCAACTCTCAGGGAAATAGGAATTTCAGAAGACTTAATCCTGGAAAGACCCCAGATAAGGGAAAGTAACCTGTGCAGTTGCAAGAGAGAAGATCGTGTGACAAATGTGGTTGCCGACACTTGGGCCCATGTTGAGGAGTCACAGGGCATTGTTTTTGGTTGTGGAGAATTTGGACACCTAATTGGTCGATGCCCAAAGGTGACCTTGAACAATCAGGGCAACCCTAAAGGGTCAAGATTCGAAGTCAATCTGCAATGCAACAAGGTCATCCTTTAATTGGCACCCCCTCAGAAGGAAATAGGATTAACAAAAAGCCGCAAGCAGGAGGGAGGGTGTTTTGCTTAGAAGGGGAAAGGCTGAAGATCCTACTGTTAAGGTAACAGGTACTCTTCTTGTCAACAAGCTTTATGCTCGTGTTTTATTTGATTCAGGTTCTACCCATTAATTCGTGAATCCTGAATTTGCAAAGAACTTCATCAGTAACCCTAATGAGATGGACATACAGTTGTGTGTGACTACTCCCCTAGGGTCTATTTATTATGCCGACATCATCTTTAAAAATTGTGCTATTAATGTAGAGGGGAGAATCCTCCCTGTTGATTTGGTGCAATTAGAAATACAGTGATGTGATATTATTTTGGGAATAGATTGGTTAACTAAATATAAAGTAACCATAGATTGTGAAAAGAAGATAATCAATTTCTCGACCCTTGAAGGAGAAAGAATGAAGTTTAGAGGAAGTAGTTTCCATAAAGCCATTCCAACCGTATCCCCAATGCAAGCCTTTAAAATGCTAAAGAAAGAGTGTCAGGGCTATTTGTGTGCAGTTGAGGTGGCAAAATAAAAAGAGCCAGACATGAAAGAGATTCCAATAGCAAGAGAATTCCCAGGTGTATTCCAGGTAGACCTGGCAAATGGGTCATTCGGTTCGGGTACGGGTCGGGTCAAGTTCGGGTTGGGTCATGTTCGGGTTAAGTGACATTTCGGGTCGTTTCGGTTTGGATCGGGTATGGTTCGGGTCGGGTCGATTTCGGGTCAACCAGTTTTTGGTGAAATAGACTCGTCATGCCAAAACAAGTAACTTTGCTGAAAATTTCGGGTCGGGTATGGTTCGGGTCGGGTCTATTCGGGTTTTGGGTCCACTTTCGGGTGAGCATATTTCGGGTGTCGGGTCGGGTATGGGTCCGGGTCATTCGGTTCGGGTCTCGGGTCTCGGGTCAGTTTTTCCAGGTCTAATTCCAGGAGGTACCAGGGTTGCCACCTGATCGAGAGATTGCGTTTACGATAGACCTTATGCCGAGCACTGCCCTAATATCCAAAGCTCCTAACCATGTGGCACTTGCTAAACTTGCTAAATTGAAAACCCAGTTACAGGAATTGCCTGATAAAAAATTAATTCCACCTAGTGTTTCACAATAGGGAGGTCTAGTGCTTTTGTAAAGAATAAGGATAGAAGTTTGAGATTGTGCATCAAGTATTAGGAGCTAAATAAGGTAACTATTAAGAATAAGTATACTCTTCCTAGGATTGATGACTTGTTTGATCAACTGGCAGGCTCTACAGTGTACTCTAAGATCGATTTGAGGTCAAGATATCATCAGCTATAGATCGAGAAGGAGGATGTGCCTAAAACTGCCTTTCGAACTTAGTTTGGACAATATCAGTTTCTAGTGTTACCATTTGGGTTAAACAATGCTCCGGCCTTCTTCATGGACTTAATGAATAGGGTATGCAAGTCCTTCCTTGATAAGTTTGTGGTGGTGATTATTGATGACATCTTGATATATTCTAAGATCAAGGAGGAGCATGGAAAACACTTTCGAACATTATTAAGAACTTTACAAGAACATAAGCTATATGCTAAGCTTAAAAAGTGTGAGTTTTGGATGCAGAATGTGCAATTTCTAGGTCATGTGGCATCTCAAGAAGGCATTTTAGTAGACCCCGTGAAGGTGGAGCCGATTATAAATTGGCCAAGACCCATAAATGTATCCAAAGTGCAGAGTTTCCTTGGTATGGCTGGTTACTATAGGAGATTCAGAGAAGGGTTCTCTAATCTAGTTTTGCCTATCACCAAATTACTTTAGAAAAGTAATAAATTTGAATTAATAGGGGACTATGAGGATAGCTTCCAGGAACTGAAGATGCGACTAGTGTTTGCACCAATTCTGGCAATACCTCAGGGTAATGAAGGTTGGTGATCTGCAACGATCAATCTAGAAAATGGTTAGGATGTGTCCTGATGCAGAAAGGTAGAGTTATTCCTTATGCCTCATGTCAGTTGAAGCCACATGAGGAAAATTATCCAACACACGACTTAGAGTTGGTTGCGGGTGCATTAGCATTGAAGATTTTAAGACAGTAGCTTTATGGAGTAAGATGTGAGATATACACTGACCCCAAAATCCTGAAGTATATTGTACTTATAAAGAGTTAAACATGAGATACATAAGATGGCTAGAACTTCTGAATGATTATGACATGGAAGTTAAGTATCATCTTGGAAAAACAAACATAGTGACAGATGCTTTAAGCACGAAGTCTACAGGTTCTGTGGACTGCTTACTTACGCAAGAAGGGAGACTTCTAAGGGAACTCGACACCCTCGAGAATGAGGTATAGTTGTCAGGGAATCAAAGTTACCTAGCAGCACTCCATGTAACTTCTTCGCTGGTAGAGCAAGTCAAATGGTGCCGGAAAGAAGACCCTGAACTTATGAAAATCAGGAAAGGTGTAGAAGATGGGAGAATCAAGGAGTTTTCTATGTGAGACGAGGTGTTTTGGTACATAAATGTATTTCTAGCATACCAAACCTAAAAAGGGAATTACTAAAAGAAGTACATAATTCATCACTTACCACTCACCCTGGAAGTACAAAGATGTACCATGATCTAAAAACCCATTTTTGGTGGTTGGGAATGAAAAGAGATATTGCAGACTTTGTTGCTCGTTACCTCGCCTATCAAAAGGTAAATATTAAGCATCATAAACATGGAGGGCTATTACAGCCTTTACCTATTGTAGTATGGAAATACGAAGCACATCACAATGGATTTCATTATTGGATTAACAAAAACCACCAAGCAACATGATAGTGTCTGGGTGGTTGTTGATAGTCTAATAAAGGTAGCGCACTTCCTAGCCATTACAGTCATCTTTACTCTGAGCAATTGGTTGATTTATATATCAAGGAGATAGGCAGACTCCATGGAATATTGCTCAACATAGTGTCAGATCGTGATACAAAATTTATATCCAGGTTCTGGTAAAGATTTTAAGAAGCTATGGGCATAAAATTATGCCTAAGTATGACTTTTCACCCTCAATCAAATGGTCAATCAGAGAGAACTATTCAGACCTTAGAAGATATATTGAGAGCCTGTCCATTGGATTACACAGGGAGTTGGGATCATAACTTGCCTTTGGTTGAGTTTGCTTACAATAACAACTGCCATGCAAGTTGGGTCGCTTTGATGCACTGTACGGTAGACATTGCGGGACTCCTATCGATTGGGAATGAGATAGGAGAAAGGGAGCCATCCAAGGTAGAATTGATCAATTTCAAAGTGGTGAAGATTATTAGCAAAAGATTGCCCGCTTCCCAAAGCAGGCAGAAAAGCTATGCAAACAGTAGAAGGAGACCTTTAGAATTTGAAGTTGGAGATCATACGTTTCTGAAAGTCTCCCCACTTAAGGGTAGTGTAAGATTTGGCCAGAAAGGAAAGTTGAGTCCAAGTTTTATCGTATCATTTGAGATTTTATAAAAACTGGGCCTAATTACGGATCGATTGGCCTTGCCACCCTCACTGCTAGGCATACATGATGTGTCTTATGTCCCCAATCTTCACAAGTATACTCCCGATCCTAGCCATGTTGTCCAATATGAACCCTTGTAGATTAAAGAGAATCTCGCATATCCGGAGGAGCCTATCCAAATATTGGGAAGAGAAGAGAAGAAGCTAAGGAATAGGACTATTCCCTATGCTGAGGTACTTTGGAAACATCATAAGGTAGGAGAAGCAACTCAGGAACCCGAACGGGACATGTGAGAGAAGTATCTAGCACTGTTCCCGGCATGTAAGTGAATTTTGAGGATGAAATTCTTTTAAGGGATGAAAGTGTAATAACCGTGGTTTTTTTTATTTCAGTTGAAACTAACTAATTTATCCAACGATTTTGTCAACTGTAATTTTATTATTTTAGTTAAGTTAGGTTAATATTTGTCTGCTTATTTAAATGGATAAATTTTAGTAAAAAGGACATTATTATTATTATTATTATTATTATTATTATTATTATTATTACTATTATTATTATTATTATTAGTTTTGAAACTTTGCGACTTATTATATAAGCGCAAAAAATTAATACTCCATGGAATTTTAGACCAAGCGAAACTGGCGGAATCGAGTGGGTCAATGAGCATTAGAGATTTTGGGTTCTACTTTGGGCCTAGGCATTTTGGTGACTTCAGCTCTAGATTAACTAAAACCCAAAAAAGGGGAGTTGTTTAATTGCAATCTTCCATACATCTACACCCAACGAACACACACGACCCTTAGCACTTTTGTTCTCCAACTTTATTACACCTTCATACTCTTCTTCGACACCCCAATGCCAAGCAGCCCACCTCATCTTCTCATCACTGACTCCCCCACTAAACGAGAAAAAGAGGGCGAGACTAGAGTGCGAAGTGAGGGCAAAGTGTGGGAGGCTTTGAAAAGCTGCAGCAACACACCAGAAGGACGAGGGACTAAGTAGAACCGGTTTGGGCAAAGAGGAAACACGACCAATAGCAAGGCAGGAGGAACTAGACTCAACCCTGCTTAGAAATCGTTTATTCATCCCATTAATTAGATCCTTAAGCTTGGAACGAGGTGGGTGATTCCTAATTTCCAAAAGTATTAACTATTTTGCAATTAAATTTTTTTTTTGTGTGTTCTTAAGGGATTTTGTTTATATTGGAATTTTTACTTAAATTGAGTGAATGTAAGAGGGAAAAAGGAATGATGATTTTGCTTAGATTGTTTGGGTCAAAATTGAGTAAGTTTGAGGTTGTTTGTGGGTGGTATGGTGAAGAAGGAGTCCGGGTTGAGAGAAGATCAGTAAAATTATGAAATACGCAGACGTGTTGTGATGTAAAGTTGATTTGCTGACTGACCAGGCCGAGATAGCTTTCTAGCCATAAGGGTTGTTGTTGCTGTCCTTGGTTAAGTCTAAGTATGGCCTGCTAGCTTGGAGTGAAAAAGGAAAATGAAGCATTAGCTGACGATTCACAAATCGACTTAGTAGTGAATCGAATTTGTGAACAGAACAGTGACCTACTTTGCCGTCTTTCCTTAGCCAAACTATGGCCCTGTTTGGAAAAATTAGCTGTTTGAGTAGCGGATACCTGTTTAAGTAGCAGATAGCTATTTGAGTAGCAGATAGCTGTTGAGTTTTAGCGGATGTCGAATAACTGTTTAACTAGCTGTTTAAAAAGAATGTGTTTGGTAAAATTAGCTGTTGAATTAGCCGGTTAACATAAAATGACGAAAGAGGACATTACTAATATTTTTGCTGTTTCGTTATTATTATTATTATTATTATTATTATTATTATTATTATTATTATTATT
>JACYFF010031952.1:90595057-90609206 GCA_017589665.1 Selenicereus undatus | reverse complement strand
ATCCTATGCAAATACTGAAGCTACTTTAGCATGCTATCATCATCATCATCCATATTTAAGAAGATTTCTCTCTTCATAGCATCCTCAAGCACATGAGTAGCACAACACCAAAAGTCACTGCCTTACTCTAAAATTTGATTATCTACTATACTATTAATAATTTGCATTGCCATAGCAACGGTAGACATGGATGTTGCTTGCTGTTCATTTTGTTTGGTCCTCCTTGACTCATTATTTGACATAATGCTACTATATGCTTAATTTGAGCACCTAACATTGCAAATCCCCCTTATTACCTTCTATTACGCTTCAATTGCACAGTATAAGTCTGTAGCACAGACTTTTGGGCTGGTCTAGGTACATTCTTATATATTCTAGCTTGACTTGCCACTTGGGTATCGAGAAGTTGATTATTCCCTTTGGAAGCACCATCTTCACTATTCGCTTTGGTGTTGTTATCATTTCGATTACTCACATACTCAACAAAATCTGTGAAAAACTAGACCTGGAAAATGGGTCGTTCGGGTTGGGTACGGGTCGGATCATAGTTCGGGTCGGGTCACTTTCGGGTTAACTATGTTCGGGTCGGGTTCGGGTTCGGTTTGGGTGAAGTTCGGGTTTGGGTCATTTTCGGGTCAATGATGTTCGGGTCGGGTACGGGTTCGGTTCGGGTGAAATTCGGGTCGGGTCTGTTTCGGGTTGTCTACAACATTCCGGTTTGGATCGGGTATGGGTCGAGTCTAATTTGGGTCGGGTGAGATTCGGTTCAATGTTCGGGTGAATGTCGGGTCGGGTGTAAATCGGGTTAGGTAGAAATTAAGTCGGGTTAATTAACTTAATTTCGCGCCAGTGTATATTTTGATTTTTGAATTTTGAATGTGTTCAATTCTAATCTTAAATTATATTTAAAAGATAATATCTGTTTAATTAGACAAGCTTCTTTATTCTATATTCTTGTTTTAATTCATACGTTAATATTTATAGTTTATACGTCTGTGTGTGTGTGTGTGTATAACTTTATATACATATATAACTTAAGTAAAATTAGAAGGAACTTTTGTAATGGAAATGTTCATAGAATCATAGGTTTAATTATACATTTACTATGAAAGTTAGTAAGTTACAACTTACAAGTACATCCCATCCATGGCCTAATATGGCTATATCTGACTGATGTGATGTGTAATTATCTGAAGGATTACGGGTTGTTAGGTTAGGTCAAGATTCAAGTATCTTAAATTCTTAATTAAGGTTATGTTATGAGTCTATGACAAAACTAATGAACCAACCTAACGCCAAAGTCTCCAATTATGATTCTTATTAATTCATGAGTCAATTGTCTCATTTGTAAGGCTCAACACCAAAATATATTATATATATACCTTGGAAAATGACAAAAAAAAAAATGATGAAGTTTTTTATTTCACCCTGGTGTTGCCGTGTTAGTGCATAACTTTACGTTTGTCAATTGTCGTATTTGAGCCCTGGTAAACAGAAATAGTCGACATTTTCAATAATTGATTCAATGTTCTTTTGATAGCTCGTAAAGTGATCATATATCAAGATTCAAAGATTTGTCTTTGTGAGATTAACAACTTGATTTACATATTCTCAATGAGTCAAAACTCAAAAGCAACTGCAATATATGAATATGTGTTAATTATCATTATATTTATGTGATTGTGAATGTTGCTTATCGAAACTCGAGGCTTGGAATTTAGTTATCTAAAATTGAAATGTGTTACATTATTATAAGATCATATGCAATTAATGCAAACATATATTCTTGAATATAACTGTGTTGTCTGTGCAGAATTAAAATTTAAGCATGTTGTGAAGATAATTTAGGATCACAGATCAGTAATGTAATATTTTTGACCAAATAACGATAGTCACATAATGATATTATAATTGTAGCATGCTTTAAGTCATTAAGTGGATTATCATTAGTAAAATAATATCGTTAAATTCAACCCAAAAATTTCAAATTTCAGAATTTTAAGTCACTCTTGTACTCAATTAATTTTAACTTTTTAAGTCATTGTGTCACTTTTGTCTCTCTTAAATTTTAAGTCATTTTATTTTTCTATCCTAAACTCAATTAATTGAGCCCAAAAAATTCAAAACTGCCCTCCCAAATTGAGCCCAAAAAATTTAAAATTCCCCACCCAAATTGAGCCCAAAAATTTTAGAACTCTCCCCCCAAAAATTTGCTAAACCTAAAGTCTAAACTCTTTCAGATACATTTCTGGCTTTCTGCAGCTGCTCCCTAGTCCCTGCCTGCTGCTGTCTGCCCTGCTCGTGTTCTTCACTTCTTCTGTTCGACTGTTCCTCAACTCAATCCTCACTTCCTCTGCAGCTGAGCTTCAGTGCTTCACCATCACCTCGCCTGAGTCGCCCCCCAAGCCCGCAACCCCTCTCTCTGTCTCTCACAGTCGCCCACTGTCTCTCAATCCTCACTTCCTCTGCAGCTAAGCTTCACCGTCACCTCGCCGAGTCGCCCCCCAAGCCCGCAACCCCTCTCTCTGTCTCTCACAGTCGCCCACTGCCAGTCGTCCCCTCAGTTGCCTGTCGCCGGTCGTCCCCTCAGTTGCTTGTCACCAGTTGACGCCAAGTCGCCAAGGGCTGAAGCAGTGAAGCCTTCCCTCTAGTTCTGGGCAGAACCTGCCGGAGCCACCAAGTGAACGGACCTGGTATGTCTTCGGTCTTCCTCTCCCTTCTCAGTCCATTATATCTTGCTAGTATGTTTAATGTTTAATGTTTTCCTGGTATGTGCAGCCTGAAGTGCTGAACGGACCAAGTGAAGCCTGAAGTGCTGAACGGACCTAGTATGTTTAATGTTTTCCCGCTTGCTGGTTTTATAGGACTCAAAATTTTTCCAATTCAGATTGGGTTCCCTTTTGTTTACCTGAAGCTCTTAGTTTTGCCCTTAATTTTCTTCTGGGTTATCAATTGGCCTCAGGTTAGCAATTGGGCACAGAAAGCAATTCTTGAAATCACTTGGCCTCAGGTTAGTAATTGGGCACCCTATTTGATTTTGGGTTTTCCAGTGCAGTATTCGTTGCTTCTATCTCATCTAGTTCATTGAATTTCACTATTAGCATGATTTTATGCTTAAATTCTAGTAGGTGCATTCTTGTTTCTGGTTGTGGAGTTTCTGAGGTTCTCAATCACTCTTGTTGTCCTTTGCATTCATATCCTCGGCGACTTTGGTCTCATATGTGTCGATATGAGAAGATCATCTGATCATGTAAATTATTCACTTTTCATGTTCAAGTTGGCCGATGATGTTACTGATTTTGTTTGATTAAGTACATGATAG
Source organism: Selenicereus undatus (assembly GCA_017589665.1). Lineage (NCBI taxonomy): Eukaryota > Viridiplantae > Streptophyta > Magnoliopsida > Caryophyllales > Cactaceae > Selenicereus > Selenicereus undatus. The sequence continues at coordinate 90,605,884 of JACYFF010031952.1, read as the reverse complement.
ATATTAAGTACATGATAGTATCCAGGACGTTACTGATTCATTACATGATGTTACTGATTTTGTGTTAATTTGTTTGATTGTATACTTTAATCCTATCCAGGACAAAAACTTTTCATATTTTATAGACTTGATGAAGTTCCTAGTTACAAGCCTAATTATCCTATATATTTGCATATATAGTTCATCTTTTCTTTTGGATTGAACTTTGTAGTTATTGAGTTACATTATGCTACTTTTGAATTAAATGCAGGGAGCTATGGACATTGAACGACAAGGAAATGAAATACTTGCCCATGAAAATTTGAATTCTATTTCTACAATAACACCCCTTGACACCCTTGTCGAAGATGATAAAAGAAGAAGTTCGGTGTGGCATGAGTTTCTTGTGATTGATGGGGCCAATTTCAGTGATGGCAAAAAGCGAGCGAAATGCTCACATTGCAAGACAACAACCTTTATTGCTATTGCACAATATGGGACTAGTAATATGAAGAAGCATTTGGAGAAGTGTAAAGCATATCAATCTGCAAAGTCATCTGAAGAAGGAGGAGGTGAGAAAAGGTTTGAACAAAAAGTTTATCGTGATTTGCTAGCTAGGGCGATCATAAGGCATGGGTATAGTTTTTCTTGGGTTGAGCATGAAGGAAATAGAGAGATTCATACATACTTGAACAATGAAGTTAGAACCATAACTAGAAACACAACGAAAGCTGATTGTCTTAAGTTACATGCTCAATTTAAGAAACAACTTAAGTTAGCTCTTCTTGCACTTCCTGGACGCATTTCTTTGACTTGTGATATGTGGACCTCTTGCCAAACAGAGAGATATTTGTGCTTGACTGCTCACTATGTGGATTCTGATTGGAAGTTGACTACTAGAGTTTTAAATTTTCATCATTTGGAACCTCCTCATACTGGATCTATTTTATGTGGTGTTGTGTATGATTTGTTGCAAGAATGGGGCATTCAACATAAGATCTTTTCAATAACATTGGATAATGCATCTAGCAATGACAAAATGCAAGATGAATTAAGATCCAAGCTTTATGAGAATGGACATTTATTAGGTGATGGGGAATATTTTCATATTCGGTGTGCAGCGCACACTTTGAATCTTGTTGTTAAAGATGGCTTGAAAACAATTGATAATTGTGTTGTTAAGGTTAGAGAAAGTGTGAAATATGTCAAGGGATCGGAGTCTAGAAAGAGGACTTTTGAACATTGTGTCAAACGGTATATGATCTTGGAAAGCAAGGCTTTGTGGTTGGATGTGCCTACTAGGTGGAACTCTACTTATGAAATGCTTGATAGAGCACTTCTTTATGTTGATGCTTTTAAGTTACTTGCTCAAATTGATCCTATGTATAAGGCTCTCCCGACAGATGATGAATGGGAAAAGATTACAAGAATTCATGAACTTCTTGGACCTTTTTGTGATATAACTCATATGTTTTCGGGTAGTAAGTATCCTACATCGAATTTGTACTTTGAAAATGTGTGGAAGATTGATATGTTCTTGAAAGAGCAATTAGACTGTGATGATCCAATTATCAGGAGTATGGTCATGGAGATGAGAGCAAAGTTTGATAAGTATTGGAGTGAGTATACCTTATTATTTGCTTTTGCCACAATTCTTGATCCTCGATGTAAGTTGGTGTTTATCAAGTATTGTTATGAGAAATTTTATGAGAATAAGGAAATGGCAATCAGAAAAGTGAGCGATATACAATTCACGTTGGAGATGCTTCTTAGAGAGTATACCCAAAGCACTACTCCTCCAACTCCTATTGTATCATCAACACCATCATCACACATTGGTGGATCAAGTTCAAGAATTGGAAACCGCAAGCGCAAATTTGACTATTTAGCGGTATGTTTTCTATAACTCTACACTATCTTATTCTTTTTTTTAAGGACAACATAGTGAGAATGTGAGATCAATCAAGTTTTTTTCCCCCAAGTTAAATTGATATTAAGGTGATAAAAATGTATTTTTAATTTCTATGTATTAAGTGTAATTTTATATTTTGTAGGAATTTGATGAGAATGATAGCAAGTATTCAAGTGGAAGTGGAAAGTCAATACTTGATACTTATTTGGAGGATCCCAAAATTGAACGTAAAGTGGATTTGGATGTTTTAGAGTTTTGGAAAACTAATCAAGAGAAGTATGGTGAACTCTCTCATCTAGCTAGGGATGTTTTGATCGTTCAACTCACTACTGTTGCTTCGGAATCAACCTTTAGCATTGGAGGTAGGATTTTAAATAAGTGGAGAAGCTCTTATATTCCTGAGAATGTCGAAGCATTGATAACAGCCCGGACTTGGTTATATGGCTTCTAATGTAAGTATTGAGTATCATCTTTTTTATTTGTTTATATTTATCTTTTTTTTCACTTTTTGTGAATTTTTGTTGTGCATTTTGTTTCACTTTAGCGCAAGAAGAAGAAGAAGAATTCATTGGATCAAATGTGGATTGGTCAAGTACTAAAGGTATTAGATTTTCCCCTCGGCGTAAATGATGGCCAAGGTAATTGATCACTTACTTTAGTACTTGGTTAGTTAATTCACTCTATGTCCTTAGTTTTTGGGTTTCTCTCATGGGTTTGTACTATTTTGGAATTTTTAAAATCTTGATAGGACCTTGGATTAGGTTTCTTGGATGGATTTGATGCGACATGCGAGGTAGTTGCTCCAATCTTTTTAAAATTTTCAAGTCTTATTGTTGCGATGTTATATGTGAATATTTTCTATTGTCTCAGTTTTCAGGTTTAGAAGACCATTGAGATTGTTGCTTCTTTTACTTGTTCAGATTTGGAGATCGAATCGTGTTGTCTTCCTCTTATTATTGTAATTTGTGTGAACTTCATTAACGTTTAGATATGTAACTCAGGAGATGATGAATGATCATCATGTGAACTTTTACATTTGATGTAAACTTTATTTTTGATTGGTGTTGCATTTGTAATAGTTGAACTAAGAATTTGCATGTGGTACTGATATCATAGTTTGGGGGATGTCAACCCCATGTCTCTGGGTGGGTGGCCCGTTGAGTTTGGCATTGTGATGTGGATCATTATTTATACTTCGACCAAGCTAGATTTACAAATATTTAGCTACTGTAATGATTAACAATTTATTGGATTAGCAATTTACGGGGTAGCAACAAGCCAATAAGGCAACAAGCAATAGGTTGAAATATATCAAAAGTATTACATTTTACGTACTTGGTTAAAGGTTTTAATGAGTTATGTACTATGGTTATAGATTTTAATCAAACTTGTGCTAAATTGGGAATTTGTGATAGAATCTTTTCTTCTAGGCCTTATTCCTTAACAATAAAATTTACAGGATTAGGAACAGTTTTGGGTTGACTGGTTATGATTTATGAGTATGCTTCGGTTCGGGTCATATTCGGGTCGGGTATACTCGGGTTCGGGTTTAATTTGGGTCAAATTGAGTCGGGTAGGAATCGGGTCGGTTTTAAAACGGGTACGGTTCGGGTCGGGTTCGGGTTGTCCATTTTCGGGTCACTTCGGTTCGGGTCACTTCGGTTTGGGTTTGAATTGGGTCGGGTCATTAAGGGTGTGGGTAATTTCGGGTCGCGATACAATTCGGGTTTCGTTCGGTTACGGATCGGTTTACTTCGGGTGTTCGGGTCCAAATCGGTTCATCCTATTTCGGGTGTCGGTTCGGGTATGGATCCGGATCGTTCGGTTCGGGTTTCGGGTCTCGGGTCAGTTTTGCCAGGTCTATGAAAAACTGATCTTCGTTGGCTAATACTAATTGAAAATAGGGATTATCTTGAAAATTATACATATGCAAATTGTCTTCTCCACCTAGCCTATCTTCTGTCTGATTTCCAATTCATGGCCTTCCCCTTGTTCCTCAACATTTATAATAGGAGGTTCCATAATAGTTACATAAACATTTTTCCCTATTGCATATGTACCACATAAATATGCTCCCACTTTTCTTCAAGTAATGAACTCACACCTTTGTGCCAAAACTTTTTAACATATTGATTTTATTACATAGTATCAAAGATCAATGTCAATGAACTAAAATAAAGTAATATATAAGATATCTAGGCTATCCTATATCTGAGGACTATAAAGGGATTTTTTTTATTAAAAAAACTAACCTTAATTTTCTTGTGCTACGACTCAGTTGAAGCCTCAATTTTTCCCAAAATAGGATCCCAACCTAGTCCTGTTTTCGTAGTTCTCAACTGCTTCCAAGCACGCCAGTCCTTTCTCATCACGTCATATTTGTGCTTACAACAATTAGTTTCATATTGACGTCCCATTCTCTGAGTAACTTCTTTTCCAATTTCGCGTCATTTAATGGACCGTACACGTCCATTCATCATAATATTAAATAATAACATCATATAAGATAAGTGTCTCATCATAGCACAACTTAAAAAACTCTTTTGTCGCTCCACCCTTTTTAGTTTCATTATTTTCTAGTGCTATATAACCCAGATATTAGACCTATACATGATAAAACTAAATGTTGGGAATCAATACCCCCTCTCCTTATCTTATCAAAAGCTAATAATAAAAAGCTAGCCCAATCAATTATATGCTAGAAATTCTAAAGTATAAGTGTATAGAAAGTAAATTTTCATTACATATTATAATATACCCTCAAAACTAATCATAGAAAGTGGGAATTAAAACATGTGAGTGCATAAATATTGGAAATTGTTGAAATCATACAGCCAAGCCAAAGCCATAAACAAAATGTGCAACCCATAAACAGAAGTGGGAATTAAGAGCCATTGCCGGATTTCCATCCCACCTGAATCGTAAATTAGCTAGAGTTGAGACATATTGCAACTACACAAGAACCAATGAATGTGAACTGCAATAGGAGTATACACTTTACAAATCAGCAACCCACAATTTCCATAATTTTATGCACAAACTGTGTTCTTTCCTTTGGAGAAAATCATTTGACAGTCCATGCAACTTTGAATGACATTATTAATAGCAAAATGGTTGTCATCATGAGCAATCTCTAAGATCAACATCACATATTACAACACATTAGTCCTTCAACTCACCACTGCATATAAGGAAAATAATATCATAACTTGTTGTTTGGTACCACTCATCAGTAGCTTCTTAGAGTTGCTCCTGACCTATTGGCACCTAACTATCTTTGAAAATAAGCTCACCACCCCATTGCCCACACTACATGAGGATTTGAATCATAACCAGCTCACATATGGAAATCAAATACAAACAATAAAGTGCATAATAAATGGGAAAGTGCTCAAATCATACAGCCAAACCAAACCCATAAACAGAATCACTAGCAGATCCTGGATATATGTAGTTATACTTTTAAAAAAATCCATGCCTCCCAAACCAGTACCATTTACAAATAGTTGAAATACAAATAGTTGAACTATAATCAATGATGAAAATCTATCAAGTGGGATTCCAGAGCAACTATAGCCAATAACGAAAATCTATCAAGTTGCAAGACTCAAACACAAGATCCTGAGTAAGAGGGAAACAATAGTAGCAGCAGATGCAGGAACAACATGGAGGTACCGAACAAGAAATTGCCTCCCAATTCCAGAGAAAATCCATCATATTTAACATCAAATAAAAAAAAATCAATATACTCACTTTACAATTATAGAATTGCTACTGAAATCCTCTTTGCTTTGTGACGTTCTGTAGTGGTTTCAAACAGAGAAGGTAGAGAATAAGGGGTTTGAACAGTGAGGGTTTTGTGAAGAAGGTAGGGCTTTTATATTAGGGGCAAGGGCTATAAAATCTAGGAAAACATCAGGGGCATAATTGGAATAAAAAAATGAAATCTTGTAGCGTATTGCAAAATGTTAAGACTCCTAACGTTTCTAAAACGCTATCTCAACAGCTAAAAGCTAATTTGATATGTTACTTCACCGAACACTGAAATTTTGAGAAAGTAGAGTTTTAAAATATTTAAAATCTTGAACGCTACTTAAAACGCTGTTACGAAACACAGCCTACACCTAGTTGATTGATTGTGTGTAGGTCTCTGTTTATTATTGCACTTGAATCAGGAACCAAATGTACACTCGCCAAATAGTTTAGCTGAACAATTCAGTTGAATTGTTCCGTTAGTTTCACCATCAACCCAAACATTAAAACGTTACTCTTGGACCATAAAATGTGATGTGAAGGTAGTGAATCTATTCTGAATATTTCATTCCATTTAAGATTGAAACGAATTTAATAAATAGGAACAAGTGATTAATTTACAGTTTCAAACTACTGAATCCCTTTAAGCAAAACTAAGTGTGCTTATGTTGTAGCTGTCGAGTTCTGAATCGAATTTGAGCAACCTTTATGTGAAACTAGGTGTTTTTTTTATTGATAACCCGCTTATAGGTTTGCTGGCTAAAACAAATAATGTCATGCTTTTAAGAAATCGTTTCTTTCTGGTTTAATAAATCTTGGTTAGCTTTTTTGAAACGGATGTGTTAGTACTTTGGCAAAATGTGAACTGTACTGTTGACTATGTTTGAAAGTGGATTGTATTTGACTTTTAGGCTAGGAGGATAGTGCTGATATAAAGGACTTGGTCTCTAGAGTAGACCATAGGATCCTGATAGAAGCAAGAGTCCTAATTATTTCTATCCTAATGAGGATAGAAGTTTGTTGACTTTGGAAGGCCCTGGAGATACAAAAAGTCATAAGTCTTGTCACCCACGTAGCGAGAGTACTAACTTGTGAATCCAATGCCCTGAAAACTGATTTCATTACCTGTTATAAGTTTTAGATCCTTGGTTTTGATTTATGTTATCGCATGGTTCCATTAAAAGTGAAAATCTTTTAAGAACGTGTACCATTTGTAAACAATTCTGATGGATAGAATGTGGCTAGTAGTTTTAGTTTTAGAGTGTTGAAGTGGTGCTTCTTGCCGTTTTCACTTTCCTTCTATTTATAACTGTAGTAGCGCAAGTGGTAACCTTAGGGAAGACCTATGATGCTAAGTGAGTAATTTGGGAGTCTTGCCGCCTTCCAACCTCTATCCCTAATATATATATTGAAGGATGACGTGGTTTGAAACATATATGACTAATATGTTATCAATATTTATAATCTAGGGATGCCTGTTACTTATGGGTATGCATGCAACTGTTTTGTTTTCTTGGGGTTAAGAATCATTCACTAAGCATGTGGTAGCTCACTCCCCTCCTTATTTCCATTTTCTAGGTTTAAAATAGGCACGTACAGAGTTATAGGGTGATCCACCTGCAGCTACCTCCGGTTTCACTCACTTGCATACTGCAAAACTTCAGAGGCTACTTTATAGCTTATGTAAATAAACAAGTTTGTTTCCAAAGCTTGTAAGCTCTAGCTATGTTTTTGTTTTCCAGACTAGACTTATGTACCTTATCATCTCATTTCTGTTGTAACTAGCCCAAATCCAAGTAACTCCAATGTGTGACCCAAGGGGATGACTCAGTTGGCAAAGTGTTTAGTTTACTCCAACTTCCAGGTGCCATTTGCGCGAGTGGAGCTTTTTAATTTGTTGAAGTTTTAAGTAGAACTCTTGCAATTGTATTCCTGAGACCTTAAATCGCCCTCAGTTGTGCTTTGGAAATTATCGAACCACATCATGAAACCTTTCAAAGCCTTAGGGGCTCCATTGAGAAACCTTGGTGATGAGACGCCCTTTCTTGGGGTAAGGGGTCTTACAGATTTGTACACTAAATCTCTGTGTGTTGATCAATTTCGAGATCCTTATCATCATCACTACAAAAACGTCGCGGATCTTCGACGGATAAAGCGACGCAGAAATTGGACGTCGGAAAATATCAGAGAGTCCGACGGAAAAGTTGGCGGGGCTCGACGGACGTCGGAAATTCCGTCCGACGGAATTCCGTCAGAACCGGTCGGATTCTGTCGGAAATTCCGTCGGTTCCGTCGGGTACGAATGTGGATCTTGAGGCGTCCTGTTCCGTGTTGGGTTTTAAATTTCGGGGAGGGGTTTTTCACCGGCATTTGCAAAATTTAGAGAGAGAAGGTCTCGAAGAGGAAGAGAGGGAGAGGGAAGAGAGAGAAAGTGAAGGTTGAAGATTTTTGTGATCGGTAAGTTTTTTTTTTGTTAATACGTTGTTTAAAATTGAAATAGTTAAGTTATTTGATGTTTTGTACGTTTTAAATTTGTCGAGTGTGACCATCGCAACCGTGTCGTCGCCACCGCTGCCGCCCGCCGCCGTCGTCCCGTCACCGCCGCCCCGTCGCCATCGCCGTCGCCGTCGCCACCGCCACCTTGTCTGTCCCCACCGGTAATCCGTTTGATTTTCCGCGTTTGAAGGTTAGTAGAATTGTTTCGCTTTAAAATTTTAAAATTATATTCATTTTTGTGAATTTTAATCTGGAAGTATGTTTGTTTAGTTTGTTATTTTAAATTGTTAAGTATGTTAAGTATGTTAAGCATGTGTAATATGTTTTGTTGATGTGAATAATTTAAGTAAAATGAGTTCCATCATTATAAAATGTTAAATATGTTAACCATGTATGTATTTTAAAGTATGTTTGATTTTGTTGTTATTTTTGTGAATTTATGTATTTTTTGGTGAATATGCGAATAATATGCTTTTTTTGAGACGTAGTTAATTTTTCATATGATTTGGTTGGTTTAATATCAAATTTATTTGTTCATAACATATGGATGTAAATTATGTTAAATTTTTATTTCATTTGTGAAGTGTATTTATTTGAATAAGTGGAATAAAATATGATAAATATGTACATTTCACCAAAAATGTTAAATATGTTAACCATGTATGAATTTTAAAGTATGTTTATATTTCTTGTTATTTTTGTGAATTTCTGTATATATGTTAAGTATATATTAATTAACATAAGTTTAGCAAGTATGTTAATGGTAGTTTTTTCGTTTGGTTTTGTTTAATTAGATGAAGAGTGAAATCGGTGGTTTCATTTGTTATTGTTGTTTAATGAGATTTATGTAGAAAAATAATATTATTATGTGAAATTAATTATTTTTAGCATATATGTTTAGTTACATTAAGTGTTGTATTTGAGGTGTTGTGAGAATTTTTTATAATAAGGAAAAAGTATTATGTATTTCTAATTTAATATGTGACGTATGTTGTTCTGGATAATTAAATAGCATGTGTAGTATGTGGAATAATTCTAATTTAATATATGTTTCGGTTTGGTAAATGGTTTAATAATGTTATGTGCGTGTTTTCTTTGATTTGTTGTGTATATTAATTTTTGGTGAATATGTGAATAATATGCTTTTTTTGAGACGTACACTGCTAAAAAATCTGCTTTTTTCGATGGAAAATGGCGTTGGAAAATTAGGCCGACGGACACGCCGACAGAACGACGGGGAAAGCAAAAGGGGAAGACGGACTGTTCGATGGACCCAATTTTCGTCGGAAACTCCGACAGATTGGTCGTATTCCGTCGAAATTCTGGCGGAATTCCGTGGAATATTCTGTCGGCTCACCTGATTTTTTCAACTTCTTTCTGCCCGAGAAAAGTTGTAGGCTTTTTTTGAAAAAATCTCTGTCCGACGGAATATTCCGAGTGAATTTTCCGACGGACAGGCATTTCCGTTGGAAATTTCAAAATTTGAATTTTTTTGAAATTTCAAATTTTTTAATTTTTTGAATTTTTTTAAAAATAAGTGAGCCGACGGAATTTTCCGTCAGACAACACTTTTTTCTGAATTTTTTTAAAAAAAATATCGAAGAAGGCGAAGTGGTCCGATGAAAATTTCCATCGGACCACACCTCTTTAAAAACCCGATTGCTCGCGCAATCGGGCACTCCACACACACACACAAACCTTTCTCTCTCTCCGCCATCGCCAGTGCCGCCCTCTTCCAGCCACCATCGCCGCCATCTGCGGCCGTCCGACACCCTTCGCTCCTCCCTCAAAATTGGGCCCCTTCACTGCCTCCACTGGTCGCCGCCACCTCTACCTGCCGCCGCCTCCACCAGTCGCTGCATTCAATGTAGCACTAAGAAACTCCTCATCTTTCAAGTGAGTAATTCAACCTAAATGTTATTGGAGAGAACATTAAATTGCCATTGAAAGATGAGGAGTTTCTTGGTGTTACATTGAATGTGGCGAGCAGTGAAGCATGTTTTTATCCCGATATCCGTCGGCTTTCGTCGCCGACTCCGTCGGCCCGCTTCTGGATGGCTGTCTCTTTTTATCGGAATGTGTCCGACGGACGGGAGATTCCGTCGGAACCAGCGGGTCTACGAGACTTTTTCCTACGACCGTTTTCCGTCGGATTTTCCATCAAATAATCATTTTTCCAACGGAAAAACGTGCTTTTTTCGTCGGAAAATCAACTGGAAAATGCACGTTTTTCAGTAGTGGTAGGTAATTTTTCATGTTATTTGGTTGGTTTAATATGAAATTTATTTGTTCCTAACGTATGGATGTAAATTATGTTAAATTTTAACTGCATTTGTGAAGTGTATTTAATTAAATAAGTGGAATAAAATATGATAAATATGTGCATTTCTAATTATGATATAATTATTATGAAATGTTGAAGTATGTTACACAGGTGTAATGTGTTTTGTTTTAGGGAATACTTTAAATTTCTTAAGTATGTTTATATTTTCTTTGCTTTGTGATATATGTTAACGTTTTGTAAGTATGTGAATTGTATTATATGTAATTAAGTTGGTTTGGATTTATTTATTTGAATGAAGTACGAAGTAATAATTTCATTTGTGTTTAATTTAATTTTTATTATTTAAGTATGTGAAATGTGAAATAAATTATGTAATTTATGTTTAATGCTTAATTAGGTGTGT